>NW_019168481.1:11184113-11634974 GCF_002303985.1 Durio zibethinus | reverse complement strand
TCGTCATATTTTACTAAACTTTGTTAAGGCGGAGGAGAATAGAACCCAATCCAAACCCCAACCTAAACCCTAAATTCATCTCAAATCCACTCAACTCAAACGAGCTCGTTATGAATGGTGACCAAAATGAATTTAAAAAAAAAGAAAAAAAAACTAATCCAAAATTATTTCAACTATAATAATTTTATCTTTTAAAATGTTTTATAATTTAATTAATTAAAAATACCTAAATATAATACAACTATTTTACATTTTAATAATGTAATAATAAAAATATATATAATCTTTTTTCTTTACGAGTACTTCTAAATATATCACAATTTTTGCATTTCACACTCTCTATTTTATTCAAAAAATTTTATAAGTGAAATTATTTATTTTTTAATTTTCAAATATCAATATTTGGTAAGTTTTATAATTTTTTAAAAATTCAATTTTGAAAAATTATATAACTTGTTAGAAATGAATGCTAAAAATATATAAAAAATTAATTAAATTTTAAATTTTAAAATTAAAAAATTTTAAATTTTACTATTTTGATCTTAAAAAAATAAAATTTTATGGGATTTTAATTAAATTAAGAATAAAATAGTAAATGTGTTTCTTTTATAAATTTAAAAAATCATTTTTTTAAAAATATTTTTTATCAATTATTAAAATTATATAATCTAACTTAATTGAATTTCTTAAAGAAATTTTTTCATCTATTTATCTCGATGAATTTTTCAATCAGCATATTATATTTTAATAAAATTATATATTATTCCATAGTATTATTTGTACAACATCAAAGAGTTTCAATTTTTATATGTTAATCAGATCTAATAATTCTTTCATTATCCTTGATAACATGAAGAAATAAAATATTTAGTTCATAACATTTTATTCTTTCTTTACGATCCAAATGATAAAATTAATTTTTTATTAATTTTAAAATTTATGATTTTTTTAATAATAATTTTTTTATTACACTAATTAATAAAAAATTTAATAAAATTTTTTGTAATTTTTCTTAAAATTTCAATATCACCCTGAGAAAATGGATTTTCAAAGAGTTATAACTTTCGAAAACCTATTTTTGGTAAATTATATAATTTTTCATAAAATAATTTTTGAAAATTTATAAAATTTACTGAATATAGATATCAAAAAAATTATAAGAAAGATAATTAAGTAATTTTATGTATAACAAATTTTAAAAAACGAAGTGTGAAAAGTGAAAATGGCGATACATTTAGAAACTCCTTTTTTATTTTCTTAATTTTTAAGCAAACATAATAAAGAAATCCTAAATTTTACTCTTTTAGTTAAATAAACTCATATACTTTTATTGTATTTAAATAAATCATTAAACTTTAATTTGTATCTAAATAAATATTTATCTTTTAATTTGTATCTAAATAACTTTTAATTTTTACCTAATTAAGTCCCAACCATAAATCAATCTTTCCTTTTAAATAAAGTTTTATTTAGATATAAATCAAAGGATAAAAATTTATTTAAGTATAATAAAAGTACAAGAGCTAATTTAAGAAATGTTAAATAGTTCAAAGGATTTTTATTTAGTATTTTAGCCTATTTTTAATTTTTCAAAACTTTGATTTATTATGATATAAAAATAATAAAAAACAAATTATATTTATTAGTATTTTTATAATCATATATTATTATGTATAAAATGTTTGATTTCCACTTTTTTATTTTCATTTTTATAAAAAAAAAACCCTTGAATATATATATATATATATATATCATTTTAGACAGATAATAAAATTAAAAATATTCACTAAATTAAAATGGCATTCTTTTTTTATCAATTAAAAAGTCATTCTTCTGGTTGGTAAAAAAAAAAATCATTCTTCATATAAAAAAAACAATAAAAACATAATACTATACATCTATAATTATATAAAAAAGAATATTATATATATATAATATAGTAAGTTAAAATATTATGGAATAATGTGTGCTGACATAAATATTTATATGAATTGTCTTAACACATAATATAATGATTAAAATATGCAATTTATTGAATTTAAATAAAAACTTAAATATTGATATTTAAAATTATGCAATTTATCAAAGCCAAAGTAGATTAAGAAAAATATTTTAAAATTGTTGTAAATTTTTTTTAATATTTTTAATTTTAAAATTATATGCATATCTCTTTTATCTCCATTAATCTAATTATAATATTTTTATTATTGAGCTCTTTTGAAACTAAAAAAACATTTTATTTCATTTTCATATTTTTTAATCATTTTAAAAATCAATTTGAATACTTTGTAGCTTGCTAAAATTCTAATTAATTCAATACAAAATATTTGTGATTTTATCCTAATTTTAAATGTTGGACTATAATTTTTTGTTTAAGGTTGAACAATATTTGTTTATAAAATTAAATATCCTCCATTAACCTATGGTTTTAGTTTAGCTATTTAGAATTGATTTTCACCAAAGTTTTTATTTTTTATTAAATTAGTTTATTTATTTTTTTAAAAATGAGACATAATTTTAATTTTCAAATGATTTCTTTTTTTTAAGAATTAATATCATAAATTATCCTTAAATTATAACAAAATATTTAATATGGTAACTGAATTATAAATATATTAATTAATGTGGTACTTATCCCTAACATAGCTAGTTTCAAATAATGATACGTGGCATATAAAATTTTTTTAAAGTATCATATTAATTAACATATTTATAATTTATATATTATGTTAAAGACTTTTAAACATTAAATATCATATTAAATATTTTACTATAGCTTAGAGATAATTCACTAATTTATCCCATTTTTAATTCAAAAAATCAATCAAATTAATATACAAAACTTAATAATACTAATTTTACCCTAAGACAAATTAAGATTGATGCATTATAATAAACTTACTAACATTTGGATTACTCATAAAGTATTAATGTTTTAATTACTTGTACCAAAATATAAATTTGATATAAAATTGCCATACTTTGATGTTTAACTAATACTCCTTTCGTCCCCATATTATTTGGGTACTATGATTTTCATAAAATTTAAGAAAAATTTTGTGACTTTAATGTATTTAATATTAAATTTTATTTTTTTATATAAAATTAAAGTTCTATAATTTTTAATATCAAAAAATAAAAAAAATCATAAAAAATAATTTTAAAATATAAAAAATAAGAGTTTTAAATGTAAAATATATATGTATATATAATTTTGAGATATTAAAAAAAGATAGAACAAAAAAAAAAAAAAAAAGAGACGGAAGGAGTATCTCAATTAAACCAAAATATAAAATTTGAAGTCCTTAGCCACTTATAAACTAGGGTATTTAAATTATATCATGTAATATGGTATACAATTTTGTTATAAAATAGTATATAATGTTCATTCATAGATATGTTTAATTTATATGATAGTGTTATTGTCGCCATGTATATGACAGTAATTTAACTATCCTTTTTGTCCATACAATTGTTAAAAAAAATATTAATAAAAAAATAAAATTTCCTTTTTATTATTAAAATTTATATTCATATTAGTTAGAGACTCGTGCTTCGTGAAATTTAAAGCTTCCTTCTAGACTGAAATAATAAGATGCTATGTTAATAATTAACATTAAAAAATAGTATAAAAATTAAATGAAAATGATCACAATATGCCCTCAATAAACAAACTAAAATGTTCCAACTAATTCTCAATAAACAAACTAAAATGACCTAACTAACCCTACACCTAATTTAAAGTTAATTAAAATTAACAAATTACACCATTTTGTACATGAAATTAACTTCTTATTTAATTAATTAATTATGAAATTAATTCTCAACTTTTTTTTTGTTTTTGAATTGTGGACTGGATTGAAGATATAGATTTTTGGACTAGATGGATATTGGGTTTTTAACAATCTAATTGAGTCTTTGAGATGGGATAAATATATATTTGGTTATTGTATTATACATTTTTTGTCAATTTAATACTTAAAAAAATAAAATTATTAATTTAATATTTTAACCTTTGTTTTGTCATGTAGTTTGTTATTTCAAAATAACGTCATTACTCAATTTATTGATGTAACATTAACATTCAATTAATGCCACATTAGTAATTAAAAGAAAATTTTGAAAAAATTTCTAATTTTTTTTAAAATTAAAAAAAAATTTTAAATATTTCAAAAACTTATGAAAACCAAAATATTTTAAAAATTATAAAACAATTTTAAAATTAAAAAAATCTCAAAATTTTTTTAAAAAAATAAAAAAACGGGAATTTAAAATAAATTCTTAAAATTCAAAAAGTAAAAAAGTAAAAAAAAAAAACTTAAAATTTTTGAAAATTTTAAAAATATTCTAAATTTTTTTAAAATAAAATCTTTAAAAATCTAAAACATTTTTAGTAAATTATAAAAAAAAAAGAGTAATGAAAAATTAAAAATTTTGAAAATAATAAGAAAAATGCTACAAATTAAAAAAAATCTTAAAAATTAAAAAAACTAAAACCTTAAAAATTTAATACAAAATCCAAGAATATAAAAAAAAAAAGTTTTGAAAATTTTAACACAAATATTAAAAATGAATATAATAATAAAAACAAAAAAATTCACAAAAATTAAAAATACTGAAAATTTTAAAAAAATTTAAATTACATTAAAAATATAAATTTTAAGAAATTTTAAGAATACTTTTTAAAAATTTAGAAAAACTAATAAAAATTCAAAAAATCTCAAAAATCTTTAAAAATTTACAAAAATTACAAGTTTATGAAAAATTGAAAAAAAAATTAAAATGCTTTGTTTTTATTTTTTAAATTTTTAAATTTTTATTTGAATTTTTAGATTTTTTATTAAAACTTTCAAAATTTTCTGATTCTTTTAATTGTTCAAAAACTTTTTAATTTTTTTTTATAAATTTTAAAATGTTTTAGATTTTTTGAAATATTGTAATTTTAAGAATTTTAAAAAATTCGGATTCTTTCAAAATGTTTTAGATTTTTTAATTTTCTCTTTTTTTTTTCAAAACAAATTAGATTTAGATTTTTTAAAAAGAATTTTGAATTTTTTTAGAACTTTAAGAAAATTTTATTTTTATTAAAAGTTTCATTTTTTGCATTTTCATAATTTTTAAATTTTTTTTTAAAAAAATTCTTTTTTTTTAAATCCAAAATTTTTTTAATTTTTAAATTTTTTTTGAAAATTTCTTTTAATGCTAACAAGCAATTTATGATGTAGCATTAGCGGAAAGTTTTACACATGTCAATATTTTATTAGATATTTATATCAAATCAGCAAGTTGACTGACGATATTAATTTAGTAATAAATCTGTGTTGATTTTGTAGTAAATAATCAAAAACGAAATAGTAAACTAATAATAACTTAGTAGTAAATGCATAATAATATAGTACTAAACTAGTGATAACTTAATTGCAAATCAATGCTAATTTACTTATAAATCAGTGATAATTTTATAATAAATTAGTTAATTGTTGATAATTTTATAGTAAATTATTAACAAATTAATAAAAAATCAGTTGTAACTTTATAATAAATTATCAATAATTTAATAGTAAATCATTAATAATTTATTGGTAAATAATTCATAACTTAATAGTAAATTATTTATAAATTAGTAGTACTTCAATACTAATTTAATAGTATATTATTGATGACTTAATAGTAAATCAATGATAAAATAATATTAAATTAATGATAACTTAATTATTAATTATTAATAAATTTGTTTTACTTAAAGTTGTAAGAAATTAAAACTTGGTTAATAACAAAAACAAAGCTACGAATTTTATCTTAAGAATCTATGATAATCTAATATGAAAATATTTAATAAAAAAATTCAGTGAATAAATTCTAAATTTGAATGAAATAATAATATTATTATATAAAAAATTACTTTTATATTAGAATTGAAATATCGTTCTTTTGCGATGAATCCATTGTTAAATATATGATGATACAAAATTTTATCAATAATTACTAAAATATATCATAAAATTACTAAAAATTACTACAATTACATTAAGAGGTTACTAAAAATTTTATAACAATTATCAAAATTATATTAATAATTACCAAAATTATATTATAAGTTATCAAATTAAGTCGAATGTTATCAAATTGTATCATAGGTTACCAAAAATTTTATTAAACGCTATCAAAATCAAAAATTATATTAAAAGTTTATAAAATTTTACTTTTATAATAAAAAAACAAATTAAATTATTAATATTTTATTATTTTTAAAAATATAATAAAAGGTTTATCAAAATTTACCTATAGTAGTATTTATAATTATTATTATCATATTATTAAAAAATTATTATTGAATAAAGTTTTAAAAGATAATAATTTCACATGCATTATGTACGTGCCTAAAACTAATATATAAGGTATATATATTTATTATTTTAATAAAATTATTATTTGATATTTTAAATTAAAATATTAATATTTTAAATTCAATGAGATTGTTTACGTTTTTTTATAATTTTTTGTTTTAAATTTTTATTTTTTATTACATATTTTGTGAGAATAAGGGACCTAATTAGACATCAATGTGTCATCTTTATTTAATTATTTAATTTTAATTTAAATAAATTAAAAAAATTAATGAATAAAAATAACAAAATTAAAAAAAATTTTGAGCAGCAAGAACGTTCGCGACTATCAGCTAGTTTCATATATTCCCCGAGAGAGAGTCTCCAAAGTCAAAGGTTTAAGCTGCTGTAATCTAGGGTTTTAAGCATTTAGGGATCTCTTACTCGCTTGAGCCATGCCCCTCTTCCGCCTCTCCCTCTTTCGCTCCCTCCACTACCGCCACCAGCGTCCCAAAGCCACCCCTACTCTTCTCCTCTCTCGCTTACTTCACAATGTTGCGCTTAACCCTGCCTTCGAAAATCCAATCCAAAATCCTCAGACTCCTTCCCCGTCCCCACCCCCACTCCCACGCTCCTACGGCTTCACTTCTGCAGAAGAAGCCGCGGCAGAGCGACGCCGCCGAAAGCGGCGTTTGCGAATAGAGCCCCCAATACACGCCCTCCGTGCCTCTGCCCCATCTGCCTCTCCCACTCGTGACCCTAATGCCCCGCGGCTTCCAGACAGCACCTCTGCCCTCGTTGGGCATCGGCTTAACCTGCACAACCGTGTTCAGTCCCTTATCCGCGCCTCCGACCTAGACGCCGCCTCTCTCCTGGCTCGTTCCTCCGTGTTCTTCTCCACTCGCCCCACTGTCTTCACTTGTAACGCCATCATTGCCGCCATGTACCGCAACAAACGCTTCAACGAGGCAATTGCTCTCTTTCACTTCTTCTTCAAGCAATCTGATCTCGTTCCAAATGTTGTTTCTTACAACAATTTGATTAATACGCATTGCGATAGGGGTGAAGTTGATACTGCTATTCAAGTTTACCGCGAGATTTTGGAGATGGCGCCGTTTAACCCCTCTCCTGTGACTTATAGGCACTTGACCAAAGGCTTGATCGATGCTGGGAGGATTGGGGAAGCCGTGGATATGCTCAGGGAAATGTTGAATAAAGGGCACGGTGCTGACTCTTTAGTTTTCAACAACCTTATATCCGGGTTTTTGAATTTGGGGAATTTGAACAAGGCCAATGAGCTGTTTGATGAGTTGAAAGAGCGTTGCTTGGTTTACGATGGAGTTGTCAATGCTACGTTTATGGAATGGTGGTTTAATCAGGGAAAGGATAAGGAAGCCATGGACTCGTATAAGTCGTTGTTGGATAGGAAATTTAAGATGCCTGCTCCCACTTGTAATACACTTTTGGAGGTTTTGCTTAAACATGGGAAGACGAAGGAAGCCTGGGCCTTGTTCGAAGATATGCTGGATAATCATACCCCTCCTAACACGCAGGCTGTGAATTCTGATACTTTTAATATCATGGTGAATGAGTGTTTCAAGTTGGGGAATTTTGAGGAGGCCATTAAAACTTTTAAGAAGGTAGGCACGAAGCCTGGATCCAAGCCTTTTGCGATGGATGTTGCTGGTTATAATAATATCGTCACCAGGTTTTGTGAGCATGGTATGCTATCTGAGGCGGAAAGATTTTTTCAAGAATTGTGTGGAAAGTCGTTGACACCAGATGTTCCAATGTATAGAACCATGATTGATGCATACTTGAAAGCAGAGCGGGTTGATGATGCTTTACAGTCATTCACAAAGATGGTTGAGACTGGTTTGAGGGTGGTTGCCAGTTTTGGAACTAGGGTTTTCAGTGAATTTCTCAAGAATGGGAAGAACATGGAAGCCGCATCACTTTTGACTAAAATGGGGGAGAAAGATCCTAAGCCAGATGCCGCTCTTTATGATGTTGTAGTCAGAGGACTTTGTGATGCTGATGAGCTGGACAAAAGCCTAGATATACTGGACCAGATGATGAAGTATTCTATTGGTGTTACTCCTGCATTGCAGGAGTTTGTGCGTGGGGCTTTTGGGAATGTTGGGCGGAATGAAGAGATTGATAGAGTTTTAAATGAAAATAGGTGGAGATTCCCTAGGCCTCAACCTCGAGCTTTTGGACAACCACCACAGCCACCACGGCCACCCTCAGGACCTGCTGAGATGGCTGGATGGCAGTCATCAGGTTCTCATCGGATGGCAGGACAACCACCATCAGGCTTCCCTCAGATGGGAGGACAGCAATATTCTGGACCTTCTCAAATGACAGGGCAACAGCCATTTGGATCCTCTTATTTTTCAGGGGAGCAGTAATTGAGATCAGCTTAGATATTGATGCAGGGGTGAAAGGTTTCATTTTCACTCTGGAATTGATCTCTTTTTTGCATTTATCTTTTATGATGGTTTAGCTATTCTTGTAGTCGGTATCTCTCAAATATATGAAAAGTTTGATGAATATTGTCATAATTAACTTCTCTGTTGAGATATCTATGCCAAAAACAGTATTAGAACTGCACTTGTTTGTCATTGAGTAATAATAGTCATCGCCGGTTGTATTAACAAATCTAATTATGGTTTATTTGGCTGCAAGGGGTGGATGTGTTGCTTCTTGGCTTTAACTGCTATATCTTCAACTGCTTCTTTTCTATTAATGCTTGTTGAATTCAAAATCTTGTGAATTTCCATATCTTTGGCAACAGATACAAGCCCAGTTAAGATCATATTTCAGAGCTCTTTGTGATAATTCTCATAATCACAATTTCATGTAACAGCTCAATAGAGACAAAGGGTCAGACCTTTGTGCTTTTAAGCTAGCTGAAAAGGTAAAGATGGTTATAATGTTATCAAGACAAGGAAATGAAGGTGAAGGAGGAAAAAGAAGGTGGTGGGTGTTCGTTATGCATATCAAGTCTATTCTTGTTTTGCAGCAGCTTTATCAGCAACCAGAGATAAACTGCAGCTCCAAAAGTTAAGCAGGAAACTTCCTTGCATTGTATGTTAGCATGTTGGAAATAACAAGGGACTGGGGATTTGTGCTTTCCTTATTGCCCACATCACATCTCCCGAGATCTATTTTAGCAACACAGTATCTAAATTTTCTTATATAGTTATCCTTAGCCTTGAGGAGGATCCATATTAGTCCTGCGATGTTGCTTATCATAATGCTTGATTGCAATTTTTTCAAGGGTATTAACGAATTGAATATAAATGAATTTTAGTATGTTTGTGATTTGTTCATCTAATTAAAGAATCATGAAATAGTGTTTATAATTGTTTGTTAAATTTAGTAATTGAACATAAAGAAATAGAAATTGAGTCTGCTTATAAATTTTTTGTTGGATGTTTTGTTTTTTTATACTCTGGGTGTAAATGCTCATACATGAACAAATTTTGTTATATTCATGATTTATTTGTTTAATTAATGAACATTGAAATGTGTTCGTAATTATTTATTAAGTTTAATAAAAGAATATAAATGAATAAAATTCAAGCATATTTATGAATTTATTCGATGAACGTTTTCTTTGATAACAACTCCAGTTATTTTACCTGAGAACAGTAACTAGGTCTTTTACCGGAGAATAGCGATGCAAAGCCTGGGTGCCATCTCTAGTGGAATGGTTTTGATTGACCCTTAGTCTAAAGCAGCTTCAGCATCTGTCCAACCAATGAAACCGTCCGTAGTTTTGTAAAACCTAATTGTTACGCTATCATTAACATTGTTGTTAAAAGCAATAACAGAGAAACCTCTGAATTTAGATCGACAAATCGTTGAACTATAATTAGTTGTTTAGCTTCATATTTTGAAGTTTGAAACACGCGCTTGCCCCTTTCTTTTATGAATACCAAAGCAATTCAAATGCGAACACATGGTCTTAAAAGGGAATAAGGGATGTGTTGAGCTGGAAATCCTCCATTTCTGCCAGTTGTCTAAGAATTCAGTAGCTGCTGAACCGGACAACAATATTCATTGCTGAAAAATTAAGTGAACCACCAAACTGCTTAGTCTTTTATCAAACATAGGAAACTGAAAGTGTCAATAAATGGGAATCCAAAGCTACATATAAGGGTGACAACGGGTCAAAACGAGTTTTTGTCATTTTTATTCCAATCCGATTTTGATTTGAATTATTTTATTTTATACCTGATTTTTACCTAACTTATATATGTATAATCTATATCTAATTAGCATCTGACTTAAAATTATTTTAATAATTTTAATTTAATGTAATATTCATAAAATATTATTATTAATATTAATAATATTTTAGTTATTTATAAATATAATATTTTTATTAAATTAACATCTTAAATTAAAGTAAAAATAATAATTTTATTTATATATATATATATACATATATATATAAATATAAAATTAAATAAATAATAAAATATACATCCTAAATATATCTCGAAATGAGATGAAATAAAATATCTAAAACTTGCCTTTGACTTAATCTTGAATTTAAAAGAAATGCTCTTTATAGGATAAAATAAATTGAAACTCTCAAGATATAAGTTGTTTTACCATCGCTACTATACAATTGCCAGTTCCCACTTAACATCCCTAGTGCTCCAAAGCTTCCATGTAGTGAAATAAGAATCTAGCTGAGAGCTAGCTGTCTATGGACTCCACAGTGTAAGGCTTGAAATTTTTGAATTTTGTTACAATGTGTGCTCATAAAAGGAAAATCAATTAATTCATCATTGTTTTATATCCTCAACATAGTGGTTCACATATAACAATATGTTTAGCAGGATGGAAATCCTAATACTGCAACGTACTGTATAATTGAACACTCCAACTACACAAAAGACAAGCCTAGAGAAGATCCACGACTGCTGACATGCAAAAGAAACACCCAAAAAATGGTAAGAGAAAGGCGGAGGAAATTTTGGCTCCAACAAAGTTTAGTTCGCCTAGGACTGGGAGAGAGCAAACGTCAATAACCTCGAATTTTATAAATCATCCTAGTCTTAGCGAAGCTTTGTCTCACTTGGTTTACTACCCCTAAATGCTGAAAGGGAGAAGAATGACCTTGTTCCTGAAAAAAAAAGTTGGCAAAAGAAGATTGGAATTCAAACTACAAAACATACAGTCCCAAATTGAAAAGAAAATGAACAATTATTCCAGAAAATAAGGGAAAGGAACTACGGAAACTTCAACAGAGTAAGGAAGGTGGAAATTGACCTTTAGTAGTGGAGGCAGCAGCTGAGACACTGCCCTTGTGCAATTTGTGGGCATCAAACGTGCTAATGCCTGATTGAGCTGCATACACAAAATGCACAGTACTCTGATAATGAGACTCGTAAAGAGTCTGGGAATGGTAATATTTATAATTATTTTGGTATTTCCCAGAAAGTTGAGCAAAGAAGAGACAACAGATAAGCTACAGAATAATGTGCCACAAGCATAAAAGCAATTACTTCTATGCTTTAGACCCATAACCATCTAGATTCTATCTATACGAGAAACACTGAAAACAGTTTGACAGAAAATAAGCATGTAATGATTATGGCGGAGAGAAAATATACCAGATGGAAGCTCATGAAAATCCAAATGATTTTCATAGCCATCAGTCAACAATGTCTTTTGTTGCTCATATTTCTTTGCATGAAGGGCAGCCTTTCGCAGTAGATTATCAGAATTTCTCTTATTAATAACTTTTGATTCTTCTGCATCATCCTCTCCTTCAGAAAAGACTGATGGGCTAGACCAACCAGTTATATTTGCATCCCCCTTACTCTTCCGAGCAAACTTCAACAGTCTCTTCAATCCCTTGGGTGCATCTTTCTGATTGACCATTGCAGGCGGATTTTCAGCATTTCCCCATTCAGTAGTATCGCCCTCACTACTTTCTTCTTGCAGCATCTGTGACAGAGAGTGACGGACACGTGGACTTGCCGATCCAACAGGTGCAATGCTGGTTGAAGATTTAATTTCACCTGTTTTCTCATCACATTGGTTAGGCAGGTCCTGATGCTCTTCTATTTCCACCCAAGCAGTTGGTGAGATGGCTGATTCTTCGTCACGTTGGAAAGAACCGGGAATATTTTTTAAGCCATCATCAAAGTCAGGAGCAAGTTCATCATCGCTCCCAATCACATCACATTTCTGATGGCCATTTAGTTGTGTTTCTGACTGAATAGCATCATCACAATGATCCTGTGATGAAACATCCTGATCCTGATGCTCATTCACCAAGACAGAAGCATTAACAATCACATCACTCTCTTGAGGATCATTAGAAATTTCAGTGTTTTTCAAAGAGTCCTCTAACTGAGAAGGATTTTTGGGCTTGTTAACAAGACCAGCACTAGAGGTAAATCCTGAACCTTTACGTAGATATGGCTTTGATTCCAGAGGAACTACACTACTTTTCTTCGTCACCTTGTTATACAAACTAGGCTTCGCTAGAAACATACTGGAAGAGTCCCCAGGAGCTGCTGCAACTGTTGTCTTTGTTGTTTTGCTGCTTTTCATCAAAGTTTTTTGCTGCTTCTCATTCACACCCACTAAACCTCGTTTATCAGTCTGGGTTGCCTTCACATTTCTTCGTTGTGGCTGGGAACTTTCCACTTTAGAACTTGGTCGAGGTACTGATTGTGCTGACTGAGGATTCCGCCGTGTTGGTGTAGTGCCAGCAGAAGAGATTCCACCGGAAGTTTTAGCTGGTGATGTTCCTGTTGTTCTCGGAGATGGTGTTGAAGGCCATGACTTACGAGTAGCAGGCAAGGGGGATGTTCTAGATGAAACCTTCTTTGCAGTTGAAGGTTTTGTGGTTTCCTTCCTTTTATTCGCAGGCTGAGAAGGATTCTTTAGTAACTTTTGGGAATTCTTAACAGATTTTTGGGTTTTTGCCGGAGGATCCTTTTTACAAAAATTATTCACGGTTGTGGAAGCCATTTCTGCTTTCCTCTCTTCAAGAATTTTCTGCATTGCTCTAAATTTTGCTTCTTTTTCAGCACGCTTTCCAGTATTCTCTCCTCTAAGTTTTTCATCCCTCTTCTCCTTGTAATAGTCATAAAATCCACCTCTCTGCCTCTGGAGGCAGATTTTGTCTGACTTTCGTTTGAGGCTTCCAACAGCTATCAGGCTGATTTTCCATCACTTTTTTGAACATTTGGTTCAACTCCACTTCCTTCTGTCGACTCCATTCAGCTGAGCCTTTTGGCTTCTTGTTAGCTTCCTCTTCATGGATTATATCTGTTACCTCTTGAACATCTATTGGACTACATGAGCTCTCTTCCAGCCTTTCTAACTTCAGATCAGCAGTCTCATTGATGTTTTCTGCTCCGGTCCTAGTAGCTGATTCCAAATTAACTTCTGCTGACCTCCGTATGATATCACTATCAATGACATTATCAGGAGGCTCTGCAACAGGATATTCAGAAGCATTCTGTGATTGGCATTTGGAGGAGGATTCACCCATACCTGTACTCCATCTTCTCAATACAGACTTACTAGGACCAAGAGAGATATTTGTTAATGAGTTCTTTTTTGGAACATCAGTAATCTGATCCCTTTGTTTACTTTCAAAAAGATTTATTGCATCTTGAACACTCATACGCCGAACATTATTCTCAGGTTTCTTAATGTGTTCAGATCCTTCCTCTTCACTATCATCTGAAGCTACATCTCTTTGAGAACAATATCTTTTTCTCTAGGCAGGAACGTAACTAATGGCTCTTTAGGTCAGAGCAGGGGCTCTACGTGAGCCACTCCTCCTAATTGAACCCTTCGCATAGGAAGATCTGACCGTCTAGGCGTTGCAGATCTTGTAAGAGCTCGACTTCTTTTGCAGACATTTGATTCTGTTCTACATGAGTCAGAAGATTCCTCACTTCTGTCTGACGCTCAATCCCTGGGCAACTTTTCTGGTGAAACACCTATTAACCGGGCTTCTGAATTATCTAGCTTTGTATTTGTTTACTTCATCAGTCTTGTTTTGCTGCCCATTAACTGAAGCACGAGCAGAATGAAGACATTTTATCATCTGGGGGATCTGCAATTTGGTGCTTTTGGCTCAGCTCTAGAAACATGCACAAAAAATTCCTGCAGTAGATATTAACAAGATTATTTGTTGCTTATAATTCATTTCATCAAGTGTTGTAAAAATTTTGGGAGGTAAAAGAAGATTGCAGTTACAAATTCTTTGGGCAAATTATGATTTAAAAGATCCATGCACTTTTCTTTTGGAAGGCAACTTACTTTACATCATTTGCCCCAAAGTTTTCAGAAAAATTTGCCAGATGAGAGATTTCTTTGTAGGAGCAGGTTTCTCCAACCACCTGGTTAAAAGCTGCAACTAACTCACTTCTTAACGCTGTAAGTCTTGATTCCATAGCACGTAAGAGCTCATTCCTAGCAATACACTTTCCAAAGGTTGGTTGGATTTGCATGAGAACTAAAACAGACTAACAAACTAAATATATATTATATTAATATTAATATTAATGGAGTGAACATACTTTGAAGTTTCTGATGATGAATTCTGGACTTCGAACTGCCGAGGTCAAATGCATATATTAGTGGCCATAATAAAAGTATGGTGAAGTATTATGTAGAATCATAAGATCAACTTCTAACGGACCTAGAGGAAAAATTGACAAAAAAAGTTGTAAAGAATGGCATTTACTTTGGATGTTGGGACCATGTCTATTGAGTTGCATATATCTGTTCAACAAGGAAAGAGAACAATTAAAACTCTCGAGGCTTTTAGATACCAAGGCCGCAGTGCAACACAGAAAAGAGACACCACTTATGTCCTCAATCAGTTGAAAAAGAAGAAACCTTAATCAAAACAATACTAAACAGAGAATATATCAAGGTAGTGAACAGTGTCCGACTTTAAATTCCTTGAACATGAGATTTACCTTTTTCGCTACTTTGAATATGATCTTGATGACCCTGAGAAGATGAAACTCTTGTTAGTGAGGAGAGCTCATGCATACTTAAATATCCAGACACTTAGAAGACATGATATTTACCTGAGCATATAGAGAAAGATGAAACTTTCTGGCTTCCTCCAACTGAGACATCTCATCTTCAATAACTTTAGCGGTATCCAACAAATCCGTTGAGCCAACAATATATAGGAATCTGAGAAAGTACAAGGGGTGAATGGAAAGTGGGAATTTCCAACAACAAACGAGCAGAATGAAAAATGTAAATAAAACGATAAGAACCTGGTGAAGTAGATTTAGTAAACCAGGCGGCAGTGTTTAGATTGTGGGGTGGTTGGAGTTTGTAGTTAGCATTGGATCCTTTGGTGTACAAGTTGTTTAAACCGGGTAAATGAGGCCAAAGATTTTGTAGAACCCAACATGAGTTGTTCTACTTGGTTGTCAACGACATGTAAATGCTCGAACCTAAAAATAGAGAAATTGATTGAACATGACATCGAATGAATTCCTCTATATTCCATGACAAATTGACAGGCAGATGCAGATTGAAGAAAAAGAGAGAAAGAAGAACCTGTTTTGGGAAGGCAAAATCTGAATGGTGGCGTTATCTAAAGGCGCATCTCCGTCCATATCTGGTGGTTTTGTCTTGTCTTATTTCTTCTTCTTACCCAACAAAAAAAAAAAAAAGTAAGTACGAACTGAAATGCTGCTTAGCTTAAATGAAGTTTCAGTAGCAGGTGCAGGTGCAGGTGGATTATACAAGACGGATCTGAAGAAAAGCGAAAAACAAAAGAATGCGCACTACACTTTAAAACACACAAGACAAGACAAAGAGGGAGGGAGGGGATGGCGAGCACCGACACCTTGACCTTGACCCCTTTCACTTTCACCTTGTTATAGTAGTAATTGCAATTGTAATTCTAATTATGACGGAAAGAAAGAGAGTGAATCGAGAAAGAAAATGTACTTCGGATGAAATACTAACTGGAAATAAGTTTTTTATTTTTATTTTTAATTTTCTAATCTAACCCTGATCTAATTTTATAATAAAAGAATGTTAGGCATAGATATAAATTATTTGAGTTTATAATTTTTAAATATTAATAAAAATTTTAAGTCAACTGAATCTAACTTTAGTTTATATTTTATTGTGTTTTTATGGTGAAGAAATACTAATAATAATGTTAGTTACGATTATTATTACTTGTAAATTGGGATCCAATAATGCTAATTGTAATAGATGTAGTAGATAAAAATTGAATTACTTGCAAACAAAAACGGGCAGAGTAAAAGATAGCGTGAAGGTGAAATAAAAGGAAGAAGAGCAGTCCAGTTGGCAGTGTCCCGTGTGTGGTAGAGTGGAGATTACAGGCAAAGGCAGTAGGCGCGTTTCTTCATCTACCCTAGTAATAATAATTACTTCATCATTACCAAGCTGTTGTCGCCAAAGCCACTCGCGTCATCTCACGCTCCATTACTTCCAACTCAAATCTATTTTTTTTTTTTTAAATCAATTTGCTTCTACATCCTTTTTCTTTATTTCATTTTTGTTTTTTTTTTCCCATCTACCTCATTTTTCTTTGCTTTTTCACATTTCAAATACAATTTAAATCTGAAAAAAGTGCTCAAAATTTTGAAATTTTTTATATGCAACAACCAAACAATTTGAACGTCTAGCGATATAAAATATAAATAGTAAATAGTAAATAAAAATAGATAGGAGCTGATGAAAAAAAGAAAAGTGCAAAGCACGCGAAGAACCCACGTGATCATAATAATTAATTAATGATCTTTTATTATTATTTTTTATAGTTTATAATATAGTACGATAAAAAAATAAAAAATAATTTAATTTATATTTTTATATCAAAATAAGTTATAATATATAATTTTTATATAAAAAACGATAAATATATAAAATTTTAATGTTTTACTGGTTGTAAACCCACGAATTATAAATCCACCTTGAACAACATTGTTGTCTTGGCTTGATTGGCCATTCGTAAAGCACATTCGCACGTTCTCTTTCCCTGTGTCCCTTGCAACTTGCAACTTCCATTTCCATCCAACACATTATAACTCTCAACCCCCACACGCCACGGAATATCTGATTCTTCATCTTTCCTCCTCCTACTAATACTAAGCAATATCTATGTCCTCCTCATCTCATCTAACACAAACAAACAAACAAGCAATAGCAATGCATACCAAAATGTTACAGACCCCCTTCTCCCTTTCTGCTGCTCTTCTTCTATTCCACGCTTGCTTTGCTTTGCTCATCATTCAAGTTTAAGGGATTCAAAAGACATGCCTTCATTACATTCATCCATTCATAGTCGAAGACGGGGCATAGAGGCCAGCAAATGCTTCACTCCATCCCTCCCTTTAGTGATTTAGCATATTACCCCAAATAAAATGCATCTCCATCAACATCATAAAATCATAATTCATACATAAACCAACAATTTACACACTCCCACACAGCACCAAAAATCAAAGCAAGAAAATGACTACATTTAAAACATAAACTAAATGAATTGATACAATTAACACTTAATAATGGTACAGTTTCATGTCATGAGTCTCATAATGCCCATTCACACCAACTCAACCTCCAGCAACTAAAATTACATAAATTCTAATGAAAATCAAACCATCAGTTAGACCACACATGAACTAGACCATGCCTATTACCTGTATAAATCTCATTGCGCTCTTCATCATAAAAAAGAGCAGTGATGTCTTCCAGTGCTTCTGCAACCGTGCTTCTAATCCTGGATGCAGTGCTCTGCTTCTTTGATCTGCAACCACACTTGACACTGCAGCTGCATTGTTTTTCCACAGTGAAACTGTTGCTTGCTCTTATTTTAGCAAGACATTTCCCAGTCAATATATTGCTGATATTAATGGATCCTGCCACACCAGGGACGTAAAAAATTCATTAGAGGCACATATATTGGTGAAACAAATCCAGATGAGATCTTTTCCACACTTTCCATGTCTCTACAAAAGCATACCATCACATCCTCCCTATTCCCCCCCCCCTCCCCCTCCCCCAACTCCCCATTTCCCTTTCTCTCCTCACTTTAGTTGTTATACAGTAAATTTGAACATGTACATTTCCCTTCAAAACGACCAAGGAAACGATGAAAATTTTCCACAATCCAATTGAAAAAGCTAGCCAAGCCCAAAAAACCCATAAAAACACATAATTTGCCAAAAAGCCAACAAACAATAAACATAGAACAACTCAACAAGCCTTTTTAAATCATTTTTTAAAAAAAGAAATCATTAAGATACCCAAGCAATATTATAGAGCCCTTTACAATGTAATGCAAAATTGATGATACGAAAAACCCTTCAATGATGTATTAAATTTAATGTTTACTGGATAGTATTCTTTTGCAACTGGTGGTTTCTACTTTTTATTTCTATAACCTTTATGGAAACAGTTTATCAAAATAACAAGCTAAATCTGAACTCAGATCAAAATTTCAAATGGACAGAAAGGCTATAGCCAAAATACTATTTAAAGGAGAGATACAGTTATCTATAGGAGGAAGAGCAGCTAGGCGATTCCTAAGAAAATGTAAGATGGAAAAAGTTTTTAAAGAAAGAAAAAACAAACCATTTCCTTCAGACAATGGATCATCAGAATCAGCCTTGCAGTAAGAGATAATAAGATCCTGATCACTTGTGATGTATATATTATTAGTGTTGCAATCAGGATGCCACAAAAGGTGATCCTCAAATGAAGTTACAAGTTCTCCACGGAAGTTCCAGACAGCCACTGTGCGATTTCTAAATGTAAGGAATAACTGGTTCTCATACAGAAATATGAATGCTGACGGGGTCATAAACTCATTTTTGCTAACTTCTGTTAGCTCAGAATTGCGGACCTGCACAATGACAGTTTTGATTTTTTTAGCTTTAATAAATGCATAAGATTGCAATAAATTGACGATGATACTTACATCAAGAATTTGGAGGTTTTCATTTTCCTGCTTCACAAGAAGCTTTTCATTGAACTGTTCAATGAAATCCACCTTCTTATTCCGGTGAAGAAGATGGCTAAAAGATTTCAGAACAGTACCATCCTCTATTGAGAGAATCTTAAGAGGAACATGGCCACCAACTTTAGTGAAAATCAATAACATGATCCCTGGACTGTCAAAAAAAAAATGATGGAAACAAAGTCAATTAATTTACGTGACAAAATCAAAAGCAAACAAGTTATGGGCATCATTTGATTTTTACTCTCAGTACTTTCTTTTTGCTTCCAGGAGAAAGGCGAAAGCTTGTTTGGACTAAACAATACTTACAACAGAAGAATAAAGAAAATCAGAAAGTTTTTTTTTTTCTATCAATGAGTTAATCTTTATTTTTGTAGCAAGAAGATATAACCATCATGAAAGGAGCATTACCTGATCTTAATCTCTTGAACATTTTTATCCGATATTGAGTATAACATCGTATAATTTTTTAGGTCAAACACCTTGTATATGCTAATTAAAAGACAAAAACAGTATGTCAAAACTCATGAATCTAGCTGAGGATCCAATTATTATATTTTAGCACAAAAGCACATTCATATGGATGATTACTTACCTATCCTGTGCAGAATATGTGAGTACCTTCCCATTTACATCATCAAATTCTACAAAACCAGGCCACTTCAGTGACTCAGATTCAAAAAGGGCAAAACCAGCATCAGGTTGACCTCTCCGTATGTATCTGTCCGTCAAACAGAATTGTTTCAGAAAGAAAACAAATGCAAATTACAAATTACAAATTAAAAATTACAAATTACAATGCCCAGATGCAGTATTTCACGTTTTTCTTAGATTTTTTCCCTTTTTCTCCTTTCGGCTCAAATTGGGATAAGATAAGTGTTGTAAAGAGGTTAAAAAAGATTGACATACTCAATCCTTGTGCTTCTGCATTTCAAAGAGCTGAAATTGTCTGAAGCGTAAACTGAGACTGTGATAAGTGAGTCATTGTTTTTATTATAAAACAAGCTTCTGATAACCTCATCAGCAGTGATGTTTAGAAAGCATATTCTTTGATTAGTCTCTGCATCCAAAACAATAAAATATCAAAATTCCCATTCTAATTATTGATGCAAATAGAAATAGGCAAGCCCATGCAAAATAAGTTTAGAAGTGTGAAACACAGCTCCTACCTCGGCTAAATGCCGCACATACACCAGACTGGGCAAGAGCAAAGACAATGTCTCGTGCAGCTACAATCTCTATAATCTTTGACCTCTTCCTCAGAAATGGTAATACCATCGAACAATGCCCTTTTGGATCATGAGTATCATATTCCTCCTATATAGTTTTGCAACATATCACCAACAGGAATTTAATAAAAAAGCTCAATAAGAACAGCAATGCAAACAGATTTGTCCCCGTGGCTACACAAATAAAAGATAACCCATTGACCTTTGAAATTAATCTTTTGCTTGATAGACTTCCAACTAAACAAAAGGAAAGAAATGCCCTTTTCTATCCTGCTACTTAATGTAGAATAATACACATATAACTATTCAGCCAAAGGTGAACTGGTTCAAATAGCAGGAATGTAACATGTTTGTCTGAATGCCAGCAAATGCAAATAAAGCATCTACGTTTTGATTTCAACCTACGTATTTGACCCTACATTTCTTACTCAAAATTCTCAAATAAGCTTCATCATTCATGGAAATTTTGAAATCAACATCAGGAATCTTTTGACACAAATACTCCACCGTTTCAAGCTTTTGTCTTTTACTATTAATCATATTAAAGACCCCTTTTTTTTATAGATCATATTAAAGACTTAAACAGCCATAAATCTAAAAATATCAAATTTAAAAAAAAAATGAAAGTAGATCAGGTTTGCAGCGATATCTCATAAGGTAACATTGAAAGGGTAGGCAATATACTCTAGTTGTATATTATAGATCAAAGCCTGTGAATATGATTAGAACAGAAACTATTAAACAGATAATATGTGTCAAACTAATTTGAGCACTAATGATGCAACGCTAGATCTTTCTTTGTTCCCTCCCACAAATTTGCAACTAGGGTTAAAATGTTCAAATTTCCTTAGATTGATATCTGGGAAAAAAAAAAAAAAGGAAAACAAGGTTTGGACTTGGAAGCATGACGGAGTAGATACATCAACTGAAACTGTATATTAGAAAGCAGAATTCTCGTGCAATTTGAACACCCAAAACAAGAGGAAAAGAAAAATAGCAAAATATATGGAAGAAAAATTGTGAAATAATAAAATAATTAAAGGAGTAAGGTTAGGTTAAATAAGTAAAAGAAAGAACCTGCAAGCGGATGTTGCGGAAGCGCTCCTGGGCATCGGTGATGGAGAAAGCACGATGTCGCTTGGAGCAGATTTCTCTTCGTTGAAGCTTCTTGACGCTGTTAACGAAGCCATCTGCTCTCCCTCTTTTCTTGGATGCGACTATTCTCCGTCCACTGCAAGGCCTTGGGCTCGCCGCTATTCTACGCCCACCATCCATATCTTTTTGTTTCTCCTTTGTATCTACCTAAACTCTACTTAAAACCCTACCTCTCCAAATACCCAATAGCCGCTGCTGCTGCCCATCAAATTAACGGCCTCCTCCTCGAATTCTAGGGCTTGCTTATTACTACCGTGCTGACCCAAAGATTATCTTCCAAAAAAAAAAAAAACTCTCTGGCTTTTCTCCTTTTTTCTTTTCTTTAAAGTAAGAAATCGACGGAATAAGTTTTCCTAGTCTAGTCCTCTACAACACAATTCTGTCTCAGATGCTAGTGAGAATGGCTTCCGATCTGCTTTTCAATTTTCGAATTTGTTGCTATCATATTAATATATTATTAGTATGATGAATATATATATCCATCTGATCTCTGTCAGTCGACCTGTTTCGAAAGTTACTGTACTGTTTTCTTATATTTATTAACATTTACAATTTACAGTTCCTCTTTCTTTGGTAACTTTTTTTTTTTTTTTGGTTTCGGAGTATTGTAATACTGCGATTGGGCCTAGGCTTTGGAATTGGACTTCTATCTTCCATGTTCACTTCACGTCTCCTGCCCAACTTACCACTAATCCATTTTCTTGCCCCAATTGATCTTTTCTCTACAACTGGAACCTTTTTAGAGTTTGGATGAAAGTTTTCTTGTTTGTGATGATTTTTGTCAATGTGATTATTGAATTCAAAGATCTGGTTTTTGCAGGTAATGAGAAAGGACTTGGTCTCATGGACCATAGGACTAATATTGCATTATTTACTGAAGGACGCATCTATCCAATAGAATCAAAACAGCTGCCTCTAACGCCCCCTCCCTTTTTCACGGCCAGATAATCTATTTCAAAGTAAAACATTCCATGTACATATTCGGTGCCACATCCTACAAACTATTGCAAACCCATCTCTAGGTGAACCTAGCTATCCATCAACTTCTGGACCCACCTATCGTCCACCTCCGGCCACCTTATAATGTTGGTTACATTCCCACTTTCCTCCCAAGAACAGATCATCTAACAGAGACTTATTTGATTATGTCATCATCTGCCGCTGCACCTGGATGAGGGCCGAGACTTGGTTTTGCAGTGGGAGTAGGAGCAGGAGCAGTGGCTGTTGTACTTGGGGTTGGCAACTTATGTAAACTTTGTAAACTCGTCAAATTGTTGTGTATGCATCAATTAACAAATATGTAACTTCGTTGAAAAAGATGAATTTGAAGGAAAAACTTTGAATGAGGCACTTGCAAGAAGCTTTCTTAAAAACAATAATTCTCCCACTAGATGTAAATGGTTATTAGAAATGTTATCCTATACAATACTCAACAACGAACTAATTGCACTTCAATTTTTCTTTGATCCCTCTTGAATCATGAACCAAAAAATAGAGTACAAGAAGAAGAAATGTTGATTTGATCTTGATAAGATGAAAAGTTGTTTGAGACTATGTATCATTTATTTATATTTATCTATCTATCTATATAAAAAAGTGTAAACTTTAAAAATGTTAATAATAATTGACCTAAATACTCTTATAAATTTTTAAATTAACAAATTTATTCTTAAATATATAACTTTTATTAATTTATTTAAGTTTAATTTAAATTAATTGAAATTAAAAATAGAATTTATGTGAAATTAAACTATTTAAAATTTTAAAATTTTAATTTTAAAAGTGTTAAAAATGTTTGACTAAAATATGCATAGTAAATTCATTATAAATTTTAATTTAAATGAAAATTTTTATTAGTAAACTTTTTTTTTATAATTAGACTAAAAAAGTACTAAAATTAATTTACTAAAATACCCTTAATAAAATTTTAATTCCAAAAATATTAAAAGTGATTGATTAAAATGTCATTAGTAATTTTTTTGTAAATCTTAATTTAAATGACTTTATTTTTATTATGGAACTCTTTTTTTTTTTTTTTTTATAAGTAGAATGATTTTTTACATCAAATAAAAATACAAACAAAACAATATCAAAGCTTGATGTGCATAGGAATAAAACAATTATATGAAATTTGTTTCTTTAGTTGTAAAAACAATTGTATATGTAATTTATGTTGATAAATAAATTAATTAAAGATAATCATAATTAAGTAATTTGATCATTTACTTTTTTTAATTGAATATATTATTTTAATATATTACCCACATATGTATGTTAATTATTTCATTATTTATATGTTTTATAGGTTGATCATTTGATTATTGATAACTTAATTAAATCTTTTTAGTCTCTTAAAATAATTTTTTAATATATTATTCATACAATTTAGTTTGATTTTTATAATTAATTTCTCTTTTTTATTTTTTCTTTTAGAATTTTATAATTGTTATTTTCATAAATAAAAATTAATATCAAACCAAATGCAAATTAATTGCATCTCCTCCACCAATAATTAGCTCTATTTGATTCATTAAACACTTTAATTGGACTTTTAACTCGTAAAATTAGATGATTGAGGAGGTGGTCAAACTTTCACTAACTCAGGATTGGGTTGCATCAAATTGCCATAAGAGTTATTCATCTTGATTGAAATAATAATTGATTTAATTTTCTTTTAACTTTTATCTTAATATGTATATATATGATTAATTTATATCTCATGATTATTTTATTTTTCTTAATTATATTAAATTGCTTGCTTTTTTTAGGTCATTTAGGTGGTTGAACGACCTAATATAAATTATTCTAAGAAAAAAATTATCAAGTAAAATAAAATTAATTATTTCTGGTGAATTCTTTTAATGTGTGACAAAATTCATTGTAACTATCTTTTGAACGTGTTTATATCAAAAATACATTTATTCATGAAAATTTATATTGTTAATACTGCAAATGAAATCATTACAAATTATATAGCTATTATTTAATAAGTTTGTTATTCTTAAAATTTGAAATTTCTTAAGAAAACATAAAAACATTAAGGTTAGAAATTTATTTTATTTTTTTAAAAAAATATATTTTAATATTTTTATATAATAAAAATTTTAAATAAAAGAAAAATTAAGTTTTTAATCGATATAATGTACAATTACATTCAATTGATGGAAGTACCAAGGGAAGATTATCTTACGTAGAAAAATGAAATGCAAGATTGATTGGTTATGTATAACTCCATCTTCTCCTTATGAAATTATGACAAAGAAGGTTAGTGTTATATAATGTGTCAATAATATATATATATATATATATATATATATACACACAAATATATTGATTTCAAAATTTTTAGGGATTAATATGAAACTCTTTTATTAGAAAAAAATATTGTATGCTTTTTTATTTTCTCCTTTATGTTAGTTGAATATTCACTATTGTATCAAAATTTTTACAGAATGTTTGGATACATATAAATAAAGGAAAGGAAAAGAAAGGAAAAGAACAGAAATGCAAGTTTTTTGAAGGAAAAGAAAAGGTACATGTACTCTTTATTTGAATAGTTAAAATTAATAAAGAAAAAGAAAGGAAATGAATTCTAACAATCATTATTTGAATAAATAGTGAAAAAGAAAGGAAATAATTTATTATAATATTTTTTCCAATTATAACATTTTTTTTATAAAGCAACATATAATATACAAATATATCTTTATACAACCTAGCTTGTATAAACAAAATTTTCTAAACAAAATTAAGCATGTTTAATATAGTAAAATGTATTAACTAGTTATTGATTTACTCTTAATTTTGTGTTTAATTCAATCTTTAATTTACTCTAACAATAATTTGACTTGTTTTGTTGTTAAAACTTGAAAAATCATAAAATATTTATAATTGTAATGTTATATAAAATACTCATAAAAAAATTATTTTTGTAGGAAGTGTTAGTTATATAATCAAATATAATCTCATAATAAAAATATGGATATAATAGTCTTTTTATAAAAATAAAAATTTTTTAACTTTCCTTCCTTTAACTTTTCCTCCAAATTGGGGTATTAAAAAAGTGAGGATTACAAGGGAAATCAAAAGATATTAAGTTTTCACATCTTTCATTTTCTTTACTTTTCTTGATTTTCCTTTCCTTTCCTTCCCCTCCTCTTAAACCAAACATAGTGTTAAGGTTATCATATTAGGTAATATTTGTTCAAAACAATTAAAACTTATCAAATTAATTATCATTATTACATTTATATAAAATATTATTATAAATTATAATTTAATTAAACTTAAAAGTGATTTAAAGGTATTTATTAGGAAAATTTATTTGATAAATCTTTATTTAGTTGTGTATTAAGTATTTCAATCATTTTGAATTTTGACTTTTTATAATTTCGAGTTGGATTTTAGACTTTGGATCAGTGATCAATTAGATTGAGTCAAGTTTTATTATGAACTTTTATTCATAGTATACTGAATTATTCATTCATGTAACAGAATAAATTTGATTCAATAATTAATGTATGCTTCTCTTTGTTTAAAAAGTTGGATTTAAATCATTCTAAATCTAAATAAAAAAGTATACTTAATTACTTATAATTGTAATTTCACTTTAAAAATACTCTTAAAATTAATTAACAAATTCAACTATAAATACAATAAAAAAAAATTGAAGATGAAGAGAAAAAAACTAAAATAAGAAACTTTTAAATAGTTATAAAAGAAGAATAAGAGATATTGGATTTTGGTTATATTATTATTTCAATTTGAATTTTAATTATGTTTAATTATTTTGGATTTTAAATAACGACTAAATTGCTAACTTTTAAAAACAATTGAAATCGAGTTAAGTTAGTTTATTTTTATAATTATATGTATTTTATTATTTTTAATTAAATTAAAATTTAAAATGAGTAAAAAATTTATTATACTTAATTTGAGTTTTGAATTATTTTAAATTTGAGTTGATTAATTTATGTTATTTTAACTATACTTTTATGACACTAATAATAACTTTCAAAATAAAATGAGAACACAACACAATAAAAATTTAAGTGCAAAAATTATGGAGATACTATTAATAATTCTAGAAAAAAAATCTTTAAGTTCAAGTCTTGTAGAAATTAAATGATATATATCTTTTTGAGAATTTTGAAATTCATACTGGAAAAATATTAATCTAGATCAACGAATGTATCATCGTTTATTTATTGATTAAATTGTTGCTATATGAGTTGAAGGAAATAATTTAAACATTTTATTTAAAAGAGATTTCATAGTTCATACTCATTCAAGAACACATCATAAAATTAGATATTATTTTGGTCGTTATGACCTCTTATACTATTCTTTACTTTTTTCAAATGAAAAAATTGACTGGCATCAAAATTTATAAAAAAAAAAATCATTTTGAATGATGGTAATAAGAATGAAGCAACAATTAAAAATTTATCAACTTTTTGTTGAGTAAAAATTTTTTTATGGAGAATGCAAAGGTAATTATTATGAATTCAATATTTTTTAAAATTATTGTTTATTTAATTTTTATAAATTTTGTTTAGTAAATTTGTTCTTGTTATTTTTGTCATATATATAATAAAACTATTACCCAAAATTATATATTTAAATATAAAAATATAAGACAAAGTTTATTACTTTCATTGATGATAAAACACTTCAAATTTTTTAATTTTTTAGGTGCAATTGTACTTCGCTAATAAATATAAAAATACATACATTAATAATTTAACTAAATTATCAATAAATCTTATTTTAATATGTGCTATTTTACCTTGAACTAAAAAATTTGAAAAACATCTTAGAAATATTGACTTAATAAATATTTTATATATTTATTTAATTTTAATGCTTGCATTACCATAAAAAGTTAAATTTTAATTTACCATTGCATGTTAAATTACTGATAGTAAATTAAAAACATTTGCTTATTCTTTTCATGTCATTTACACTTAAACTTTTTTTTCCTTTCTTTCTCTACCTTACAAATTATATAATTTATTATTATTATTATTATTATTATTATTATTTTGATATGCACAAATCAATAATAACATAGTAGTGGATAATTAATAATTTAATAATTAATCATTGAAAATTTAAATGTAATAAATATAACTTAATAGTAATTATTAATAACTTAGTACTAAATCAGTGATAATTTAATAGTAAATGAATGATAATTTAGTGGTCATAATTTTTAATAAATCATAATAATATAATAATAAATGCATAATATTTTAATAGTAAATTAATTATATTATAATTGTAAATACGTAACATTATAGTACTAAATTAATAATAACTTAATAATAAATTAGTAATAATTTAATAGCAAATCAAATTTAGTTCAATAGTAATTAATTGATAGTAGTAAATTATAAATAACTTAGTAGTAAATTAATTATAAATTAGTAATAAACAATTAATAATTTAGTAGTTAATTATTAAAAATTTAAAAATAAATTAATATAACTTACTAGTAAATCATGCATAATTTAATATAATTAATAATAATTTGGTAGTAATTATAAATAATTTAGTAATAAATCAGTGATAATTTTGTAATAAAAAATTAAAAATTAAAAAATAAATAATAACATAATAGTAGAAGTTTATTAAAAATTTAACTCATGTACTAATGGGTCGTGTCAAACCAACACTATTATTTAATGTGTTGTGTCGACTCGACTCACGAAAAACTAAGACTATGATCGAGCACAGCACATGACCAATAGTCTTTACGTTCATGCTTAGCAAGGCACTATTCTTTGTGCAATATCGGGCTTAGCATAACCCCTTAATAATTTTTAAAAATTTTATTTTTTAGAATTTAAAAAAAAATAGTGAAAAATTCTAAACTTGAATAAAACAATAATGTTATTATATAAAAAATTATCTTATATATTATTAGTAGACTTTTAATTTCATGTTTCATAATTCTAAATGTATAACAACATATTAGTAAATAAATGATAGGTTAATAAAAAAAGTGGTAATTTAGTAGTTAATAATTGATAACTTAATAATAAACCAATGATAGTTTAATAGAAAATTAGTGATAATTTAAAAAGTAAATCAATTTTAATTTAATCTTAATTAATTGATAAACTTAGTAGTAAATCAAAAATAATTTGATAGTATATTAATGATAATTTATACTTAATCATTGAAAACTTAAAAGTAAATCAATATAACTTAGCAATAATTAATCATAAATAATTTAATAGTTAATTGATGATAACTTAATAGTAAATCATGAATAATTTAATATAAATTAATGATAATATGATAATGAAGCATGGTTAATTTAGGAATAAATCTATGATGATTTTATAGTAAATAATTGAAAACTAAGTAGTAAATCAATATAACATAGTAATAAATACATAATAATAAAATAGTAAATCATTAATAATTTATATGTAAATTATTGATAATTTAGTAGTAAATCACTAATAACTTAGTTATAAATTAGTGATAATTTAATATTAAATTAGTTAATCATTGATAATTTTGTAGTAAATCATTAATAATTTTGTAGTAAATCATTGACAAATTAATAGTAAACCAATTATAACTTTATAACAAATAATTAGTAAGTTAGTAGTAAATCATCAACAATTTATTGGTAAATCAGTCATAACTTAACAGTAAATTATTTATAAATTAATAGTAAATCAATGTTAATTTAGTAATAAATCATTGGTAATTTAGCAATATATCATTGATAATTTAATAATAAATCATTAACAACATAATAGTAAATCAATGATAGCTTAATTGTCAATCATTAATAAATTTTTTATAATTGAAGTTATCAAGAATTGAATATTGATTACTAGCAGAAACAAAGTTAGAAATTTTAAACAAAGTTAGAAATTTCATCTTGATAGATTGGGATTAACCTATCATAAATCTATTCAATAAAAAAATATATGAAAAAAATTTTAAATTTGAATGAAACAATAATGTTATTATATAGAAAATTTATTTTATACTAAAACTGAACTCGCGCTTTCTTATAAGAATTCATTGTTGAATATATGATAACATAAATTTTATTAATAATTAATAAATATATCATAAGTTGCCAAAATGTTACTAAACTTACATCAAAAGTTTATTAAAATTTTATAAAAAATTATCAAAATTATATCAATAGTTATTAAAATTATATCATAAGTTATCAAAATTGTGTGAAAATTACCAAAATTTTATAAAATATAATCAAAATCAAAATTATATCAAAAGTTATCAAATTTTATTTATATTATATTAAAATCAAAATTAAATTATTAGTATTTATCATTATTATTATATTAAAAAATATTTATTAAAATGAATTTTTGGAGATAAAAATTTTGTCAAAAACTAGTGAAACAATGTTTAAGAAAGTATTTATAAACTCCAAAAGTCACTTCTAATGTTCTTCCATGAAAGAACATATGATGTTCGAACGTTCTAGGACTTTTAATTTTTTCCATCCAAAATGTGGTATTTGAATGCTCTCTTTCTGACTTCAATTTTTTTCATTCTGAGATAGATAGGACATTCGGTTGTCCTTCAAGAGTATTCGAATTCCGTATCCACCCGCGGCTGGTGCTGTGATCTTCGGGGATGACTTCATGTCAGGGTTTGATGCTAATGTGACCATATCCGCTGACCTTCCTTTCTGATAAAACTGTGGCTTGCTGCTGTAATATGTTGTAATTATAGTAATCCAGCACGTTAGTGAAATATCGTTGGGAGAATTCATTCAATGGACATTCTTTATAAAGAGTTCAGCATCTAGATAATGGTAAGTTCAATTACTGCCAAGGTTGCAAAAACAGATATTCTACAACCAAAACCTAATGATGTCTGAAATGCTCTTAGCAGTTAGAATCTAAGAAACACACTGCTTCTAAAGGAAAGTGTGGAGGATTTTAGGAATGCAAATTTCAAGTTTCTGCTTGTAGAGAATGCTACTCTCTGAACCACCAACAGCTCTTTGCAGAAACTTCTCAACTACTCTAACAAACTCTTCGACCTTTTCCTCATGGGGCAAGTGACAGCAATTCTTAATTACTTCAAGCTTATATTGAGGGATGGCCCGTGAAACTCTCTCAGAAATCCAAGAAGGAACTATTCTATCGGTGTCACCAGTGACGATCAGAACTAAGTTTCATCGAGACAATAACAAGTGAAACCATTACATTCTGCCGATTCATATCAACAATAAGGCAACATAGCAGACAAGAGAAGTACAAAAATATAGGAACCATGATAGGGGTGATATCCAGTTATTCATGTTGAACTACTGAAATAATTATCAGTAAATAAGAGTGGCACATGCATTAGCCAATAAGATAATATCTAGATTAGATTAAAAGTTTTTGGTTCTCGGGTCTTTCATGGAACATTCTTTCGATTTCTTTGTATAACTCTTTCCAGGGTTCAACATAGCCTTAACAACTGAGACTTAGCTGCTACAGTTATTTGACTTTGACTGCCTGTATAGCCAAGTGTTGTACTGAATTGGCACTACTAAAACATGGATTTAGCTGCCAGCGGCTCCGCTCATTCATTGGCACCATTAATAGCACTACTTGCCATTCAGAGAGGCTTTTCTATTCGCCATCTTTCCAGATTATCTTTCCAATTTTAAACTTATAATATCGAGCAAGAAATTATTACCAGGACAGGAGATTCCATACAGTCTTTTTGCCGGTGATGGCCTCATTTCATACTTGTCATTAATAAGCATTGCTGCTGTGAATTCTACAAGAGCCCTGTCCCTACCCTTGGATCTCAGCGGCTGCATAAAAAAATATTGATTTAACCATTATGAGTTGAAGGTAACAGCAAATAAATACCAGCAAAGCATTCCATTCATCTTCCCAGGAGTAAGAATAAGACAATATAGAGATTAGTGTAAATCACCTTGGTACACCCTTCTAGGATGTGTTCAGTGACTTGTTTAGAATCACACTATGCAGTCATTACAGCAGCTATACCAAATTTATTAATTATCACCGTTACCTGAGAAATAAAATAGATAGTAAGCTTCATTGCACATAAAATGGATGTGAAATTAAATTGAAAATGAAAAAAAAAAAAAAACTATTTAAAAGCTGCATTGTTAGTGAGATTTCTTTAAGCAACAAAGTCTAGATGAAATGAATATCATGGTTAAGAGAGAACTGCAGGGCTGTGCCAGGTTGTCTGCTAAAGCATTGACAACTCGAGATTTAGTTTATTTACCCATCTATAGGTGGTCAACTTTTATTGGTTTAAAACATTTGTGAATTCTTTTGAAGCAATATCACTTCCAAGAATTTATAAAAGAAAGCAGCCATCAAGGTGGTATCCTACATTTGGTACTCTAATTTGATTTGCCAGGATTAAAAATCCACTTTGATTGGCAAAAGCCCCTAAGCAATTCAATCAGGGTGTATTGAAAAGATCATTCACAAAGAAAGTCAATACCAGCATTATAGCAAAGGCAGATCGAAGAACAGAAGAAGGTGCTTTCTTATATAGAGAGTTGAGCTTGTCTGCCATCCCCTTTATCATTCGCATTATTGCTTCTGTGACATACATGGTAAACTTGAAAAAAATTTCAGAAAGCTTGAATTCCTAGATTATTTGAGTCTGATCTGTCTCCTTTAGTCTCAACAACTTTAGGCTTTGAAATAGCACGCGGGGTCAATATTGCTGGGGCAACAAGGAACAAGGCAGCAATACGTTCAGGAGCTTCAAAATATGCATTAACTGCTACAAGAGCACCTGCTGAATGCCTGGCCTGCCAAGTTTTAAAGAGGTCAAGAGAGGTATCAGTGTTCATGGAAGTGGAATTGTAAAACAGAAGCAATCCCTCCTACATAATTTGTACTAGTAGTACATTTTCAAAAGACAAAAGGATCGAATATGAAGGGGAGAGGCTCTTGTACGTATGTATCCATAAGAAAATAAAGATGAGAAAGATGAATAACCCACCAGAATTGTCTTTTCAGCAGCCAAGAAATCAACTAAGTACAAGGTAGCAAGCATACAAAACGCCATGGAGTAGGGATTCAGAGGTTTTGCATCACTAGTTTGGGTCCCAAAAGTATTGAGTCTTGAAGTTAAGCCAACTGCTGGTCTATCAAAGGGAAGAACTTGGAGCCTGTGAGGTGTGCCAAGCGCTTCATAACTTTGTTCCATGAGAAAACTGAAGCTCCAAAACCATGTAGTAGAATCATAGGAAGACCAAGCTTCAAGGATGGTGTTTGCGTCTGGTCTTGGGCATCCTGGCTGCGACTGAATAAGGAGTCATCTGAGGACTGTGACTCTTTATCATAAAGCTTGTGATGGATTTCAACCCCTTGAAACTCACAAAAGCAACTGTCTGGATCAGCTAGGACTTTTGGATCCAACAGTTCATCTTGATCAATGCCAGCTATTCTCTTCTTTTTCTGCTTCCTTTGGGTACCCATTAATTCTCCTACGAATTTTAATACTATGTTTTTTTTCTTTAGATTCTATGTTTTACCACTACTAAGTACTAGATGGTAACTATTACAGGTATTGCTGGTTCTTGGTGCAGCTGGAGACGTTGGCGTTGCGGCTGTTCAGATTGGCAAGATTTGCGGGGCATTTGAAATTGCTATTCCCCAATTCCAACTACCCATCACCCATCCCTACCTGCTACTTTCTCCATTACATTGGTAGCTGCAATGCGCTTTTTATTCATGTCAAAACTTAATTATTGCTATCAAATTTCAGGGAGCTGAAAAGGATGTTAGAAAATATTTTAAAATATAAAAATATGATTAGGTGATAACTTAATGAAAGAAAATCAAGTTAATAAATCATTTAAGGTAAGCTTTCTAAGGTCAAATATATGATTCAATATTTAAAAGAAAAGTATAAATACTATATAGGAATGCAATCAACTGTCATGCTTAAAGCAATTGAATGTCTTAGACGTCAGGAAAAGCAACCGATTGCCAAAGGTATGAAGTTGACTATTTTACCAAACAGAAAATAAATTTAGATCTATTAAAATAGCAGTTGACTGCTAAGTCTAAAAAGATTGTGAAATGGATTCAAACCCTAATGAAATCAATTGTCATTGAACAATAATCTTATAGGATTGATCTATGCTATAAGCAGTCGACTACCATTAAAGGGAGTCAACAATTCTATAAAAGGCCAAATGTAGAACCTTTCTGATATTGAAAGGAGTCGAGTGCTATATGAATAAATCGACTGCTCATGTGTTGAATGCATTATATATAAAGCAAAGAGTTGACGGCTTTATGAAAGGTCAATTGTCTTATTTCTAAAAATATTTTGGAATTTGAAAATACAAAAAGACAGTGGATTGCCTTTTTGGGACAATCAACAACTCTATATGAAAAATTATAATTTCTAAAAACGTGAAAAAATATTTCTCTTTATATGAAAGAGTTTGTTTATATAAATAAATAAATGTCTGTAATATTTCAAAGAAACATATTTATAATAAAAAAAATGATCTTTAATTGAAATAATACAATAAAAAAGTTACCAACTTAGGATTCAATATCTATAAATAGAGATTGATGTGAGTTCATTTTAATATCTAATTCAATCCTAAATTACTCTTTTCTTTCTCCCAATCCTTTCTCAATTAAAGGCAAGTTACTTTAGCATTGTTTACTATAGAAAACTTTGCAAAGATAAGGTGTTTTCGTCATACTAAAGTGTGTTTAGTGATTTGTTAAGTGCAAAGTATAAACAAATAAGACTTCATTGTATTTTGAATGAGTCTTGATTTACCTTTTTACATATTATAACTAGTTAGGGTGAAATAATCCTTAAGTAAAGTGCCATTCACTACAATAATTAAGAATTTTAATGACAATTTTCTTATGGCCGCGAGAAATTTTGTTACAAATATTAGGTTTTTTGTAATGAAATTTTTCTATGACAATATTGTAATAAGTAATAGTGACATATTGTTATTCGGTCACTAATATATTAGTGATTGTGATGGTTTAAACTTTTTCACAATTAAATCGTCATTATAAGTATATTCTTGTGATACAAATTATTTATCACTATAAAATCATCATTGATAATATGCACAAATTCGCGGTAAGTGATTTTTGGTGAGAAGTAATGTACTAGTGATGACATATAAAGTGGTCATTACTATTAGACATTATTGCGATGAAAAAATAATTTATCACATGATACTTTACCTTTTGTTTCGAAAATTTTTGTCACCATCAAACATAACATATCACTATAAACTATATATTATCAAAATTACAAATTTATCAGTGACAAGTGAAGTCGTCATTATTAAAATATTACAATCACTAAAAATTTATTTGTCACAATTTATATTGATAAATTTAAGAAATTTATTTTTTATTGCAATAACAAATTGTGTATTATTAAATTTATTTTTAATCAAAATAACAATTGTAAAATGTTTTTAAATATAAATATATTCGAACTATTAATATTGAAAATTTATCACTAATGATAGCATATTAATATATATTTACAAAATGTAATATAAATTTAACACCATATTAAAAGAAAATATAAAAAATAAAGATTTATAATCAATAAAAAATTCAAAATAGATATTATGACATACATGTGTATAATTTTATCAGTAGTTTTTTATTCATAAAAGTAGCACTATTCTTAATTTTTGTAATTTTTATTTATTTATTTAATTAATTAATATTAATAGTAGTAATAGACAAGTTTAACAGATTGTTTTTATATCAACAATTAAGGTGGTTGGTCATTGTTATGAGTGGATCCATATTTATTTTGCTTTGATTTCTGTGACCTTCTTAGCGTGTTTTGATAAAAGCTAATATTTCAATTATTCTGTGAATAATAAAATAATGCAGATGACTACAAAACTTGGGAGAAGAAATAATGATTTCTTTTTTTTTTTCTCCCTTTATTGCTAAATTCATTGGAGTTGAAAAAAATAATTATGAATTTAAGGTTCTGTGAGTTCTTTTCAATATCAAAATTTATAATCAATAAAAAAATAAAGATTTATAATCAATAAAAAAATAAAAATTTATAATTAATAAAAATTTTTGTACTTAAACAAAATCTCGAATTGAAATTACAAAAAGTTATAAATAGTTAATTTAATCATCATCATCATCCTCAGCCTCAACTTCACTTGTTAGATTTATCTCATCATTATTATCAATAAAAATAAATTCATCATGATCATATTCATCATCTTTTTCTTCAATATTGAACATATCAAGATTTAATGAACTTTCTTCAACATTTGTACTGACTAATTTAGGCCTATCCAAAATCATCGTATTATGACCATCATCCATCACATTAGAGTCTTAAGATCTAAAACCTAACTTGTTATTTTCTTGGCATGGCTCATTTTTTCCTTTTTCAAAAGTAAGTAGTGTCAGAACCCTAGCCATTTAATCTTGTCGCCTAAAAATTAAGGGGAGGAGAAAGTTTTAATTAGGCGGCAATATTTTGTTTTTACCCATTAACACAATAAATAAAAGACAAACAATACAAAATGAAATAAACCTTAGCCATCAAGTCTGTTCTAAGGATCTCACATGTATTTCTTTGTTTTAAGGTTATTTTTTATTTAAAATTTTATCTTTAATATGATTAAAATACTTAATTTTACTTTGATTTAGACAGTTGATTTTTTTTAAGGAATTTTAGTTTATGATTTTTTATGGTTTAAAAATATGAAATTTTTAATCATTAAATAATTGAAATAAGGGTAGATGTGTATTCATTTTGTTGTAAGAGATGAATTTAGGGGATCAAATAGGAATTTAAAGCATTTTTTTGTGTTTATGTTTTTTTTTTCTTTTTTGTGTTGTAGAAGCACTCATATTTTTGCTCAACTATAACATACCTCTATCCCATGTTTGACTCAAAGAAGTAAAAGGGATTACTATTATAACGCTCTTTCTGATGAAAGATAGGATTGAAATTATAAAAGTTAAAAGTCTTGAGAGAAAAGAATAAAAGTTTATTAGCAATGCAAAAACTAAAATATAACAAATTTTTTAAAAAAATGGAGTTGATAGAGTTCAATTTTTCAAACAAAAAAAGTTTTTCGTACAAAAAAAAAGCCTTAAATGGTTTTTTAAGAATTTTTTGAATAAAAAAACCTTTCAATTTTTTGAACAAGAAAAGTCTATTAGCAACGTAATTTTTCATCCCCATCTAATAACAACAGAATCCCAAGTTAGACCATAATAGTAGAACCCTAAGTTCTGTGTTTATGATGCTTCATTATTTTGGATGATTTATAAAGAAATAGTTTTTATTTGTTCTTTACTTGCTCTGTTTTGTAAATAATAAATTTATCTTTGATACTCTTGTTTATAATTAACTCTATTTTTTATATCCTTATTTATTTATTTATTTATCCCAAGTAAATTAAATTTAGAATTATTTAGGAATATTATAGAACTTTTGAATTTTATGAATTGTGATTATGATAATGTTTTCTAACTGAAATATTAATTAGTTTTTAGAAACAAAATGGCTAATATTTTATGATGCAAGTCTTTGGCAAATTCAAGGGATGCACACCATGATACTCTCCATACTACAGATGAGTCTCAAGTTGCCCATGTACCTAATCAACTACCTAATATTCTACTTGAGAATTCAAATATTGAGATAAGTCTAGAAGGATAAGTTGTTGCTTCCACAGGTAATGTGATTTCAAAAATATATGTAACAATGCTTTAAGTAAGTTTGGTGATAAATATGACTGTATATGAAGTAATATGTCTTCTAATTGTAAATTTTTTAATAGGGAATTGAGCTTCTAATAAAAAAGGAAGGGGACCAACAAAAAATACAAAATTGGTCAAAAAGAAAACAAAAGGTAATAATCTTGATATCCAGTTTCTTCCTCCATACTATAAGATATATGGTAAGGATGCCAACCTCTTCAAGGTAGAAGTAACAAATTGCGTTTGGCAAAATGCATCTCTTCAAGTCACAAGTTCGAAAAAAATTCTTCAAAATGATATTAAGACAATGTGGATTTTCTTAAAGGTATTATATATACATATATTTAAAGTTTTTATTATTTTATGAATACAAAATTTAATACGATAAAGTGATTTATATTTTTCATATTTTATTGAGAAAGACACAAATAAAGAGACATGTTCTTTGCAAACATTAGGCTATGTACTCTGATTGGGCTACATCATCCTTTATTGCATACAATATAGCTTATGGGTACTAAATCTGTTAATTATGTTTTATGCATACAATTCAAATTCATGGTTTCCTCTATACAATCAATAGTAATTGAAAGCAAGCAAATTAATTGCAGGTTGGTTAAAAATAAGTAAAAATATGGCATATATATATATTGCATTTTATAGTTCATATAATTAAATAAATTCTAATGAGTTTCATATAGTTTTTTATTATGTTTTTAATGTTATATTATTCTAACTTTTTATTTTAATTGTAGGACAAGTTTACTTTCTCAGATGATGTATATTCTTATGCGATGAAATACAAATGTAAGCTTAATGCAAGAATTGTCATTACCATTTGTACCAAAGCTATCTTAAGAGAAATAATTGTCTAATTGATATGGACCTAAATGATTGGCAATGACTAATCGCCAATAAATGGACTACAAATAAATTTAAGGTACTTTGTTTATTCAATAAATTTAACTATATTTGGTTATTTATGTTATAAAATTATTTTTTTTATCATAATGTAGGCTCAAAGTGAATGAAATACATCTAATAGGGGAAATTAATAGATAGGATCCATTCTCAAAACAAAGTTAATTGTTCAAAAGGCATATAAGATGGTAAAATCAAGTTTAATATATAATAAAAAGTCAAATTCATGCTTATTTTAGGTCATTTTTTAAATTAATTATGTTTATACTTGGTCATTTACTTTTTTGTTCTTAAGAAAATAAAGATTCAGAAGAGTGGCTAGATGTTGTGACACTCTGGAAGGCACCACGAATGAGACTTAATGGAACTTAGTTTGTTTCAAATAGAGAAAAAAATAATGGTATAGAATTTATTTAAAATTTTGTTTGTGATTTAATACTAAATTTATTAATCTGAAAAACTTTAATTATAATTCATACCATGTAGAACAACCTTTACAAAGAGGATGAAAAAAATTAAGAGAAGATTTCATCTACACTAATACCATTAGTGGAGCATTTTAATTTTGTTTTGGAAACAAAGTCAAATTACTCATGTGGTATAAGTGTTGGAGGGATCACATCTACCTCTCAAGAAAAAAGTCACATTATTGTAGAAGTTGAGGCTGTAAAGAAATGTGCAGCGAAAGAGGTTGAAAGGCTTATTGAAATCACAAAAAATAAAAAAATAAGAGGAGACCAACATCCAACTTCAAAAAAATATGGAAGCTTAACATGAAGAACTTATGGCTCAAGGTAGGGCTATTGAGAAATAAACTACAGAATTGAAACAAGTGAAAGATGTATTTGCATGTTTAGTAAGTAAATAATTAATTTCTAGTTTGGTATCCAACGTATCTACATAAAATTCTCCAAGTAATGATGTAAGTACAATAATTAAATAATTAATGTCACTTATTAATATTATAATAACAATTATATAAGATAATTTTTTACTATTCATTGATTTATTTATTTTTTCTTATTTTTGTTTGTTTTGTAGAAAAACAATGAAAAGTAAACTTTACTAGAATCAATTATGGACTTCTAGCTTGGATTTCCATTTACACACTATCATATTTATGGACTAAAATTTTTTTAGTAATTATTTAGTTTTTTGGTAGAAAAATACTAATATGCTTTTATTGATAACTGTATTTTGGATATTACTTTTGAAATTGGTTTAGGAAATTAAAAACATGATGTATATTAGTTTTTTATTTACAGTTATTGTTATCATTTTCTTTTATTTTTAAAATAGATGAAGTGACCATATTTTTATGTCACTACAATCATATTTTATTGTGAAACAACTTTTTATGAACTATTATTTTGTAATTACAAATGCAATTTTTTTGTGACAATTTATTTTTTACAGTCACTAATGATAGCTTTTTTAATAAATTGACAAATTTTATCGTGACAATAACTAATTTATTAGTGACAATAATTATTGCAAGACATAATTTTAATGTTTGTGAAATAATTCATTTGACATTATTTTAACGAACGCTAGTGGAGAAAATTTTGTCACTAATAAAAATAACATGAGTGACTATAGTTTTGTAACTATTGCTATACTTTTAGAGTTGATATTATCGTCACAAGAAAATCATGTTATTGTGACAACTCTTTTTTGTAACTATTTTAATTTTTTTAAAGTCGAAAAAATTATCACAATAAAATGATCTATTGTGACAACTTATTGTAGTCACATATTTTTAGTGTCAAAATTTGTGTCACAAAAAAAAAAAAGCTATTGTGGCAACTTAATAAATATCGTTGCTATAACATATAGATCTATGAACTTACTGCTATACATAAATTTTAGGAGTCATCATAATTTTTTTTTTGTTAAGGTGTGATTGATCACCTAACAGAATTTATCTTATTTAAAAATGAGTTTCAAGATTGACTTAGGTATATTTAAATAGTAGATTATAGTATACGAAATCAGATTTTATGTTTGAGAATATGGTTATGCATGAAAAAAAGTTATAGTACCCTTACAACGTCTATCCAAAGGATGGTACCGGTTTGATTTCAGATTATCCAAGCCTTAACCATGTTTATGACTTACCAAAATATTAAATATTGAAAATTAATCCTAAAATTACTCCAATAGTTTGGTAGTGATTTAAGATAATTCTCTCACTTTAGGAGTATTCATGGAGACTAATGTCCCACTTCAAAGAGGCTTCGTCATCGAGTTCATTAATATATTTTTATTCAAGAAAATAGTTAGTAAAATCCTCCAATAATTTGATAAAATTTACTTTGATAGAGATCTCCCAATAGTTTGGTGAAATTTTATTGTAAAATTATATTTTAAAAATGTATTAAATCTTTCAATAGTTTGATAAGATTTAATTTAAGATTTAAAGACTATGATAATTTGATAGGATTAAAACAAAATATTTTATTGATAATAGTTATTATTATTTTTTGAAATTGATTTATGAAATTATTCAATAGTTTGGTAGAATTTATAAAAATTTAAATTCATGAATTTATTTAGAAATAGTTTTTGATTACATTTTATAAATAAAATAATGAAAATGAAATTCATAAAAGTATTAAAAAAGGTAATAAATTATTCATTTTAAAATAACAATAATAATAGTAATAATAATAATACTAAGTAAAAAATAATAAAAAAAATAAAAAGCCTAAAAGTTAAAATTAAAAAATGTAAACAAAAAATAAAAATAAAAAGAAAAAAGAAAACATGGATTGGGTTAGGTCTGGAAACAGGTAGACATGTATATCACATGTAGGTCGAATACGAGTTAAGGCCTTTTCAAAACAACATCATTTTGAAAGAGAATAAAATGGTGTTCCTACGTTTTTCCTCAGACTCGCCTCGATCTTTCTCTCTCTAGTTGGGATGTCCTCTAGCTTCTCTCTAGGATTCTTTGGGTTCAGTTGCTGAAAACTGGGTTTGATCGTCAGTTTTTGGAAAACTCACTAGAACTTGGCCAGAAACTTCAAATCTAGCTGGAAAATTTAATCGAAAAGTTTAAATCTTCAACCCAAAATTTAGATTTTTTTCAGATTTCCCAGAAAACCAAATTTTCTAAAGACCAAAGATCCAATCCTTGTTAATTGTAAAACCCAAAAATAATACAAAAAATCTCAGAACTGCCAAAACAATTTTCACGCCAACCTTCCTCCCCTATCCCTTTGGCCTTTACATTCAATTTATATCTTATTTTAGTAATAATTTTAGGGTTTAGATAGACTTATTCCAGGTTTAAATCCTAAGATTCGATTCTATCTGTTTTGATTTGATTTTATGCCTAAATCCTTTTGATTCAGTTTTATGCAAATTTATTGTCTGATTATAAAAAATTGGTTTGATTTCCTTTTCTTTTTATTATCCATCACTTTCATTGTTAACAAAAAGAAAGAAAAGAAAAAAAATAAAAAATAAACAATAAACAATAATAAAATAACATGAATAATATAACAACACAATAAACAAAAGAAAATTTGATCGCACCCCAGATAAAAATGAGTGTCTACAATCATCAATAATATAATAATGATAGAATTATTTGTGATGACAAGTGACAACTTTAACATTGGTCACTATAAATTTTAGTGACTAAATTTTATATTTTTAGCGACAATTTTTTCTTTGCTAAAAATATTATTTCTTTTAGTGATTTGTAGCATGCTTTGAAGCCATTTCGTTTGTGATTGAATGTCCATAATTGCTTAACTTTAACTATTTGATAAAAAGGCTACAAAAAGTTCACATGACAATCTAAGTATTTACAAGTTGCATCTTTTAACCTTGTAATCCATTTATTTCTCTAACATTCTTAAGGATTATTTTCAACAATATAGACAAGTTCAATTCCGTGAAAAAGATAATAATCAACTTCCAAATTTCAAAATAGTTTAATGGAGGCAACTTACTAAGGTGGCAACAAAATATGCATATCCTTTTTACCATATTGACGATTGCATTTGTTCTCACCACTCCAAGGTTAGAAGAAAAAGAAAAAGAATCTCACAATGAAACTCACAAAAGGCAAAAGTAAAGGAATGATGATTACATATACATGTAGGCTACATTTTAAATGGTATGTTCGATTTTTTATTTGATACCTACATTACATGTACATCAATGAAAAAAGTATGGGATAAGTTAGATGCAACGTACATTAAAAATATGCTCCATCCAAGAAGTTCTTAGTTTCAATATGGAACATGTACAAAATTACTTATTCAAAATTAATCATGGATCAATTTCTTAAATTTGAGATTATCTTAAATAAGTTCAAATAATACAAGATAAAGATTGAAAATGTATTTCTTGTATCCTTTATTATTGATAAGCTTTCATCATCATAGAAAAACTTTAATAAAACATTGAAACACAAAAAGAAAATGTTAATCTTAAAGAGCTTGCAAATAATCTTCACTTAGAAGAGCAATATCACAAGGAAAATGACAAAGAAAAAAAAGATAACATTTTCAATGTTAATATAGTGAGAGTTGTCAAGCCATCTATATCCATAAAGAAAAAAGAACTCTTATCAAAGGCCAAAAAGTTAAAAAAAAAGAAAGGTACATATTTTTGTTGTGGAAAACAAGGTCACTTTAAAAAGGATTGTCCATAAGAAAAAAAAAACAAAAAAACACCTAAGGTAACCAAAGAAAACTTTATTGCTATAATTCCTTAAATCAATGTCACAAAAGACAATAAGGTATGATGGATTGATTTCGATGTCATAACGCATGTTTGCACCAACAAAGCCTTATTTAAAACTTTTCAAGAGAAAAATGAAGGTAACATGTTATACATGGAAAATTCTTCTATAATTGAAATTAAATATAGATGATTAATTGATTTGAAATTTATATCCAGTAAAGCATTAACAATTACTGATGTGTTATATGTCCTGAAAGTTAGGAAAAATCTTATGTTTATTAGCTTGCTTAATAAACATGGTTTTAAGCTAGTATTTGAAAGAGACAAGTTTAACTTGTTTAAGAGTGGTATATTTGTAGGAAAAGGTTATGCCTATGATGGCATGTTTAAATTTAATGTATCCCTTATTATGATTAATAATAAGAATAATTCTTTTACTTACTTGATTTTTTTTTATCTTCGGCATTATAGATTAGGACATTTCATTATTATAGAATGAATGCAATGTTTCAATCAAATTTAATTCAAAGTGTTAAAAAGAATGATGAAAAATGTAAAACATGTATGTTACCTAAATTAACAAGAAAGCCTTTTTATAAAGTTGAAATAAGTTCTAAAATCCTTGAATTGATACATAATGATTTACATGATTTGCATATAGTACTCTATCAATTGGTAGTAAAAGGTACTTTGTAACTTGTACTAATGATTAAAATATTGTTATGTTTACTTAATGTATTTTAAAGATGAAACATTGGATAAGTTTAAAACTTATAAAAATGAAGTCGAATTGCATTATAATTCTATGATTATGACTTTGAGAACTAATAAGGGAGGTAAATATTTTGAACCTAACTATTTTGAATCAAATGGAATTATTAATAAGGTGACTGTACCTTAAAGTTCATAATCTAATGGTGTGGTTGAAAGTAAAAATAGATTATTAATTGAAATGGTTAATGCATTTTTGTCCTACTCCGGTTTAAAACAAGGTTTTGGGATGAGGCATTATTAAAATTTCATGCCGTATCCAAAATAAGTTTCTTAACAAAAGGAACAAGCAAACCACATATGAACTATAGAGGAAAAAGAAGCCTAGTATGGGATTGTAGAGCAATTGCAAGGGTTTTTGAACCTAAAAAAATTAACTTAGGTGAAAAGAAAATTGAATGCATATTAATTGGTTATGCTTAAGACAAAAATGCATATAGATTCATAGTGATAGAATCAAATGATTCAATATCTATTAATACTATAATTAAATCAAATGATACTATCTTTGATAAATATAGGTTCAAAATAAAATATAATTCTAAAAAAATTACTTTAGATAGCTCAAAAGAGTAAAGAAAGATAATATCTATTGAAAAAAAAATGACCTTGTACTTAAAAAAGTAGAACAGTAAAAAAAAGTTAAAACATTTGGGCTAAAATTTTACATATTCCTAGTAGAAGGAATAAGAAACACAATCAACAAGCATATTGAATGTATTTTCAATATAGAGTCAAATCTTTGGACATTTGAAAAGGCTATAAAATCTCAAGATGTAACCTTTTGAAATTAAGCTATAAATGATGAAATGGATTCCATTATGGGGAACAATACATAGATCTTAATTGATTTACTTCTTAGTTGCAAATCGATTGGTTGTAAGTGGATTAAAAAATAAAATAAAAATCAGTGGAACTATAGATAAGTTTAAAGCTAAACATATTGCTAAGGGATTTACATAAAAGTATGGAATCAGTTATTTTGGTACCTATGCACCTATATAGAGTTGACATCGGGTTAGGTTTGGGACAGGTTTTGCTCACCTTGAACCCGACCCTACCCAATTTTTTTTTTGTTTTTTCATACCCGAACCTGACCCTGACTGAAAATTAATAAAATATTATTTTTTAAAATATAAAATATTATTTTTTAAATATAAAGATTTAAAAATATCATTATACAAATATATATATAAATAAAAAATTAAAAATTAATTAAAAAATAATTTTTTATATAATATTGGGTCAGGTCGAGTCGGGTTTGTTTAAAACCCGAACCCGACCTGACCTCGATTGTTTTCATAATCTTACCCGACCCGACCCGACTTGAAACTCGAATTTCAAAAAAAAAAATGATCCCTTAAGGTCGGGTCGAAACCCGTCAGAGATGGGTTAAATTACCGACCCTACACTTATAGCAAGAATTGCTACAATAAGGACACCAATAACATTGGTTACCATATACAAACTTAAAATTCACCAAATAGATATAAAAATAGCATTTCTAAATGGTGAATTATATGAAAAAGTTTATATGGGACAATAAAAAAGGTTCATACTTTTAGGATAAAAAAAGAAAATGTGTAAATTGGTTAAGTCTTTATTAGACCTAATTAAGCTCCTAAGTAATAGCATAAAAAATTTGATGGTGTAATGCTGGCAAATGGATTTAAGATTAATGAATTTGATAAATGTATTTATAGTAAGTTTGAAAAAGGAAAATGTGTCATTATATGTCTATATGTGGATGATATGCTAATTTTTTTATAGACTTGAAACAAGATGAAATTACTAAAAGTTCTTGTTTAGCAATTTTGCAATGATAAAAATGGGTGTTGTAAATGTGATTTTAGGAATCAAGATTATTAGAGAAAACTCTAATATAACATTGTCACAATCACATTATATTAAGAAAATTTTTAAGAAATTTAATTACGTTGATAGTGCAATAGTCACAATACTATTTGATCCTAATTTGAAATTAATTTCAAATAAAAGGATGCTAATTGTACAACTTGAATATATAAAGGTTATAGGTTGTTTAATGTATGTAATGACTTGCACTAGATTGGACATAACCTATGCGGTTAGTAAACTTAGTAGATATATGAGCAACTCAAGTAATTTGAATTGAAATGCTATTACAAGAGTCTTTAAATACTTAAAAAAGACTATGAATTATAGCTTTTATTATAGTGGTTCGGTGTTAAAAAGATACATGGATACAAGTTGGATAACTAATATGAAAGATTATTCATCTACAAGTTGTTAGGTTTTCATGATTGGTGGAGGTACAAGTTTTTGAGGTTCTAAAAAATAAACTTGTATAACTAATTCTACTATGGCATATGAATTTGTCATATTAGTTTCATCTTGTAAAAAAGTGGAATGGCTAACAAATTTACTTTTAAAAATTTCTTTATTGTCAAAACCAATTTCACCAATATCTATCCATTGTGGTAGTCAAGCTACACTTGCAAAAGCTTATAGTCAAGTTTATTATAGGAAGTCAAGACCCATAGGTCTAAGTTATAACTATGTTAGTCAACTCATAAAAGATAGGGTAATCACCGTTGATTTTATCAAGTTAAGTGAAAAATTTTCTGATGCATTAGCAAAAAGTCTTACAAAATATATAATGTTTAAAACTTCCATAGAAATAGGACTCAAGTTCATAAATTAAGTCACACATGATGAAACCTTAACTCAACACATAATTGCACATTAAAATTGAGTTTTAATGAGCAAAATACATCATTTATATGTGACAGTAAGTACTTTAAACTATACACCATCCTAAGGTAGAAAAGTACTTGAACCATATGCGTAATTGTTGAGAATTAAATTTTAATGAATCCATAACATGGCAATTTAATTTTGGAATGCTTATATGATTCATTCTTGATGGAGTTCCCCTATATAAGTGAAAGTAGTATCACTTATAGGAGCATAGACTTAACTTTGAAAGCACTCATGAATATACATAACATACAATCATTAAAACTGTGTCATAGCAAGACTAAATGATGTCTTGGTAGGACTTAAAGTTTTATGTGTGGTATTAGTGCATGACTAGTTGCATAAATTGATTGATTCAAAGATCTAAGATCTACATTTCAATTTAACTAACTCAACAATACTTTATCACTAAAATAAATATTTTCAAATTATGTTATATGATATCTTTGCTTATGCATAAAAAGTACTGAAACTTAGCTCTATGTCAAAAATAGGTGGAGGAATGTTAGAAAACATTTTCAAAATATGAAATTAAAATTAAGGAATAACTTAATCAAGGAAATATCAAATTAAATTGATAAATAACTTAAGGTAAGGTCCTAATGTCAAATTTATGATTTTATACTTAAAAAAATTGTGTATAAAGACTATATAAATAAGCAGTAAACTACTATGTTTAGAGCAATCGACTACCTTAGACATCTAAGAAAAGTAATTGATTGCCAAGGGCATGGGTCGATTGCTTTGTCAAAAAAGGCTAAACTTAGATTCTATATAAATAGCAGCCAACTGCTATGTCTTAAATGAATATGAAATTAATTCCAAAACCTCATTGCATCACTTGCCATTGATGATAGTCTTTTAGGATTGATTTATGTTATAAATAGTCAACTACTATTGAAGGGAAAAACTACTCTATAGAAAGTTAAATGTGAAACCTTTTTGGTATTGAAAGAAGTCGACTACTATATAGAGTAGTTTACTACTCACATGTTGAATGCATTTTGTATAAAGCAAGGAGTTGACTGCCATCATTCTGAAATCATTCTAGAATTTGAAAATATAAAGAGGCGATCGACTGCCTTTTTGGGGCAATCAACTGCTCTGCATGAAAAGTTATAATTTTCAAAAGTGTGAAAAATAATTTCTCTTTGTATGAATAGTTTGAATATTAAAATGAACAAATATGTATGTAATCTTTAAAATGGACATATTTATAATCAAAGAAAAGTAATTTTTTATTGAAACAACATAATAAAAAATTCACAATCTTAGGATTCAATTATGAATTAGTACTTTCTTTTTCTTTCAATCTTTTCTCAATTAAAGACAAAATGCTTTAGCATTGTTTGCTGCAAAAAACCTTAGAACGATAAAGCATTATCGTTCCTACTAAGCTATGTTTAATGATTTGTTATACTTGTGCAAAGTATGAATAAATAAAACTTCATTGTATTTTAGAGGAGTTTTAATTTACCTTTTTGAATATAACTAGTTAGGGCAAAATAATCTTTTAAAAAATGGCATTTATAGCACATCTTGAGACTATTTTGTTAGGAATTAAAGATTCATAATTGTTTTACTCTAACTATTCAATAAAAAAACTACAAGAAATTCACAAGACAATAAAGTATCTTGTATCTTTTAGCCTTGTAACAACCTTAATTGCTAGTTTAAATTAGTTCATCAAGTCGAGTAACCTAAAAAGGGTTAACGTATTTTATGATTCTGTTGTTGGCAAGCTTGGTGAAGAAACTATGAAGCTTTTAAATTAGGGTGCTCAAATTCTTGTCATTGGATTTGCTAGTGGTGAAATCCTTGTCATCCCTGCTAATATCACTCTTATTATGGTATTTCACCTTTTTTCCTCAAATTGATGCATCACATACCACACTATGTTACCTTCATTTTCCCTCTAATTTACCATTCTTTTCCTTGTTGGAATCTTATTATAAAGAAGATGGCACTGAATATACCATCTTACATATTGAATAATATAGACAAATAGACAAATGAATGAAAACTACTTTTGAAAATATTCACTATAGACAAATAAAGATTTGTACAATTGTACTTTTAAGAGTTAAATATAGTTTTAATGCAGCAGAACTTGGTGGTTAACCTAATTTAGTGAATCATAGTAGTGAATACTCAATTCCAACATTAAACTGGTTAGTTGCACTCTCCACTTACTCATTATTAGTTGTTTATCTTGAATAGCCTTCTCAGGCATCTATCTTATGCAAAATTGAACTGTGCATGGGCTTTACTGGATAGCTATAAGATACATTGACTAACTGTGCTTGAGGATTCCATCTAAGAGTTATTCTCTTAGATGGAAAAGAGCATGAATACCATTCACATTTCTCATACTTGCAGACTATCTGTTAGGAATAGTGATTTAAGTCCCATAACATATTTATTTAAGATTAGTTAGATATTACTTGTTAGATAAGAAAACTTGTCGAAAAAAAATTCTAAGAGAAAAAATATTCTTAATAGGTAAGTTTGACTTGCAGAAGAAGAATTATAAGAGGAAAGTGATTCTTAATAGGCAAGTTGGTATGCTTATAAATATGTGAATTCTTCATAGGGTTAGTTATGAGAAAAAGATATAAGAGAGTTATAAGGTTTTATGAGATAGACATTTCCATAAGACTATTGAAGATTAACGTCTTATGGGTGTATATGTTTGAATGTTTATGAGTGGACTGGAAGAGACTAAGAGGGTCTACATAGATATAGGTGCATGAGTAGATATGAGTTTGTGTTTATTTGGGTTAAGAATACTCTATAGTACTAGAAGATATTGAGAGCGCTTATGGGTATTGATTATTGAGTTAGATTAATTTGATGTATGTTTGTAATTTTTTACAACTAGTGAATCTTATTTCTCATCCATGGATGTAGGTCGATTGGATCGAACTACGTTAAATTATTGTATCTTATGTGATTGATTAATTGTTTGATTTTATTTTTGTTGGTGTTATTAGATTGGGACATTTTGGTCTAATAGTGGTATTAGAGCATGGTTCAAGCCGTGGGAAAATGTAAGCATAAATGAGCTTGATTCAAGAAAAGAGTTCGAATTCAAATTTTGAGAATTGAGGATTGATTTGCATGAAACATAAAGACACACAAAAAAAGATGCTTGTAAGACTTTCATTGCAGGTGAAGCCAAATATGTCTAACAGAATACAAATGATTTGATGAAATTTGAATTAAGTTGAAAATTGTTAGGAATAGTGATTCAAATTCCATAATAGATTTGTTTGGGATTGGTTAGATATTACTTGATGGACAAGAAGACTTGCATAAGAAAAATTTTAAGAGAAAAAATATTCTTAATAGGTAAGTTTGACTTGCAGAAAAAAAATTCTAAGAGTAAAGAGATTTTTAATAGGCAAATTTATATGCTTATAAATAGATGAAGTCTCTATAGGGTTAGTTATGAGAAAAAGATATAAGAGAGTTATAGGATTTTATGAAATAGACATCCCATAAGATTAGTAGAGATTTATATCTTATGGGTGTGTATATTTGAATATTTGTGAATTGACTAAAAAAGACTGAGAAGGTCTATATAGATATAGGTGCAGGAGTGTATATGGATTTGTATTTATTTAGGTTAATAATACTCCATAGGACTAGAGGATATTGAGAGAGTTTATAGGTATTGATTGTTAAATAAGAATGATTTGATGTATATTTGTAATTCATTATAACTAGTAGATTTTATTTCTCATTTATGGATGTATGTCAATTGGATCAAACTATATTAAATTGTTATATCTTATGAGATTGATTAATTATTTAATTTTATTTCTGTTGATATGATTGACCTAACACTATTATAGGTTAGGAACTCCCACCAGTCTTTTCATTTTCCTCCTTTACGATATATGCTTTCATTCTTTGGTTGAAGAAGCTCGAATCCATTTAGGAAAGGGGAAATATATAGAGAAAGTAGAAATTTGATTTATTAAACCACAACGCTCCGAAAAAGCTGAGTGCCCCCCCTCCTGAAAGCCAGTTTAACTCATGCTTAGAATTGCAGCAGAGTAACTGTAGCCTTGGGCCTAACCAAGTACTATTCATCACATTAGATTTAATTTGACCCAAGAGAAGTAGTATTCATCTGGCTTGGTCATTTTGGGGACGATGGATGAATGCTGTTTCCAGTGTCCTAATTTCCCATGACTATCTTAAATCTAGCAACTTCATGCAGAAAATAGGCATGTTATTATTTGGTGAGAATTTAAGACGCATAAATGCATAATTTACTTTTGTTCCACACGTTTTCACAGGAATGACCAAAAGTATGAAGTTAATATTTGTTAGTGATCCATTTCTTTCACTCATGATGTTATTGTCATTTCGAGGAAAAAGAAAGAAGATGAAGTGGCATATGCTTAAGCGAAATAACAGTTTCATATGATGTTTTTTTGGGGACTAGTTGTTATACCCGTTCCAGATGAAAGTCCATAGTTTGTCATAACATAGTCTTATGATGGGTGCTTACAAGGGCTTTATCATGATATCTGCCATTGATTTTATATTTTCCTTCCCATTTAGGAGATAATGCGGCCTGAAGTGTTCAGGGATTGGATAGTTGCCCAAGTTGGAGGCCTAATTTTTCCCCATCAAGGTAAGTTTTACAGATAGTGGGATGAAGGGTCAGGTAAGATAAGTTGAATATAAACTTAAAAAAAAACAAAGAAGTGAGAGAGATAAATGTGAAAATTTTACTGTTGTAGTTTCTACTTTCTACTTTGACTTGCAACATCTGAGCTTATTGATTACTTGTCTTTGACAGGCCAATCATGCATTCTCTGCAATTAAAGATAGAAAAGCAATCGGGAAAGTAATGATTTTATTTGATGATATGGGAGGTGCAAGATCAAAGCTTTAAGCGATTATGATTTAGCAAGCGTCAAAAATTAGAATCCTTTCAATATGACGTATTTGAACCGTATCTAGAATTGTCTTTGGTACAAGAGGATGCAAGTGATTTTGCAACTAAGTTGTTGTTACAGAAATGGAAAATAATAGAAGTTTCCAAGCTTTGCCGTCTAATGTTCAAAACTGTATGCATCTATCGTGTCATAAAATTTCAATGAGCAGATTCTCCAACACGATGTACAGGAGTTCTAAGGAGGGTGTCAATGTATGGCATTTCTTTGTATACTTTCAGTTTTGTTATCACCTGGTATAGACTGGAGTACAACAGGTGAACTCTCAACTTGTTCAATATTTTTGTAGAACAGTGAAATTCCAAGGGATTGAGCAAATTTCAAACTGAACCACATGCCTGGCAGTCGCAGAAATCAAGACCACCAAAGGTGCCAATTCTTTGGACCTGTTTCTATATAAAGGCGGCTTTTTTTCCGCAGGAAATATCATTTATCAGTGTTCAAGGAGGTGTCCCCACATTCTTTCAGTTTCTTTTCTTGGTATGTAAGCAAATATTCCATATGAACCCTCCTCACTCAGCAAAAATATGCTCCATAGTTTAGCGAATTCATTGGTAATTTGGTATGATTCACTTGCTTTGCGCTACAAGTGCTTCGCTGTTGATGCTTGATTTTGCTAATCAAAGAAAATTCACTTGTTGCCCATGACTGAATTTTATATCTCCATATCCAATTCCAAAACAAGGACCCCCGCAGCTGTTAGTATCTCACTTGACTTTAAGCTATTGCGCAAGGAATAACAAACCCTATCGCATTATGCAGCCTGGACGCTTTGAAACTGTCAGAAAGAAACACTCAACGAAAGCGCTATAGTTTCAGCAGCAAAATGAATGTACCAGCAAATTGGGCTCTGACTTAATCCATTGTAATATATGCCGTTACCAGCAATCTATTACCATACACAAAGCACCTGGCACAGCAACTTCTTGCACAATATACAGTAAGAAGCATCATTCAATAAAAGATTTTAAGATATTTACAAGTGATAGATATTAGTGGTCCATGTTTACAAAGATCAGAAGCATATGTTTGAGTGCAGTTCTATCTAGGCCGGCTATCGTTTTTCAGAAATCGGAAATATTCCTGCTGCAACATCTCTCCTCCATGCACAGGATCAAAACTGCATCTGTAGAAACTGACAATAAGAAAAGTTATAAGATGGAGTCGAAAATTCCCAAAACTGAATAAAGAAAGAAAGCAGAGGGGCCTAGAAGGAGAAATATCTTATGCTGTGAAGTTCAGATCGTTCCTAAAAAAATTCGAAACCTCTGTGTGTGTGTGTGTGTGTGTGTAAGTTGTATGTTATATGTCCTTGTTGGTAAATTACCGAAGTTCAGTATCCAAGCTAAACATTAACTATATAGCATCTCCACAACCTCACTCCACACTTTATAAGCAATTAGATGTCATACATCATAAAAGATGTTAAAATGTTTCAATAAAACAGCACATATTTGAAGCTGACAAGAAACAAAGGGATATTAAAAGGTGGGATAAAGGTGTCCAAGATTTTTCCATACCTTTATTACAGTAAGATAGTAATAAGTCCAAGAAGAATTAATTAAACTAACAACTTAAACTTTCTATTTCATCATATTAGTTCCTTAAGTTCAATAGGACATCAAGCACAACTCCTCTATCATGATCAAGGAATGTTTGAATGGCTTTTCAAGAGAATAAGGAAATCAAAATACCTCCCATCCATGCCAACAACAATAACAGTGTTTTGAGATCCAAATGCTGCAATAAATTGGGTATCTTCAGGTAAGTGAAACTGAGCAAATGACCATTCCGAGCTAAAATATTTAGGTAAAACCCCTGGAAAATGCCAGAAAGTTGAGATGTTTAGAGAAGCAAACACAAGGCTTTTAATTTTCATAAAAGCAACCAACTAAATTCTCCTCTTATCCTCATTGTTATACACCAGATTTTCTATAAAATCTCCACAAACTTGTGATCTGCTGATTTAAATTGTTTATAATATATCAATTTGACTTTTATTTGAATTTTCATGAACTGAGTTACATGAATTCTGTCTTAACACAGTAATAGCATGCCTGCATACAAACTATAAAGGCAAATTGTATTTATTACCTCTCATAAAAGACAGTGATGAACCAGGATTGGCACCAGTGCTTGGAGAGATAAGTGCATCAACTGAAGTTGAAGAATTCTGATGAAAAAATGCTGGACTTTGGACAGAAGATAGTTGAGAAGATGAATCCTCCCCAAAAACTCTAACACGAAGATTAAATATATGAACAGTGCCCTTATCACTTGACACTACTAACCATCGGACATTTGGTGAGAAGGCAATGCTATAGATATCTGCTCTGTCCACTCCTCTTCGTACCTACATGGACAGTAACTATGAGGGCCTAAATTGCAGAGAAAGTGAATAGAGATGAATATAATTCTGTAGTGTCCAGCATGCTAACTGCAGACATAAGAGTCATTATGCCTCTTGTTAAGACTTAAGACCACCGTTTCACAGGTCAGGCCAGTTTAAAAGCATAAAGTGTTTGTAATCATTTTACAATGATGAATTACTCATCTACTGAGTGAGGTTGAAAAAAATAAAACCATCAAAGGTTACATTTTTTTTCTTTAGGATATTAATGAAAGGGTTGAAAACCATTCAACCAAGTGAAATTCTTGTAACTAACTGAGCATTGTCTTTGGTGGATCGCTTTAAGCAAAATGTATATCTTATTCAAGCATATATGCATGTAGCATATTCGAAACACACAGTCCAAAGAATGTAATTGAGCCAGTTGACTTTACCTCTTAATAGGCTCAACTTCTTCAATATATATTATTGCCATCACTTTTGAGCTACAATCTAAATGTTGTTTGACTGGCAAAAGGTAAAGAGGGAAAAAAAATTTCACAGTGCCTCAATAAAAGAAGAAATGAGAAAAAGAAAAAAGGGGAAGAAGGGAAGTTAACTGATTGCTCATACTTGAAGAAAAAAAAAGGAAATGAGCAAAGCTTGACTTAACAATGTTTCCCCTTGAATCTACATTCTTTAACACCATGGAGATATAAGCATATTATGATTGATCAACAAATCCTCAAAGATAACGAGTATTAGTTTAAGAGAAAGCAGAACCATGGTCCAGCAGTGTACCTCTTGTAAGCGAGTTCCATCCATTGTGTTGAATATTCTTATCAAGGTGCCCCTGGTACTAGCAGTTGCAAGAAGTAGACCATCGAATGTCAAGGTGAAGGAGGCAATATGAGAATCATGAGCATTAATGAGTTTCATCATATTAAGGCCAAAGTGTTCAACTCGAACCTGCCCTCGATGAAGACCAGGACAAGCCAATACAGATGTATTTGAATGGTGAGAAAGGCAACAGAGTCCCCTAGGATTGGCCAGAGTCTCAATTTGATGAAGAAGCTTGAGATCCATAAAACTGTAGACATATATCTTGTGCTCCAGAACCACGACAATTCGATCTCGTCTCAATTTGACAGCACGAACGTCAGACCTAAATGCAAATTCACTAATACAGCGGCTCTGATGGTCATCCCAGATTATAGCTTTGTTTGGAGGATAGTGGGAATTGGAGTCACCACCAACAAGTGCCAAAATGTTGCAGCGGAAGAGCATTTCAACAATTTTGAAACCCCCAGTTTTAAGATCGCGTCTGAAGGTTTCCTTAAAGGGCTGGCAATTATAAATGCGAAACCCACAGGATGTGCCAGCAGCAAAGCAGCCGTAATCCTGGTTCCAAGATACAGAGAGTAACTCTGTTTGGTCGATATCAGGGAAATCGAGAGGGTGGGCGGAGGAAGAAGGATGACCGGGAATGGGGGGTTGAGGAGGTTCGAGGGAAGGCGTAGGAAGGAGAGGTGGAGAGGTGGAGAGTGTGGTTGAAGTCATGTGGGAATTGGGGTAAGTGAAAGCGATTTTATTTGAAAAAGGGTATCCAATTCAGGAATTAGTAGTAGAATTACTATGTCTAATGATGATGATGATGATGATGAATTAAGCAGAATGAAGTGGGAGCTATCAAATAAAAACGAAGATGATTAGTAAGCTAGAATTTTAATTCGATTGTAAATTGAGCAAGAAGAAGATTGTAAAAGAAAAAAAAAAGAACTCTGAAACTGACCGACCCGATAATCTGAAAGAACGACAAAAATCTGGGTTTAGTTCATAGATCTGATCCGAGTCTGTGCTGTAATTTGCAAATTCGCCTTCCTCTTCCTTCTCTCCTGGTTTTTTTTTTTTTTTTTTAAATAGTAACAGGAAAACTGATTTAAAAAAAAAATAAAATTTGGTAATGGGAAAATGGAAAAGAAAAATTGTGAAAAGTCTCCATTATGCGAAGCTGTCATAACAAACGGGTAACAACCCAACTCAAAGCCCATTGTAAGCTTTTTCTTTTCGTTTGAGGAAAAAAAAACAAAGCCCATATTATTATTACTTTTTTTTTTTTTGGAAAATTATAATTACAGATTCATTATTCGATACAAGGAATATTAATTAATATATAAAGCTTGCAAAATTAATGGTTCGAATTGAAGAAGAGAGAAAAAGAAAAAGAAATAGAAATAGAAAATTGTTATGCATAATTGCTTAGTTCTATTGTTTTTTTTCCTTTTTTTTTATCTTTTCATTTTTTATTATCCCTTATCTAAAATTAAAGTTGACAACGGTTCGAATTAAGATAAATTTTTACTTGTTTTGAATTTGATTTAATTTTATACTCATAATATTCAAAACTGATTTGATTTGATGTTATATAAAATCATATATAATCTGATCAAATTTGAAATTAATAAAATATTATTTTTTAAATATAAAATATTAATTTTTTAATATAAATATAAAATTAAATAATTAATTAAAAAATAATTTATATATATATATATTAGATTAGGTCCCAATTTGACCTCAACTTTTTTTTTATTATTATTCAATTTAACTTATTCAAAACTTGATTTAAAAAAAAAAAAAATTAACTTTAAGAAGTCAAGTCTGATCAAATCAAAATTCATCAAGGTCGAATTAAACTACTAATCTTACCTGAAATCTCACTTTAAATTAAAAATTCTTTTAAAGCAACTAATTGAATAAATCAAGTTACAATTAGTAATGCAAATGCTCTTCTAAGACTTGAAAAATTTTCCCTTTACTGTATATATATTATTCTTTTTTTTTTTTTTCATATTAAGAGATACTTTAAAATTTTTATTAAATAAATAATAAAAAAATTATAAATTTAATAAAGGAAAAATATGCAAACTGAGCATTGTACATATGATCTTGCATATCACGTGTGATCTGATGGAGTTTGTAACTTTTATTTTATTTTAGTTTTATTTTTACCTTTAAGCTCTGGTTAATTTGTTTTTAATACACCTAATTATAAGGCTTAACTTTTGTAATTTAAAATAATGCTAAAAAATTTACCTTTATTTATTTATCAAAAAAAAAATCTGGTCAAGTTAAATTAGACTTCCAAATCATTACTTATAATTCAATTATAAATATATAATATAATTTTAGTTTACATTTTGTTAAATTTAAAAAAAAGAATTATACAATTATCGTTTCATACTTTTTAATATAAAAATAACAAAATCAAGAAAAATAATTTTGAAATATATAAAATAAGAGCATAAGATATTGGGGAAAAAAAAGGGCATACTTTAAAACATTAAAAAAAAAAAAGAGATGGAGTAAAAATGTAAAATATGTTTGAAAAATGAAAAAAAAAAAAACAAAAAGAAAAGCTTGAGGCCAAAAATATGTATTATTTTCATATGAAAATAATTCATATATTTTGTGATAAAAAAAAAACCATATGAAAATGAATTATTACTAATATTTTTTAAAAATTGCTAATGGAGAAATATTTTACAATAATAATAATAATAATAATAATAATAATAATAATAATGGCATTGACTTCTGTTTTCTTCGTGTTATCTAAAGTCAAGTAATTTGCCTGAAGGTGTTCAAAGTGATTCATTTCATCTGCCAAAAGAACCAAAAAAAAAAAAAAAGGATCCTCTCTTTCCCTTCTCCATCCCAAAAACTAAACCTTTCCTCACCACTCATCTTCAGCATCAGCATCAGCACCAGCATCATCAATCATGGACTCTGAATTTTCCGCCGGCGGGACAACCCAAAGCGTCAGCTACAAATCCAAAGTCCCCCAGCCCCACTAAAAGTCAGCAAAGACTCCCATAAAATCAGAAAGCCGCCTCACCCACCAACCCACGCCCTCGCCGCTGCCATCCCAGCAGCAGCACCAACAGAACAACGCTGTCGCGAGCCGGTAATCATCTACGCCGTCTCACTTAAAGTCATCGACGCCGAAGAATCCGATTTCATGTCAAGCAATGAAAAGTAGGAATGTCACGATTATTAGAGGTGTTTATTCGGTCGATTTAATTAATTTATTTAAAATTGAATTAATCAAAATATTTTATTTTATTTTTATTTATTGATCTAAAATTTTTATTTTCAAAAGTTAATTGATAGAATTAATTTCAATCAATTTGAGTAAAATTTTGGTTGATTGAAAAATTTTTTTGTCATTGCTTTTGGTTCTAGACACTTTAAAAAAAAAAAAAAATTGTAAACAGAAATAGAATGTAATTACTAAGGTTGACACAAAACAATATTAAATCTTTATAAACACATAATGCAATATTCTTAAAATATTATCCAAAGTTTTATACACAAATAGATATAACACAATAAATTATTGCTAATAATATTCTTGCCACAAACATCATCTAAAGTTAAGCAAAATAACTTAAAACATCATCCAAAGTTTTAAATTTTAACACATTAAAATTATCAAACTTAAACTAGAATTAGAATCCAGAGTTCCAAATATAAAAAATAGTCAACCATCATTCACTACTTCATCCATAAGCTCATAATTCAAAGGTTAAACTCGATTCTATTGCATCCAAAGATTTATATAAAATCTAAAAAGTACAAATTAAGATTAACATTCATAAACTATTTTCAATACATAAAGTGATAGTAAGATAAACAAAAGGGAAAATATATTTATACCATTTTCAATGTTGTCAAGTTCTTGTCGCTCTTGCACCATGTCAAGTTGTTTTGATGATTTTCAAATCTAATCTTAAATACGAATAAAGATCTGCATTATTTTAAAAGTTAAAAAACTTATAAATGAATCAAGAACATGTCTTTCAATATTAAATGTAGACTCAAGGTAATAATAAAAATAGAAATAGCTAACACATCTTTGGTCAACTGTGAAAAGATAAAAAATCTAGAGTTGTTGATTTTTCATCGTCCTAAAATATCAAAATCTTCACTATCAATCTCGACAGTATCATTTAGATACCTATTCATCTTTTACTTTTGGTTCCCAACACCAGATTCAATCATGTGCATCCTATATAAATACTTCATACACTTTTTCAATTTATGTTGTGGTTCTTCTACATCACTCATCATATTTGATTGGGCACTATCATTAAAAAGTGAAAGATGATATGCATGATATAATTCATAAGTAACTTCCTTCACCCTTTTCACCATTGACAAACTAAGTTCACCATCATACATACTTTTAAGTGTAAATTTCACATAATTTAATTTATGCCTAGGATCAAGAACAACCTCAACAAAAATAAGCATATATTCTCAATGTTTTCCCAATACCTATCATATTTGTCTTTCATTCTCATAGCCATCACACCAAACTCAACATCATTACTAATTTGAGCATTTTGTAAAAGACATTTCATTTCAACAAGTTCATCAAACAAAATGTTGGATGTGACACATAAAATGCTTAAAACCCGCAATGTGAGTTCATAGAAGTGCTCAAGAAACTGTTCTAAACTTCTAACAGTTTTTCAATCATCCTTCGTAATGACTCAAGTTCAACTTTAAAGTTGTTATCAAACTCTTCAAATCTTTCAAAAGCTCTTTCAAATTTTTGAGCAATATCCAATATTAAGTAGGTAGAGTTCCACCTAATACAAACATCAAGCAATAACAAATTTTTGCTTTCTATATGTTTAATCTCAACACATTCTTTAAATTTTTATAATCTAGAGGGAGATTGCCTTACATATCTCACTGCCCCTTAATACGAGCAACCGATTTATTCATTTCTTTCAAGCTTTTAGTTACAATTAAATTCACAATATTTGCAATCCATCTCATATGAATGTACTGTCCATTTAAAATGCAACCCCTTCGACTCCCAAATTTTTTTGCTCAAGTACCCAACAACAACATTATTTGAACTTGCATTATCAATTATGATATTGAACAATTTATCAATCCCTTAACCAAGCAAGCATTTCTTAATCATCTTTACCAATGGTTTCACCTTTATGACTTTAAATTTGACAAAAGTTTAAGATTCTTTCATTCAATTTCCAATCATTATCAATAAAGTGAGTCGTAAGATATAAATAATTTACTTTTTGCAAATATATTCATATGTTTGTGGTTATACAAATTTTTTAACATGAATGTTTCAAAAATTATTTGATTTTCTACTTCTTATCTAAATAAAGCTAATAAACATCCCTTGTAATTGTAGATCATGAAAGAACATGAAATCTAAGACATGCAATAAATATAAAGTCCCTAAAGCCTTCACTTTCTACAAACCTAAAAGGTGACTCATCAATCATAATTATACAAGCTAAACTCTTTCTAGTTGCCTGTTGATCAAACTTCCAAGTGATGATATTTTTCTTCCCTTTCAATACCTTTACTTGAAAAAATTAATTAAGCTCATGCATTATCAAAGTTATTAGAATTTTGCTTGCATGAGTTCATGTGATATTTTAGAGATCCAGTACCATTTTTCTTTCCATCACAACAAAATTTTTTACTACAATAATTGCATCTACCCTTTGACTTACCTTTATCATTAACAAACTTAGTAAAATGAGTCCATACTTCTGACCTTGGCTTCATGGCTTTCTTTTTCGTCCTTCTTAAACTCTTAATATTGGGATAACTTAAAGCTTCAAGCATTGAACTTTCAGATTCATTCACATTGTGAAAATTAGGTGTAAGAGAACTTCTCGTATTGGACATCTACAAATATATATATTACATAAAATACAAGTATCATAATATTAAGGATCAGGATCATATAGGTTTTGGGTTTCATTTATCAAACAAAAAGGGATGAAAATAGTCTGTTACTATTCTTGAAATCCAGTTATAGAGTTTCAAAATAGTTATTTTCAAGTTAACTAGTACATAGGCATCACAACTACACAACTAAACAACTTTAAAAAAAAAAATAGCAAATTATACTAAAGACAATATCCTTGTATTTATTAGAACATTAAAGACAATGGAGAAAATTGATGAATCTGTAATTTGTCACCATATATGTTTTCAACTTCCAAGCTTTCATATCAGCTCTCAATTTTAAGGATGGTCAATTTATATATAAACTGATAAATCAAGTTATTCAGCCCATAATTCATATTTATGAATAGTTTTCAACCAAGCCATCTTTGTTGGCATTAACTTATTAACAACCATTGCTTGCAAATCAAACAAGATGCAATGTTTTTCTTAGTGCACTAATCTAATATTAACCAAATATTTTTTTAATAGTAATTATTAAAGAACAAATATCCCCAACTTTATATAGTCATTGACCACGACATTACTCATATAAGCTAATGTTTTTACAAATGCATATTAATTAATAGAAATTACATATTTATGCCCATACATGTCATTAGTTATTTATTTATTTTATATAAAAGAAGTTATAATTTAGAAATAAAATAAAAGAAGTGTTGAGATGTAAACCCTAAATTTAGTAAATATTATTTTTTAAAAAATGCAATCATTCACCAAAAAATGTTTAAACAAGTGATTAATTTATAAGAAATAAGAACTTACATTACGTGAAGAGAATGTTGAAGCCGTTGTTATTTGTAAAAAAAACCCATTAGTTGAACAGAACCCAACTAAAACCTTAAATACAACAATAAAACTAGAAAAAACTAGTAAAAATTTGTATAACAAAAATGATAGTAAAAATAAGAGAAATAAAATGCTTAGATGAACCTCAGGACCTTACGTGAAACCAAGAACTATCGAGATCAAAATGGTTCAAATGTTGAGAGGCTAAGGACTTTTGACTCTTAAGATAATGAGAGTTGAGAGAAGAAACTATGACTCTTGAGTTGAAGAAGGAGGCCAATGTTTCAGACTTTGTCGAGAGTGGAATTGGAAAATAGGAAAAGGTAAAAATAAAGGAGTAGGGAGATATAGGAGATGAGGCATACGGTGGGGAGAGATGAAAACTTTTCAAAATGAGGGTTTTTTTTTTTTTTTTTTACTTTTAAGGTAAAAAGTCAATAGTCAATAGCCTAAAAAAAACATATAAACTAAAACGGTGCATTTAAGGTTGTAAATTTTAGTTAATTATTCAACTAATTTGGTTAATTCGGTATTAAACCAAATTAATAAAAAATTGAATTTTGTCTAAAATTATTTTCGAAAACTGAAACGATTTAATTCGGTGACGTACTAATTAATCGAATTAAATTGGTTTAGTCTATTAATTTGATTAAAAACGAAATTTGAACACCTCTAACAATAACCATTATTATCATGTTTTGCATAGTCAAATTGAGTATTGTAACTTTAAATAAAAAATAAAGTAAGTATAATTTAAATGAATTGGAATGAAATATAATGTAGGTGAAATGGAGATTTTACTTTGTTCTTGTTGCATGATATTTTCTGTTGTAGAAATGGATGAATGAGGATGTAGAATATTGAAAAAGTATTTGGATTGATATATGTAAAAGTTAAAATGTTTTGATATGCAAACCGATGCACATTAACAAATTCGTGCCATCCATTTCGAAAGTATAATTTGTCATTGATTTTTGTCAATTGCACCTTGAATGTATTGGACAAAAAACCCTTTATGTGTAAAGTTGTTGGAGTTTGAACTGTTGACATATGTTATTGAATAAAGTTTTCTGAAAGTTCCTATAATAATAATTGGTAACAAGAAAGTAATATAAATGTAATTATAAGTAAAACAAACAAAGTAATGTAAAAGTAGCTAAAAAATAAAAGTATGAACAGAATGAAGAGTTCATGCACATGAGGTTTATAGTGCCATAAAACATTTAGAGTAGTGAAATGTCTTTTCATTTATTATGAAACATTTGATTATAATGAAAGCTAATATTCTTTCATTTATTACTTTTCACAACTTAAATCTCATATAAAAGTAGTTAATATTAATAGCTAGCATTTGAGTTAGAGTAATCATTTTAAGTTTATTATTGATAATGATATTAATTTAAATAGCAGATAAAGGGCATTAAGTAACCTAAAGGCTTAATAGTTTATTTAAAAGCAATATGGCTACATCATTTCTATGATATTTTTAGTTTGCAGTAGATGATAAAAATAGTTGACATAATAATATAATTACAAAATCAAAGTTAATGTATTATGATACCTTGTCTCTGTAACTATCATAATCACAAAATGGTATGTTATTTAATATAATAATAAAATCAAAGTTAATGTATTATAATATCATGTTTGTGTAACTATCGTAATTACAAATAAAAGCTAAGGTTCTTGCATTTATTCTTTTCAATTAGATAATGTATAATCGACAACTAAGTGAAGATGCTTGAAATTTTCACAACTTCAATCCTATGTAAAAGTAGACAATATTAATAGCTAATATATGAGTTGAAGTAATAATTTTAAGTTTGTTATTAATAATGATATTAATTTAAATAGTAGATAAAGAGCACTAAGTAGCCAAATGGTTTAACAGTGTATTTAATAGCAATATAAGGGTATTTTTATGAGTTAATATAAATACCTTATCTGTGTAACTATCATAATCACAAAATAATATCTTTGTCTCTTTTTTATCAACACAACTAAGAATAAAAAGATGATTTTGTTGATTTATTCTTTTTTGTTTTTAATTAAAAGAAAGTCAAAAATTTTTTTTTGATTTTTATTTTCTATATACTATCTATTTTGAATATTCATTTTAAGTCTAGTTGTAATCCAAGCTATGTTCTAATGGTAGTATCTCTTTTATGTTTTTTTTTATATCTATAGATTTTAAGATATGGTTGTCAATGAAGATAGATGACAATCATAGATATGAGTTAACATAATTTGAAACCCTAAATGAAATATAAAAAATGGAATACAAAAGAATGAATTGTCTATGATTTAAAGAAAGAATATTGTATTGGAAAGATTTTTATCATGAAGTCTTAGATGGTATCTTTATGAGTTAAACACTTGAGGAATTACAATGGTTGCTGAAAGTTTTTGGTGTTTTGACTAGGAGAAGAAGTGTGAGCCGTCATGTTTTTTTTTTGGTAAAGGATTGATTCTAATAGGGGAATTTGAAAGGATTTGTGGTGTCTGAGGTGTTTTTATGGGTTAGTATAAATTTTATATTTAGGTTTTGTTTTAATATAAGATGGCCTATGTTTTGAGACTATTGGAGGGGCCAGGTCTATAGGCTATATTTGTGGAATAGGTAGTTTTATATTTTTTATATTTGTAATACTTTTATAAAAAATTTTTAATAAAAAATTTCTATAATAATTTATAGTGTATTGTTTTTTTGTTAATATGTATATTTTTTAACAAAAATGTGCTATTCTATTTTTTCTTTTTTTTATAATCATTTTTATTGGATATTTTATATAATTTTATCATTTTTTGAAAAAAATTTTTTATTAAGAATTGTTATAATAATTTGGAGATCATTTTTAAGCTTTTATGTTATTTTTGTGTGGTAATAAAATATTTTATTCTATAAATTGTTAAAATTTAATTTTTTTTAAAAAAGTGAAATTTTATTAATTTATTATAATGTGAATATATTTTTTATAAAAAAAGTTATAATTATAGTATCAGTAGCTGCTAATGAAACAAATAACAAAATAGAATATGATAATCAAACCTTAGTTTGAATAAAGCATAAAGGAAGAAAAAAGGAAGAGGTGGTAGGAAATTTGATGACAAAGATTTTTGTATGAAATCAAGTTGAAGTTCTTGTAATGCAGTATATAAGGTAATGAAACTAGCTTTCAATGATATTATGATTTCAACCTCAAATGCATCTAGAATGATGTTTGTATGGATGCAAATGTTTAAAATGATAAATATAGGAAAGTAGATATTTGATTCTTACTAATAAATTTCAAACTCTTTTTCATTATTTCTAAAGGATATTCTTTATAGCTATTTCATATTTACAAAAAGAAGATGCTTTGTGTAAAGAAGAAAAAGTAATAGGTGTTGTTAACAAAAACAGAACATTAACAGCTATTTAATAAAAAAAAATCAACGATTGTTGAACAAAATGATAACATCAATAGGTTTTCAACAAAATGATAACATTATAGGAGTAAATTTGCTATTGAACAAAATGATAGCATTGACACTAACATGGTTTTTTTGATCAACCAATATGGTAGATAAAAACATCAAACTTGTTTACATCAATCTTATCAAAGATTGAGAGCATTGTCAATTGCAAAACGATGCCATCCACCTGAGAAACTTTTATTTATTTATTTTTTGTGTGAATACGATTAATAGATCATTTTGTTTACTATTGATTGCTGTTATCACTAGTGGTTTGAATAGATGTTCCTATTTCTTCTTTTAGAATTGAAAGGATTTATTTCATTAGGTGATATGGAAGAAAATGTTTAGCAAATGATGCAAGAACATGCTATATAAAGAGTGAAAATAGTATTCATTAGAAGTATAATAAAGATTGTTCAATATAGATTGACATTAAGACAAATGATTAGAAATGATAAGGTAGATAAGAAATATACATTATAGATCATCAAAGGTTAAAATATTAATATAGCAATAAAGTTATTGTGAAAGCTAATTATGTCATACAAAAGTTATTTGAAGTGATAAAACTTAATTTTAACTACTTATTGCTATTCCAACAATGAGTGAAATATTACAGTGATAAAAACAGATTTTGATAAAACTATTCATTTTATATATGCAAAAAAAGTTTATGTATGTAACATGAAAGAAAATTAGATAAATAACGTAATCATTTAAATTAAATTGTTATAAGAGATTTTTTTTACCAAAATATAAGATGTTCGAACATTGGTTTCACTCATTGTGCATTGAAAAAGTGACAAATCAGTGTCTGAATCTAATTCTGAGCTTGAATTTTCAATTTCAATAACTTAAGGAGGTTATTATAGCTAGTTGCGTCGTTTTTTATCTACAGAGAAAAATAATGTGTATTTTATTTCTTATTTTAGGTATATTTTATATACAAAAATAAAATGTTATTTTTTCTAATTTGTACGTCATCAATAGTCATCAAAGTAGCACTCTATCATAAAAGTATACATCAAATGTAATATCATGGTTAATCCTAAACATAAGAAAATCCCTTAATTCAACATTGTCAACAGTTAGAAATTGTTTCCATCATCGCAAAAGTAAACATTCTTATTTATTTGAACCATTTTGACTTTAAATGCAGTTGGGATTAAACCTATAAAATAGATAGTTTTGGGCATTTGAAAATCTTTCATGTAGCGATTAATGAATCTTTTTGGTAGATACTGAAAGTTTTAATCAAATTTATCATATTAGTAAAAAAAATTTAAGGCCAAACACAATTTATAAAAATATTAAAATTTAAATACCAAAAATATAAAAGGCAACATAACTTCAATACAAATAGAAAATTATACAAAATTAACTTCCCGTTGAACATAATTTAACATGTTGAACATAATTTAACATGTTGAACATAATTCAATGGTAGTTACTACCAATTTCAACGTTGGTTTTCAAGTATAAAAATAGTTACTACCATAAATTTGAATAGCAAATTAATTGAAGTCAATTAATTCACTTGTGGTTTATTAAGACCAAATAGCAAATATTAGAATTGTCAAATTGTAATTTGACAACCTTTTTATTTGTTTTAGTTATGAAAGCCAGTTCAACCTGTCAACCAATAATATGAACCTGATATTTTTAGATTTAGTTCAAACATGATCAAGAATCAAGTTGAAAGAACTTTTATAATATTTTTTATTTATTAGAAGCAAGAACATATGAGCTAAGGTTTGGGATTTTAAATGCAGAATGGAAGTAAACATGAATAAGCCAAAAAAATTGCATGCTATAAAATAAAAGTTCATTGTGTAAAGTATAGAAAATAAACACATAAAAAAATATAATACATAAGTAAATGGAATCAGCATAAGCAGATTACTTGTTTAACTTTTCTGTTGATATAGTAAACAACTAAAAAATAAAAAACCATGCAAAACAAATACAATATATAAGCAAATTAAACAAATAAAAAAGCAATTGCAAAATACAAAATGAAAAAATATATATATGGATTTGAAAATTGAGTGTGTGAAATTTATTTTGAGATAAAGGAAAAGAAAAGATCTTTTTCAGGGTTCAGACATGATAAATTTTAAAAACCAAGTTAGATTGAAAAGGAATGTTTAAAAATAGAAAGTTTAAACTTTTTAGTGTCTATTAGCCCTAACTTCATTGAAAAGTATATGAAAATCTAAATCCATTAAATTATCTAGATTCATATGATTTTTTATGTGTTCTTACTCTGAAAGACTCAAAATCAAGAAGAAAAGAGAAAAGTTCATGCTATTGAAACATGTATATGATCGGCATGAATCTGTTGTTTGAATATTTTAAAAAAGTTGAAAACTTTCAAAGAGACTTACCACACGATTGCAAAACAAAGCTCCTTTGATAATCATTTTGAAAAATTCTGGCATAATATTTGTTCTAGGTAAAGCTTTTTTATTTTGTTCATGGTGTTCGACCATTTTTCAAATTTTGTTTGTTTTTTTTTTTAAATGTTAGAAGTTAAGAAGTGAATCTCCTTATTTGGGGTTTTTAATAAAGTGAAAAGCTTCTGACTCTTTATTAGCCAGTTAGAAAAAAAAAAAGATAATATACTTTTATATTTGACCTCAAAACCTATGAAATTTTTTTTTATTTGATTCTTTTCTTAGTTTGAATATTGTTGGGTTATATTTTTTTCAGAGTTGGTTAAGAAATACTTGGGCTTTATATAAAGGTTGGGTTGATGTTTTATACATTTGTTATTATTTTGTTGATTTTATGGATTATTTTTAAGTAAAAATAGTTGGGCTTTAATGGGTATTTGAAATGGCTATTTCAAAAAAGAATGAATATATGGGCTTGTTTAAATTAGTTGTTATTTAAATATAATTTCATGAATTTTGATTGTATGCATGTGTTACAAACTTAAAATTTTTTCAAAGTGATTTGGTTAGGTAAATTTTGTATTTTTTTAGGGTACTATTTTACAGAATTTTTTTAGAGCAAATTTGTTTTTTCTTTTTTTTTAGTATGGATAGTTATAAATTTATAGAGGATATATGTTATTTTGTTCATTGATTTTGAGTAGTTTATTTTTTATTTGATAATCTACTTTGTAATTTGAATTTAATTGTCTTAAGTAAGGAATTTTTTATACTAATAATGACATCATCAAATTTTTTTGTAATGATATTTGTAAAAGGTTGAGCTTTTAATTTGGATTAAAAGTATGGTAGATTTTAGTGGGTTTTAAATTATGGTAAAAGGTATGGAAGCCTTTGGTTTGTATTTGTTGTGTTTTTATTCAAATTAACTAATATTTGTAAGTTTTTTTTTTTTATAAAAAATGAGTTGTAAAATATGTTTTCGAGTTTATTTATTTAAAATGGGCTGAATATATAGGAAATTAATATTTTTTTTTTTCATAAGTGTTTTTTTTTTTGTTTTGTTTATAAGATTGAATTGTATGTATTTTCCTAACTTTACTTTTTGAATTTTAGTTCGATATTTGAGATTTTGTTGTGGTTATTTTTTTTTAGAGATTTATCTTTTTTTGTTAGAGTATAAAATTTGGATAAATGAAAATAAAGAAGTTATTTATAAAGAAATGAGTTTTTTATAATTTTTTTTATAATCATTGTTTGATAAATTAATAAAACTTTATCCAATTCTGTTAATTGTTTGTTGATGGTTTCTTTTAAGATTAACAATATGTTTAGTTTGTTTGAGTGGAATTGCATTAAACTTAAAATCATAAATTATAATAATTTAAATTAATAATTTCTTTGTTTCTATTAATGCAAGTAATAGTAAATAATGAAAAGTATGTCGATATTGTAAACCAATCTTTACCTAACTTATGCTTCATTAATTAAATAGGATAAAATATTATACAGAATAAATTAGTCATAAGCATGTGAATTTGGTAACATAGAATAGTGCAAGAAGAAAAAGAACTTACTTGGTAAAAAACATTTGCCACCTTTAATATCTTAAAAGTATTAGTATTGTTTTACATGCTTTAAACTATATATAAAAGGCTTAAAAGAGTATGAACAAAATAAAGAACAAAAGATAAAAAAATCAGTCAAACATTTTAGAAATAGAATATCAGCATGATGGTATCAGTAAACAATACATAGACAATCATGTTTGATGTCCATCATAAGATTTTTAATTAAGTTTGTTTTGGTTGATGCATTTAATAAGAATGTGATTTTTCTCTTGAAATGCTCCATTGAATCAATGAAGCTATTTCTTTTTATTATGTTAGTAATAAAACATCAAAACGTTATAATATTCATTGGTTTAATACAATTAATATCTAAATTGTAAGAAATAATTACTTGATAATTTGATGTCAGTTAAAAGAAGAATCAAATATTTAATATAGAGTCAATTGTATATATGATGATATAAATAATGTTATGTGGCTTACCTTGAAGAAAGAGCAACAAGTTCCTATATTCTTATTCTGAAATAGTTTTTATAGTTTTTTCAATAACTCCAATATCATCCTGATGAGCTGAAAGATGCTTTACATCAAATGTGAATATCTAAATTGTAGGAAATAATTACTTGATAATTTGATGTCAGTTAAAAGAAGAATCAAATATTTAATATAGAGTCAATTGTATACATGATGATATAAATAATGTTATGTGGCTTACCTTGAAGAAAGAGCAGCAAGTTCCTATATTCTTATTTTGAAATAGTTTTTATAGTTTTTTCAATAACTCCAATATCATCATGATGAGCTGAAAGATGCTTTACATCAAATGTGAGAGATTAAAGTTCTCTAGCAACATTGATTTTCATAATCTTTAATGAATTATTCAATTAGAAATAATACATACTATGTCATCTTAACATAGAATATATAGATGCAAATAGAAAATATAAAACTTTAAGTAATTGTTTAGCAATAATAAATGTAATAACCAATAGAAATTTTTTAACTATAAAATATAGTGATAAAGTAAATAAGCTATTAATAGTTGATTGAAATGATTTCAAACCTGTTTGTATCATGCGTAATAGTGGTTCTCAATTTTTTGATTAAAGATTGATTTGGTAAAAGTGACCTTGGCATTGGTTTAGGAATGTAAGGCATTTACAGCTTCTATTTGGTCTTTTACTTCCAGCAATATCAACTGTTGGCTGATAAAATTCATGAGGACTTAAAGGTGGCATTGTTTCAAAAGCAGCAATCATCGTGAAAGGCTGCAAATTAATAGAAGACATTTCATTGCCCTTGGTCTAATAAATCATTAATTTCTTGTATAGTAGTTTCTATTGATGTCATTGTTGTTTTAGCTACTGTTGCGAGTATAGATGATTCAAACTTATTTTTGGATAGTAAAACTTCTTATTTGAAAAGCTCATTCGTTTGTTTCTCATTAAACTTTAGCAAATTTTTTGGAGTTTGATTAGTTCCAAGTGGCTCAATTTTCATTTTTTTTTTCAACTTTGAATCATCACAGTCAAGTAATTTGTATGAAATGATTCTAGTTTGGATAGTTCTAAAAGTAAGAAGAACATTAAAGATTTTCATTTCATTTTTCAGTGATTTGATTGATCCTAGAAATACCATTTTGTTCATCTGGTAGAGTTGCATTAATTGTGTGAATGTAGTTCTAGTTAATTTTTCCACTAGTTTGCTAAACATCAACGGCATTTGTACAGTCTCATCTTCAATCACAAACTATAGCTTAGCTTTGAATGAAAAAGAATATCTTTATTATTATGTATTAGTATATGCAAATTTCAAGAAGATAATATATTTCATTTCTGTCCAAAAAAACTTACAATAGCAAAAGAATCTTTAACCATGCTATAAACACCAAAATTTTTCAGTACAAAATTGCAAAGTATTAACACACTCATTGTATGTATTAATGATTCTAGCTTTTATAATAAAGATAGTATTCTATTAAACAAACAATTAAATGATTCAAATAGCATCAACAATCGAATTTTTTTTATTCAGATTTGTAAAATCAAAGTGTTATACCAAAACATGTATCTTTGTTGGATCAACAGTAAGTGAATCTGTAATTTTTGCATTTTGCTTTGGTTTCTATTGAGGAGTTTTCTTAAAAGGGTGGGGTTGTTGTTACAAAACTTGTACATAAATTGGATGAAGTTCATTACTGATAAACATGTAACATTAAATAAAAAGTAGAACTAAAAAAATCTATGTAATATATACATAACATATAAATTAAAATAATCATAAAGGTATAATTTTTATATTATTGTGCTCTAAATTCATTTGTCTCTGGAATATCAAAATCTACGTAAAACTTTGTTGCAGTGTTAATTGCCAAATAAATTTTTCTTGCATGTGTAAGTCAAAGAGAATTAAGGACTATTATAAAAAATTAACAATAAATGTACTATTTGATATAAGTTATCAAAAGTATATTATAACAAAATAACAAACCCATGTATTTTTTAACCATCATTGTAGTAGAAATGACAACCAGATTTTTTGTTTCTTGAACGAAATATTCTTCCTTAATTTGAAGCGTCATAGCGCCATAAAGAACAATTTTAAATGATGATCATTTTTACAAATAGTAAATAATGTAAAAAATAAATAGTGACGCATAAAAAGTACATTATTGTACGAAAAAACTAAGTAAAAAATAGTCAAATATTATATCCTGAACATATATATCTCTTTAGTAACATTATTAGGCCTATTGTTCAATCTAACTTGTCTAGTAGGTCCAATACATACCAAAATCCAATTAAATCTACTTCAATAGTAAGTTAAATAAATAATTGAGAAAAAAATTATCATAATTGTAAATTTTAACAAAAAAAAAAACCAATCAAGTATTTATCACAACTAAGTTGACCATTCAACTTATCATAAGAGATAAAATTAAAACAATATCGAGGATATGAAGTCACATCCTCTTGTATTTCATCAATTTGGGTTGCTCTCGTTAGACAAATGTTAAATAAGCCAAGAACAATGTTATAATTGTGCTTGCAATTTCTCTGCTGAAATCGTGTCATTGAATACAAAGAACCTTCATAAAACATTATTTTAAAGAAAGGCGCATCAAATTCTTTTATGTAGAAATGCATTGTATCTCCTTGTAAAAAGTATAAAATTAAATAGACTAAAAGATGTTCATTTATACTATAGTAACTATAATTGTAATAGAAAAGAAAGTTTTTTTTAACATTCTACTAACTTAAGCATATGTTTTTACAAATTTAAGGCTAAGAATGTTATTTGGTTCAGTAGGATTAACACCTTTTCAAAAATTACATATTTTAAATTTAACACCTTTTAAAGGTTTGGAATGATCAAGTTCATTGAAAAATTGATAACTCATCTTGAGAAACCTAAATGCAAAATTAAAAATAATTGAACAAAAGTTTAGCATTTTGCATAGAAGAAACCAAAAAGATACGATGAAAGAAGCATCAATTATAAGTTAAAAAATTAAATTAAACAACATGGTCAAGGTCAGAGAAATTTATAGTTTATATTGAAAATCATAGGAGAAACAAAAAAGATACAATGAAAGAAAGCATCAATTATAAGCTAATAAATTAAATGAAACAACATGGTCAATGTCATAGAGAAATTTATAGTTTATATTGCAAAACCTAAATGCAAAAGTAAAATTAATTGAAATAAAATAGAGAATTTTACATAAAATTAAGGGAAAATGAAAAAATAAAACATCAATCATAGATTCATTAATGAAATAAAATAGCATGCCCAATTTGTAAGGAAAAGTAAAATAGAAAATAAAACAATTACAGACCAAAATTTAAATTCTCAAAAACTTTCTTGAAAACAATATTTTTTTCATCATTTTCTATTCTATGTTCATCATGATCAAAATTTTCAAACATTTTTTAGATGTCACTCTTGAAAGAGCTACATATGTTTTAACCATGTATAAAAATAGGTCTAGGTAAATAAAGACCAATAATATCTAATGTTTGTCCTTAACTTTTGTTAATGGTCATTCCGTAACATAATTTCATAAGAAATTGCTTTCTATTCAAAACAAAAGGCCATTTCTGATGTTTAACAATCAAAATAATTCTAGAAAAAAGAAACTTTATCACCAGTATGAGTTTCTGATAATATTTGATCCTCAATGACGTTTGAAGCTAATTGTGCCACTAGAAATCTATTACCATTGCATAAACCTGAATATTGGTTTATATTTCACAAAAGCATAATGACAACACCAATCTTCAAAGGTAATTGATAGTTAGGAATACTAGAAAAATTTAGAGAGTTCAAAATTTTAGTTGGATAAAGCAAAATTTGATCACTAACATGTTCTGAATCCTTTGAAATGTAATCATTGCTTAATTATGTTTTTGGTTCACCTGTAATTAAATCATGAACATAAGAATTGATTAAATTAACTAATAATTGCTTTTTGTTTGAAATAGCAAGGATCATAAATATTGTCCTGAAAGTTAGAGTATACTATAGAAACTATATTGGCTATTGAATTGTCAATAAAATGGACCAACAAATCTTAGGGAATTTTTATACAAGTTGCTACTTCGTCAGTTTCAACCATTATAGATCCAATCTTACCATCACCTATGTTCAACTACCATTGACCAAATTCTACAATCTCATTTTGTATTATCTTATCTAGATTTTGTCTATATAATCTCATATTTATTCTTAAGTAAAATATCTTGTAATTATACCAAAGCTTGGATTGAATTATTGAAGCATTTAAAATATCTGTCTTTATTCCTGTTTGAACAACAAGTAATACTTGCCCAAAATTGCCTCCCAAAATAATTTTTTTCCTTAAAATGGTTTCTCTATAGGAATAGAAACATCTTCTATTAAGTACATCCCTTAATGACTTATCCAAACTCTCAAAGTAGTTTCTATGAACTATAAGAGTCTCATTCTAAAGAATCAAACTAGTTTTTTTATATTAATCAAGCAAGTTATGTCCCTTTTTTTTTTTATTTGACATGTAGAACATTCGTTAATACTTAAAGGAATTTTGAACCAAGAATGTGTTATTCTACCTCTTGGAAGTAGCAAAAAAGCAATATCTGACAAAACCATTGCTAAAACAATTCTTTCTGTTGATCTAACACCAGAAATAAGTGTATTTCATAAATATGCCTTTTCTATTCCTCCATGACCATAAACAAAAAATATCTTGCCTTTATTTTCATTAATTGACAACTTGAAAAATTCATATATTTGCATTTGTTGTTCATTTAAAGTAGATAGCAACTCCAAATGTTCATATTGAAGCTCAACCAAATCATAACTCAATTCATCATGGATCAATCTATCATTGATTTTATATAAATTCTTTTCAGTTAGTAGAGGCAATTTATACTCAGATAAAGAGCTACAATTTATTAAAATTTTATTCAAGAGCTATCAACACATTTTTTTCAATTCATCAATCGAAATAGAATAATTAAATGATCCAAATGCACCATTTAATCTTTATTTAATATCTTCAGCCATAAATCTCTAATTTTGTTCTCAAAAATTAAAAGGATTTCCAACTTGATAGATCATAATGATCGTAACAAAAAATTACCTAAGTTCTTCACCTGAAGTCCATTAAAAAGCTTGAACCAAACTATCATTTCATTCTTGATCATCACCTAACAAACTTAAAGCATGACATGTAGCTTGAAATTTAGGATAAATAATTCCGTCAACTGTTCCAATCTTTTAAAAATTTCTTATTCCTTTAATGCTGTTTAGCAACATCCTCAAAAAGTATAACTTACTAAATGTAGGATATACACATACAATTCTACCTATCGATCTTCCTTATTTTTTAGGCTATCATTCTTTGATCTTAGTATTCTAAACCCATTTTGTAGAAAAATTTATCTACAACAAAAGTCTAACATCTTCATGCACTTAATTAATACACATCCATTGAGTCAACATTATTTTTTGAACATAAAATCTTCTAATAACATAATATAAATATTCTTTATCATTGAAGTATAAATATTATTCATTAGGTAGATGTACAGGTAATCTTTAAATAACTAGCTCTCTATGGGGTATGCCAAAGGTAAAAATTCTCTAATACGCTTCATAAACTGATAGATATTTACCATCAAGGTAAGTTTTGACTTTATCAATCTCAATAAGATGTTGATTATTAGCTACATTTTCAGATGGTTGAACATTCTTAAGATTGGCTTTTGATCTATCAGGTCTTTTGTTTATGTATTTAAACAAATATTTGATAGCTCAGGTTTTACTATAAACTTTAACATTAACATGAACATTATATTTTATAACCAAGTCTACATTGTGCGGTACGATAAAATGATTGCTAATTCAATTCCAGTTCTAACCACAATAATTTTTTGAACAATTGTTTCCCTCTTTCTATACAACAGGAATCCGTCTTTATTGATTCTAATATGTGATTAAAACTTCGTAGGAAAAAACTTTGAACATAGACCCTTAGACTTGCATGGCACTTAAAGAAATGCAGAATTGCATGGATCATGAATCATAAAATTAATAACAGCACTATATCTAATAGGATCTAATTTTTTATTAAAAATTTTAATAGTTATAATCCTCTCAATTTCAATAGCATTATGCATTTGGCATCAGGATGTAAACATAAAAGCATATGAATATTAGGCAGGCCATGCTTCGGGATCTCAATTGTAAAGTAATTGCATAAAATATTAAAAAATTAGTAAAACTCATTTTTTTAAAAAAAATACATGAGAACATTGATAACAATTAATGATTTAAAAAAAAAACCTACCGTAACACGACCTAAGTAATTCTTCTTGGTTAAATCATTCATAAAATAACGTAACTTAATCTTGAAAACATGCGACATAATGTCAAGAAGATCATCAAGTCATTGTCTTGGAATAAAAACCAATGGTTCTTGGATTTTTGGCCACCGAGCATTGCACGTAAATGTTATGAACAAATCAGGATAACCATAAAACCTACAAATTGCCATAGCATCTTGATAGTTCTAAAATAAATATTGATAAAACTTGACAAGAATTTAACTCTTTGACCAATAGAATTATCTTAAAGCTTACATTTTACAATTGAATCTCTAACATCTTTATACATTTTAAACTTAATAAGTTTCTAATTATCTTTTATAAACTGTAATCGTATTTCCTTAACACTTTTATATGCATTGACAATAAGCTGCTGAAACAATCGACCACCTCACAACAAAGTATGACTATAATTCATTCTATTATAAAGGATAAATGCAGAATAGTCACACATTGTCAAGATCTTTCTTATGCCTCTCTTTTTTTTACAGATTTAACATACTTAATATTAAGATGATAACTATCATCACCATAAAAAAATAATAAAAGATATTGCAGCCCATAAAAAAAGGATGAAGATCATTAATTCTCTTTAAACTGTCAGATCTATGATCAACAATTATATCTTGAAGCCTATCATTCTTACTTATATCTCTAACTATTAATGTAGCAATTTCACTACCAGTTGAAATATTATAAGTTCTATCTTTCTTTTCCCTTTCACGAATCAAACCTCAACCTCATATAAATATAGTTAGAATCACAAAACCTATCTGTAGTTGACTTAAAGACTTTAACAATTTCATTTTTTGCATCTAACATTGTAATCAAACCAGAGACAATAGTTGGCTTAACTCTTAAAACTTCATCAGAACTCTAAAAGATAGACATCCTATTCGAAATCTCATTTTTTGTATCATATATGTACATCTAAGCAAACTTAAGATGTTGACCAAGAAAAAGAAGCAAATACCCAATTTTATGATGATTCTATCTAAAGATCTTAAAAATATAAAGCCCTACTCTGTTATTGACACTATTGTCAATCTTACCTCTTGTTAAAGTAAATTGAAACATAGAATTATACACTCTAAAATTTTATCTAAAATTTACACTTCTACGTCTTCCGTCATATCTAAATAATTAATCCAAATATTATGGAATCTTTCTAAAAAAAAGGCAATCGAACAATCTCTTCCTGATAATAAAGTGTAAGTGCAGGATTTCATGTTTATTTGAGATATCAGCCCTTTCCTCATACCACATAACAACATCACAAAATGGACAAACAAATTTGGGGCCACCAAAATTAAAAGTTTCAAAACATGTCCTTTTAAAAACAATAAATATCAAATGAAAAGAATAACAATTAAACCACAAATGAATAAAATACACAAAACATAATAGAACTTACTTAGATGTTTAGTTTGTCTTATCTCCCCACTAAAGACATTTAATTGCTTTTCTTACTTTAAAGAAACTTCATAAAATTACAATCACCTAAACACGTTAAACCAAAGGAAAAAAATATAAATCAAACATTAATAATATATATATAAAGAGGAATATATTAAATGAATATTACCAACATAATCTGCATAGCAAAATTTGAATTCTTAGCACATCTAGAAGAGCTTGCAAAAACATCTAACTCCAATTTAAGCTTCTTTTTTTTTTTTACATATGAACAATGGAATCTTTTGTAACAACAAATTTTCAAGTTTTAACTCTATTGGTCTATAATTTCTTATTAGTATCAACAGAGGAATGCAATAATATATGAGGTTGATATTCGCCTCTTCCATTATCAAGGACCAGATCATGTTCAGACACATGTCTTACAGAACACGTTAAATTAGATACTGGAACTAAAGATCTTCTACTAGCATCATAACCAAATGGATTTTCTCTATCTTCATTGCTATTATTAAAACTAAGATCATCAAATTCTCTTGCACCAGTGTCTAATTACATTGAATTACCAACTAAACCTAAACATCTTCTTATTCTAACCTAAAAAAGATGTCTACCATGTTCAAATCCACTGGTGTCAAATAGAGAAAAATTACCTATACGAATAACTTGTTTTCTTCTCGATCTTGCATACTGTAACCTTTGTAATCTTCTAATTATATTCTCCATTCCTCTACTAATAAAGTCCATAACTAAATATACTAACTTAATACATACAATGTACAACTAATATATACACAAAACATCATTAACTAAAATAACCATAAATGACAAAAGAAGAACATAACTAAAAATAAAAAAAACATAATATCATATTGTATTCCAAATCTAACAATACACATAAAATAAACTTAAAAAAATAAAAAAAATAAAGCATGGGAAAAAAAAGCACAAAAGGAAAAAAAATAACAAAACGAAAACCTAAATCACAACCTAAAAGTCACCTTGTACGCAAACTACCTAATACCCATAATTGTTGCTACAAGAAAACAATACCTCATCATTTGTAAGAATAAAAGTAAATCAAATAGCAAAGTAACTATATAATTTAAAAAAGAATAAAAATAGTCAGCTTTGTTAACAACTTTTAGCTACACATACAGAAATAAATAAAATGATTAGTTAACATTATAATTTACTACAATTAATTAAAAAAATACTTAGTAATCAAATTTTTAATTTTAAGTAAAATCAATTAATATAAATTCGTCTGTATACATTGTTCATAATATGAAAAAAATCTAGCAAACCTAGAATTTACTAGTGAAAGTATTGCACTTCTCATCATTTATGGTGACTTAAATGGCAAAGGATGGCTATTCAAAGTCAGACCATATATAGCATTAATTTCTTTTTAGGTGTGGTGACTTAAATGGCAGAAGATGGCCATTCAGAGTCAAACAACATATAGTGTTAAGTTTTTTTTAGGGATTGTTTAAAACTTGATTCGAGAGTATACAGATTGTTAATACTTTCACTAGTAAATTTCAGGTTTGCCAAATTCTTTTCATATTATGAACGATGTATATAGATAAATTTATATTAATTGATTTTACTTTTTTCTTTGAATTGCCCTTACTGGAACCTAACAGAGAAGGTGATCATTATTTTCTAATGCCACATGACTTTGGTCCATGCTTCCATTATCAAGTAAATGTTAATCCTTATTTTGTTTTCTTTTCAACTATACTTAAACACATTTTCAACTGATTGTTTTAGTACTCTATTGGATTTTTGTATATAGCATTTGTTTGAATGTTATTGGGTTCTTATTTTCTGGAAAATGATTTTTTTCCAATCTTTTATTTAGGATAATCATTAATTATTCAAATATGTTATATCAAGAAGAGAAAGTCATTGAAAAAAGAATTCTCCCCTTGATCAAATGTGCCATATTGGTTGAAACTTTTGGACAGTAGAATCACGTATGCCTAAAATAGGATTCAATCATAATTCCATTATATGTTCCAACCCAAAAAATGCAAACACATCTCATTCTTGAAAAAGCTCTTAGGTCCGTCTTTGTTAACTTTTGTAGACTGTTTTATGATGTTGGAACATAAAAAAAGATTTATTTTTTTCTAAAGCTACATGAAAAAGTTCAGTCTAACTTAAAAATTAATAAAAGCTATAAACCTACAAATTTATAAAACACTTGATAACATTCAACTTCATTATTCTCCAACCTTTTTTTTTTTATCTTACCAAAATAAATGAAAACCTCACAGCCTCTAGATAAGCTCTAACAATACAACAAAATAGGTATCGAATATTTTCAAACTAATTAAATAAATTTACATATACAACTACTAGATAAAGTTTATATACGCTTTGTGTCCTTTGTATTTATATAAAACCTATGGATACAGTCTTTTATGTAAACCTTATATCTAAAAAAGAGCTCTACATAACTGCAAATGTAAGATTTTTGTTTTTGTTTTCATATTTGTGCTTAGTCATAAATTCCATTCCCTACTTATTCATCAAATCACTTATTTTGTTTCATACTTTCAATCATTTTCCATTACATAATCCCTAATACCTAACTAACTTTAAATTTTATAAATAAAAAAGTTAAATAAAAGTACAAAAGAAAAAAATTTTCATAAATCTCATATGTCACTTAACAAAGTGAAAGAACTATAGACATTTGCCTTTTCATTTGTAATTCATAATTCATAAATTGGCTTTAAGCAATAAGATCAAGTCAAATTTTTTAAACTCAAAAAAGAAAAGGTTCTAACTGCATTACCTTTGATCTTCCTAATTTTGAAAGACACAAAAAAATAAAGAAAAGGTGACAATTAAAAGCGTAAAAACCCCTACCAGTAAAATAGACAAGACAACAGCAACAACCCCTCCATCTCCAAAATCAAAGGAACAAAATATTATAGCTATTGTAAGGTTAAGAGTTTTAAGTAAAAATGAGGAACTGACCAAAGATCTAGTTGGATGGGATTGCATCAATTAGCACAACATTGTTTCTAAATGTCTCTTTAGAAAACGCACACCTCAGTCATCTTATTTGACATTTGGTAACTTAACAGCAATATTATTTCAAATTTGAAATACACCTATCATGACCGTTAACATTACATAAAAAAAAAATACTTTCCATCTCCATCACTTTAAACCAATGATTTAACAATTAGTAGCTTCCTTATTTGTCATACTACATGTTGTACATCACCTAAATTTTTAATCATAGGAATATTTTCTTTATGTGATCCATAATAACAAATATTTGTAAACAATAAAAAATAAAACAACAAACTATGGGTGGCACACCTCATACTTCTTCAACTACAAATGTGAGAATTTTTTTTTATCTTTAACTCATAAATCCCTTTTCTTGGTAATTAATCCAATTACTAAAGTACTTCTATTCATTATCCTTTCTTATCACATAATATAAGTTTCTCTATCAATCAAATATAACATAATGTAAAGCTCCATAATAATAATAATAATAATAATAATAATAATAATAATAAAGCCTAAACTTCAGATCAATTAATTTATAACCAAAAATCAAATACACAATATCAAAAAACAAACTACATACAACCTAACTAACCAAAATACACAATAAAAAAAAAAACATATATTACAATCCACACTAACTCGAAAATTTAAGATCCAAAAAACTTAATCAAACCCTAAGACAAAAAAACAAAAAAAAAAATTGATCAAAGACAAAATCACAACATGATTCAAACAACATGCAAAACAAAATACTTCTAAAAAGCCAATTATGCATTGCAAAATAATGTTTCTATAAACAACAATCATATTTTAATCCAACATCAGAACATACAACATACAAACCTAACAACCACAAAACCTAAACTTCATTTAACATAAAAATGTGTAATGCCAAAATCATCCTAAGAAAACCCAAAAAAAAAAAAACCCACATTCAATTCAACAACAAAAAACGGAGTATAGATTTTACCTAAAAACACTAGAAAACAAAAAACCTAACAACCACTGACCAAAAAAGGTTTTGTTTCATGTGAAAGTTATACTATCTCAAACAACAATGAAACCCTAAGAACAAAAATTTTGAAATTCAAATTTAAACTCACCTGTTGAAGTCAAAAGATAGCTATCAAAGATAAAAGAACAAATAAGACACCTATAAGTAGTGAAAAAAATTATGTTCTTTGGTCCAAGAAAAATCTCACTAGGCTTAAGTAAAATGACAAAACACTGTAAAAGAAGTTTAAAAAAATTATGCATGGCAAGTAAAAATCCCTTAAGGAATAGTTTTTATATAAGGGTGTATAGATTTTTTAAAAATTTTTAATAAAAAAACATTAATTATAAATTTTTTTCTTAAATATCACTTGAATCAATATTTAATGATAATTAAATTCACGCTGCAACTAAAATATTTTTAATTGATAGCCTAAGAAAGCATATCTAGGCTTGGCTATGTCTCACATGATCTTAATTATAATTAATAAAATTTTAATTAAAATATTTACAAAAATTACAATTATAATATCTAATATAAAACCAATAGAAAAAAAACCATCAAGAAGTTTGCAGAACTTAAACATAAAAATGTTAAAATAAAAACATTTCAAAATACATCAATTCAAAATACTAGCATTTATAATTATATTTTTTAGATAAATATTTTTTAAAAATTGAATATTAAAATTTGATAAGATAAAAATAATTATAAAATAATAATATTATAAATTGAATAAGAAAAATATTGAAAAAATTGTAATTTAAGTGTCATAAAATTTGTAAAAATCTATAAATATTATTAATAGCATGAAAACATTTTTAAAGATAGATTTTAAAATGAAAATTTGAAGTTAGAAACTTAAAATTGAAAAATATAAAAATTGCATAAAAAAGAAACATAATAAATGTTAATATCTTATTTTTCAAAATATAAAATTTTAAAAGTTCCATTTCAATATGTGAAATTTGAAAAAGCAAAATAAACCATATAAAATCACTCTTTCAAATTCCCAATATTTTAACAAGTTTAATTTTTATTTTGTAAAATAAAATTATTTTATTTTTAATTTTAAAATCTCTTTACAAATATAAGAATTCCTTAGCAAAAATTTGTCGATTTTGAGACATCTCTATCTTTTATTTCTATTGCCATTGAATCAATAATAATTGATTATTTTATTTTGGGTTAATATTATAAATAATCTCTAATTATAGTAAAATATTTGATCTGATATCTAAATTTTAAAAATATTTAATGTGGTACTTGAACTATAAAGTTATTAATTAATATAGTATTCACTCCTAAAATGACTATCTTCAAATGATGACATATGGCACATAAATACCATTTTAAATACCATATTAATTAACAAATTTATAATTGAAATATTACATTAAAAATTTTTAAAATTCAAATACCACATTTAATATTTTATTATAATTTAAGAATCATTTATAACATTAACTCTTTTATTTTTAATTCTTTCAACTTTGTGTTCATAGTTGAGCTATAGGTAACAAATACTACGTAGTATGTGTATGTATGACCAAATTCTAGTGGTTTTTAAGAAAAAATTTTAAAAAAAAAAAGCAAAAGAAATTATTTTATGCAATGCAGTGAACAAAGTGTTGGGCTTAGTATCCTTCATGTGGAGGTGGCCTAAAACGAAAACCCATTCGTCAAGGACTTTTAAGTCATTTTCATGTTTGATTATAGGGTTTTAAACCCTTATATGGTTGAAAAAAGAAACAAGAGAGTGTGGTGGCAAAATAGAGGAAAAAAGGAAAAAAAAAGTTTTGTGCATTTTCAATCAAATAGTTGATTGAGGTCAATCCATTATCCGATTGAGCTAAAATTTTATTAATGTGTCTATGACTCATTGTTGTACAGTCTGAACAGTGGAGATTAGGTTTTAAGTTTTCCACCTATTGATTTCATGGATATTTGTTAATATCTAAATTTATTGAGATTTTTTTAATTTTCTCTTGCAAGATTATTTTTTTACTAAGATTGTTTAATCTTAAGATATTGCGGTTATATACCTCTAGTTCTAGCTAGAAAAAATTTTGTATTTTCATTATTTTGATAGTGGAGATTATTTGTTACTGTCCTTGGTTTTTACTCCTCGTTTAGGGAAGATTTTTCACGTAAATTACTGGTGTCCTTGTGCTTGTAGTTTGATGATTTATTTGCTAACTCTATTTATTTGATTCTTAATAGATTCACACAAGAGAGAGATAATTTGATTTTTTCATTACATGGCATATTCAGTTTGAATATTATTTGAGATTATTTTATCCCATCAAAATGGTATCAAAGCTTAGGCTATTTGATTTGTGCTTTGTGTTGAATAATGAAAGTCAATACAAATAAAATGATTAATTTGAATGGTTCAAATTACCATGTATAGGATTGGAAAATAGAAAACTTGCTTTATGTAAAGGATTATTATTTGCCTATATTTACCACTGAAAAATTGAAAAATAAAATAAATGTGGAACGAAATTTGTTTCATCGACAGGTAGTAGTTATATCAGACAGTGAGTATATGATAATTTTTTGAACCACGTTAATGGATAAATACATGCAACACTCTTTAGAGCAAGCTTAAAGAGTTGTATACTCAAAAAATTGAGAATAATAAACTATTTTTAATTAAAAAGTTAATGAGTTTGAAATATCAAGATGGAACTCTTATGATAGATTACTTGAATACATGTCAATATATTATTAATCAGTTGGCTAGCATGAATCTTAAGTTTGAATATGAGATGCTGGGTTTATGCCTTTTTAGTACACTGCTAAACTTATGGGAAACATTTAGAATATCATTATCTAACTCAACCCCAAATGGCATTATTACTATAGATTTGGCTAAGAGTAGTGCTTTGAATGAAAAGATAAGAAAAAAGTCACAAGGTTTCTCTTCACAATCTAAGGTCTTAGTTACAAAAAATAAGAGAAAAGGTAAAAGTAAAGTTCAGAGAATAAAGACATAAGCAAGAGTAAGTCCAATAGATTTACAATATTGTGTGTCATTATTGTGGTCTAAAATGACATACAAGAAAATATTGTCAAAAGTTGAAAAGAGACAACAATAGTGACAAAAATAAAGAAAAGAAAAATGGTGATGGTAATAATGTTGATAAAGTTACTTCTATCATAGATGACCTTCTTATTTTATATGATGATAATGTTGTTAATCTTACATGTCATAAGACTAGTTGGGTGATTGATACCAGTGCCACTATTCATGCTATATATCAAAAAGACTACTTTGCATCTTACACATCTGATGATTTTGAAAGTGTTAAAATGAGAAATGGTGGCTCAATTAAAGCCATTAGTATAGGAGATGCATTCTTGAAGACCAATAATGGCACTATATTGGTCTTGAAAAATGTTAAACATATTCTTGATATTCGCATGAATTTGATTTTTGCAAAGAAGCTTGATGATGAAGAGTTTTGTAACACTTTTTATGATGATTAGTGAAAACTCACTAAAGGTTCTATGGTTGTAGCTAGGGATATAAAATGCTCTTCATTGTATTTGATGCAGGAAAATGTATCTAATTTCATTATTAATGCAGTAGATAATGATGATACAACTGAGCTTTAGCACAAACGACTTAAAACATAAGCGATAAGGGTTTGAAGGTTTTGGCTAAGAAAAATCTTTTTTCTCGAGTGAAAAATGTATCCTTAAAAGTTGTGATCATTGTTTGGTAAGAAAATAAATCAGAGCTGCATTCAAGATACCTTTTTCATCAAGAAAGCCAAGTATACTTAATTTAGTATATTCTGATATTTGTGGTCCTATGAGAACAAAAACACTTGGTGATTTCATCTATTTTATGACTTTTATAGATAATCATTTAAGGAAGATATGGGCTTATACCTTGAAATCAAAAGACCAAGTGTTAGATGTATTTAAACAATTTCATGCTTTAGTTGAAAGATAAATAATATTGAAATTGAAATGCATAAGGACTAATAATGAAAATGAGTACACTGGACCTTTTGATGAATATTGTAGACAGTAAGGTATTAGACATCAAAGGTCACTTTCTAAAACTCTTCAGTTCAATCACTTAGTTGAGAAGATAAATAAAAAACTAATAAAAATAGTGAAATGTTTGCTTTCACAAGCACAGTTATCAAAATCTTTTTAAAGTAAGGCTTTGAGTACAGTTGTACATATTTTTAATCTCTCACCATATGTTCTTCTAGATTTTGATGTTCTAGATAGAGTTTGATTATGCAAAGATGTGTCATATAATCACTTACATACCTTTGGATGTAAGGCTTTTGTATATATTCCTAAAGATGAGAGATCCAACCTTAATGTCAAGACTAGCAATGTGTGTTCCTTGGCTATGGTCAGGATGAGTTTGGCTATAAGTTTTATGATCCAATGCAGAAGAAATTTGTAAAAAGCAGGGATATTATTTTTGTTGAAGACCAAACCATACGAGATATTCAAAAAACTGATACATCAATTCCATAATGTAGTGATGATTTGATTGGTTTGGATCTAGTTCTTCTAACATATGTGCCCATAGAGGTTGAAGATATTGAGGATAACCAATATAATATAGGTGGTGTTCTTACCAATCCTATATAGGTTGAAGTAGGTGATGATGCCCATGAACAGTCACCAGTATCAGAGGTTCAACAAAAGATTTTACAAGAAGTTTTGCTTAGAAAGTCTACTAGAGATCGACAACCTTCCATACGATATTCTGTTGATAAGTATGTGTTACTAATTGACGAAAAAAAATCTGAATGTCATGTAGAGGCCATGAAAGATGAACATAAGAAAGAATGGGTTGATGCTATGCAAAATGATATGAAGTCTTTGTATGAACATAATACTTTTGAGTTGGTAAAGCTACTAACACAGAAGTTTGAAGTTTGTCATTCGATCGCCAAAATGGCGATTCCCTCCACATAGTCGAAAAGAGAAGGATTTGTTGGGCTTAGTTTCCTCTATGTGGAGGTGACCTAAAACTAAAGCCCATTCACCAAGGATTTTTTAATCCTTTCATGCTTGATTATAGGGTTTTAAACCCTTATATGGCTGAAAAAAAAAAACAAGAGAGTGTGACGGCAAAATAGAGAAAAAAAATAAAAAAAAGGTTTTGTACAAATTCGATCAAGTAGTTTGATCAAGGTTAATCCATTATCCGATTGAGCTAAAATTTTATTAGTACGTTTATGACTCACTGTTCTTCAATCTGAACGGTGGAGATCGAGTTTTGAGTTTTTTACCTATTAATATCATAGGTATTTGTTAATCTTTAAATTTGTTGAAACTTCTTCAATTTTCTCTTGTAAAATTGTTTCTTTACTAATATTGTTTAATTTTGAGATATTATGGTTATATACTTCTAGTTCTAGCTAGAGATAACTTTGTATTTTCATTATTTTGATAGTGGAGATTATTTGTTCATAACTGTGATTTTTACGTCTTGTTTTCAAGAGGTTTTTCACATAAATTGCTTGTGTCTTTCTACTTATGGTTTAGTGATTTATTTATTAATTCTATTTATTTGATTCTTGTTAAATTCACACAAGAGAAGAATAATTTAAATTTTTCGTTATGTGACATATTCGGTTTGAATATTATTTGAGATTATTTTATCCTATCACAAAGTCGAGAGTGTATTTGGATGTGCATGCAGTGTAATTGGTGGTGGGTGAATAAAGATGAGAAAAAATAGTATAAAAATTGCCGACAAATAGATTCTGCAACTTGCAAAGCAAATCTTCGGACAAGTGATTTAAGAAATGAGATTTTGTATGAATGATCATTGGACCAGGCTGAAGCAGCTGGATTTCGGAAGTGGGGACCAAACTTAAACTGATTCAATCACCAAAAAAATCAGACATGTTTAGAGTAACAACAAAATCTATAATATTGCATTACATATATCAAGTGAAAATGGTGGCTGGCTGTAAAACAAGCAACTATTTTGGGACCACACTCCCTTCTATTCTCTTCTCTTCTGCATATATGCATACGGCTTACGAGCAATGGTGGAAGCTGGGAAGCAAAGGGTACAATTGCAAGTTTGTTTATTCATCCATAATAATTCACTCATTTCCTGCAGTTGGGTTCAAACTTCAACCAAGGAGTTGCTAATGAATGCTATTGTTAGATGTTTATGGAAATTCACACTCCAAAATTTGAGATATTATCTATTTAACTCGAAAACTTTAAGATTTTATTCAAAAAAAAAAACCTTAAAAATATTAATTCAAGTCTATATATACATACTATAGGTCTATAACAATTTCTCACATTATCCAACGTGGGATTGATGCGATACAATGCTAGTTTCAAAGCCCTCACCCATATTTGGTAACACATGATCACATGGCCCGATGCATGTTCTTCCTTCACCTCACATTCCCAATTTCTATGTACATATATATATATATATATGTGTGTGTTGGACAGAATAAATAAAAATGAAAATATATGGTATATATAAACCAAGTTCCAAGTACCAATTACCATCATCAACAAGATTAATGCATCGTAATAAGCATGCAATGCAAAGTTCAAACAAAGAGAGAAACCAAACTCATTACTTATTTTATGAGGGAGGGTGGTGGCCTGGCCTTGTCATGTTTCAACTGCATAAAATAATGCCATTCTATTTCTATGCACACTTTCAGATGCAGTAAACAGAAAAAGAAACTGGGTTCTAAATGTACTTCCCCTCTCGATATAACCAAATCCAACACACAGCTTTCAACCATACATATATAAATATATATTTTAATTTCAACCTGTACCTGAAACACAAATAACTATTCACAAAAGCAGAATGTTTCTGCAACTTTTGAAATCAAACAGTTTTTTCCGATGACCCTTTATCGCATCCGCTATTGGTTGCTGGCTATTGCCAAAGTTCGAGGTGTAAGCAGTGCGCACTTAGCATACCCTACCCTCACCCGCTTATGCATTTTAAACTTGAGAAGCACTGAAAAACATTTACAAACAAACACATGCCAACACGTGCACCAAACTGTACACTGTCTGAATCAAAATGCAAATGCAACTGTAAATTTTATGAACAAAGACGAGTGGAAAAGGTGCCGTAGTAGTCAAGAGACATCAATATTTACTTACACAGCCTTCATTGTTCTCTTACTAATTGATCAGACCAACAGTTAGCTTTAACATCTCTTGTAGAGCATTAATAGTTTCATCAGATGGGGCTGACTTCACTTGAACTAATTAAATTTAACACTGTTCTAGAGCAGGAGGCAAAGGTATACTGTATACATATAAGTTAGAAAAGAGAAGGCCAATTTCTTAATTTGTCTGCCAGGAAAAAAAAAAAAGGAAAGGAAGGGAGCTGAGACTGGAGAGCCTGTCATCAATGCACCCTGCAAGCCAACCAACCATTTCCATTTGATAAGTGAGATGGCATGTTCTATGCTGCATTGGTTTTCCTGTCAAGTAAAAAAGTACAAGTAACTAGTATTTACGCCAAGTCACAGATATACCAACTCTTTGAGAACATGCTATTAATGATTCAACCCGGTTTGTATTACTTACAGAGAAGAACAAGCTGATCGATGATGATATGAATTAGCCAAGTTGATGGGTATCTGATTCGTCTGATAATGAGGTGAAAGATGATGTCTCTTTCTCGAAAGAAAAAGTGTGCAATTTGAGACAAGTAGGCCGCAATAGAAAGTATATTTTGGTAGTATGCATAGATATAAATGAGGGCAACAGAAAGAAGGAGCTCCCTTCAGTCCAAGCACGGAGAAAGAGGGATGCAAAATTATCTCCCGCATCATTCACACAACCACAGTAGCAAAAACGCCAATATTCCATTTTCTACTGAGTGCTTGAATGAATGAGTCGGCAGCTAGTTCAACCCCCTTGTTCCCATCCGTGAGTGGACTGAAGGAAGCTCTCTCATGCCATTTCTCATACACTCATACTTTTCTTGCTACTTATTTTCTAACTGCATGTATCATATATAGCAATTAGCCCTTAGCTAAATTAACAAAATTCACTTTAAAAACTAAAGTAATCAACTACATTCTGTTTTAGACAATCTAATTCTGCACCATAAGCTTATACCGTTTTTTAAAACACAACAACTAGTTCATAATTAATCAGTTTCGGCTTTATCTGTTTTTAAGTTTCTTAATGAAAAAGGACAAGTTTCAGGTTACTTAAGCTCAACAGGAAAATGAAAAAAATAAATATGGAATGAAAGCTTTGTCATTCTAGATAGATGAACCAGTTGGTGACCAAGATGATGAAAGATAATGTAAACAACAACTCAACCAACCGACAGAAATGAATGAGTGATGGAATGATTAGAAACGAACTCATGATAGAGAAGTGAGTGAAGTCGGAGGTTCTACTTCCACCTGGTATTAAAAACAGCAGAATCAAGAATGAATCTAATTGAATTCATTGAATAAACAAAATCGACCCTTGATTACCCTTTAATAAACATTATTATCAAGATGAATTGCAAAACACTAAACAGGAATTCTACTATTTTCTTCAAAATCTACAACCGTGATCGAACTTGAAACATCCGAAAGATACCGACCACTCACTATATAGTTAGCTAGCATATGCAAAACATTCAGATTATGCAGCTTCACAGAGGAAAACCAAGAAAAACAAACTCTACAGAAAAAAATTTATGGTCTTCTAATTGGACGGAAAAATAATGAGCACACCGTACACTCCCTGTGATGAGAGAGAGATTACTTCAAAAAGGGCGGAAAAAAAGAAAAACCCATTTTCCATCAAGCGTCTAGGTCAATTAGAGCTTGAAGATTACAATAGAAGTTAACAGATCTGATAGAACTTACTGTTGCAAGCGGCAAGGCCAATGTGCACAAAGTCTAGACTGATTAGTTATGGGCTATAAAGGGAGTATTCGGGAGAGGGAAAGGAAAAAAGAAAAAAAAAATGACAGACCTAAGGAATTTACCCTGGAAACTTTGACACAGAGAAAACAACCATTTTCCCCTTGGGATGAGATAAAAGTGAACAACTGGTAGTATTAAGTTCAAACATGATCTAATCATGGAGAGCGTATGATTAATAGGGAAAAAAAAAGGGCTGATACCAAGAAAAAGTAAAACTAAAGTGTGTTTCACCTTAACCTAACCTAACCTAACCTCTAACAGCTAATACTCTACTAGTATTAACATTCATAGAGATGTATCTGTGGTGTTTGTTGAAACCCTAAATTTGGTAAGTGATGCAGTGCTTGTTAAAACCCTAATTTTGGGAAATAAATCAAAATTAAAAAAAAAAGAAGAAATTAATGGGATGGCAGTGGAGTGCACGGAGCAAAGCAAGGAAGGCAAGCAAGAGAGGAGTGCAAGGAAGGTGAAGTATAATAGAAAGGAGTAGTAATAAGAGATGAAAATAAGGAAGAAGGAATGAGTGTATATTTGTCAGGCAAAGGGAAATGAGGGGTCATTATCGTCATGAGAGTCAGAGACAGGAAAGCGACTCTAGATCTTAACATATCTTAACAAGTTGATGACACCTTTTCTTTTCTTTTTCTTCTATCCTGGATTTGCAAGAGATTTTATGTACGTTGGTAAGGGAAATGGAATCTAAATTTTATTGATGGAGTATTTTATTTTTATCAATTTAATCAAACTCTATTCTATTTTTTTTCTTTTTTCTTTCTGTTAAATTGTAACTGGTTAACGTTTTTTTGTTAATGTTGAGGCCTAAGGGAGGATTTGTTTGCAGTAGATGGTAATGGGAAAAAAAAATGAAATGAAAGGATGCAAAAGCAAAGCAGTCTCTCTTTCATCATCCATACTCTCTCACTTTTCGCTCAATGAATGAATGAATATATACGTCAGTCAGTGATGGGCAGTGGGCAACAGAGCGGAAATACTTTACCCATTTCATTGTTTGATGTGTTGGGTTTAACTTTGACTCTACTCTCCAGTCTCTAGTGTGCAGTTAATGCTTTTACCTCAAAACTCAACAATCCATCGATCCAATCTTCCTCTCTTTGCTATTATAGTCCATACATTCTCCCACTTCTCACTAGCTTTCAACAGCTACCTGCCACACTGCTTTGCTCGGAATGATAATGTATTGGGTGAAATACGATTTGTTTTACTATTTCAATTTCCTCTCTCATTTACCATCCACTCTACTGCTCTACTCTCTCTCTTCTCTTATAATGCAACTGAGCCGACCATTTTATTGCATTTCATTTTTTAATATAGTTGTCACATATCGATACTTAAATTTTAGGTTCGTGAGATTCCAAAATTTGAGTATGCATTCATTTGATATTTTAAATCAGTTTACCTATCACGATTTATATTTTTGTGAGGTGTTATCCAATTCCTCTAACCTCACGGTTTTGTCCTATAAAAAATACTTCATAAAAAGAAGACGGTGTGAACCTTTTTATACCATAGTGATCCTCTTTTTATATTCGATATAAGATTCAAGACTCCTCCTTAGATCTGTGATATTTTTCCCTACCTAACCTCATAATGCCCTCATCACGGAGGTTGATCACACTCCTCTTTAGGTCAGTGATATTTTCTCCCACCTAACCTCGAGACACCTTCGTCACGAAGCTGACCACCTTACTTACCTCACTTGAGACGCTTGACGTGGGTCAAACGATGCCTATCAAAAAAATGAGTTAGTTCGGACAATCCTCTTATACCTTTTGTTAAGGATATTGAATAAAACGTATCTATGTAACCACGATTATATGACCAATCGTATATCAAATATATTATTTTATCCAAGAAAATTCTTTTAGGACCCCTTTTTGCAAACGAATTTAGTAAGTTCAAATTTTGTAAAGATGAATAAAAAGGCTTATATAAAAGGAATGCTGTAAATATTCCAAAACAAACTATACTGACATTTTTTCTCACCCAATCTTGTGACGCCCTCATCACGAAAGCTGACCACACTCTTTCTTAGGTTCGTGACATTTTTTCTCACTCAATCCCGTGACTCCTTTACCATAGAGGCTGACCACTTTGCCTACCTCTCTCGAAGTGCTTGGTATATATCGAACGGTTTAGGGTTGTCTCAATCTCGTGACACCCTTGTCACGGAGGCTGGCCACCTTGCTTACCCCCCCGAGGTGCTTAGCGTTGGTGGAACGATTTAGGGTTATCTCTGATACCACTTGTCATGTGTCGAGACTTAAGCTCTAAACTCGTGCGGCTCTAGGACCCAGACATGCACTCATCCGACGTTTCAAATCAGCCTACCTGTCACGGTTCACACTCTTGTACGATATTATCTGTTCTGACCCCTCTGACTTCAAAGTTTTATCCTACAAAAAGTACCTCACAAAGAAAAGACGATGTAAACCCTCTTATATTCAAATGACTATCTTTTTATGTTTGACATGGGATTTAAGACTTTTTCAGTTCGTGATACAGTACTACTCCTATCACTAATATTGCAAAATATTAATATTAATTCTATTATGATTAGGGGTGTAAATGATACATTAGTACTCGCAAGCTACTCGGGTTCGATTCGAAAAAAACTCGAATTCGGTTCGATTATTGTCGAGTCGAGCTCGAGCTCGAGTAGCTCGACTTACCGATCGAGCGAATTCGAGTATTCTTATATCTGAGCTCTAATCGAGCTTTTATATTTAAATATATTTTTATTTTTTTAATTAATAAAATATTTCGAATCCGAGTTCGAGTTCGAGTTCGAGCATGAATAATCGAACTCTTGTCGAGTATACGAATCGAGCTTATTTTTACATATTAATCGAGCTTAATCGAGCGAGCTCGAGTAGCTCGAATTCGATCACGAATCGAGCTCGAGCTTGAAAAATAAAACTCGATCGAGCTCGAGCCGAGTATCGAGCCCGAAGTTGTGAGTCGAGCTCGAGCTCGAGCTTCTCATTACTCGGCTCGGCTCGGCTCGTTTACAGCCCTAATTATGATGCAACAAAAATGGCAGCTGACATGCACTGTTTATATATATATATATATATATGTATATATATTTCCTTCTTCTGTTCAACATCCATCATACTTAGGGATGTAAATGATATATTAGTACTCGTAAATTACTCGGGTTTGATTCAAAAAAAACTTGAATTCTTTCGATTATTATCGAGTTGAGCTCGAGCTCGAGTAGCTCGACTTATCGATCGAGCCGAATTTGAGTATTCTTATATCCGACTCGAGTAACTCGCGAGTCTAATCGAGTTTTTATATTTAAATATATTTTTATTATTTTAATTAATAAAATATTTTGAATTCGAGTTCGAGTTCGAGCTCGAGCATAAATAATTGAACTCTTATCGAGTATATGAATTGAACTTATTTTTACATATTAATCGAGCGAGCTCGAGTAGCTCGAATTCGATCACGAATCAAACTCGAGCTTGAAAAATAAAACTTGATTGAATTCGAGTCGAGTATCGAACCGCGAGTTGTGAGTTGAGCTCGAGCTTGAGTTTCTCACTGTATTGACTCGACTCGACTTGATTACATGCCTAATCATACCCTCCCTTCCTGTTATGTAACTCAACCACTGAATTAAATTAACAAAACTATGTTGCTTGAAGATTAGAGAAAGTTATTAAAAAGAAAATTTCTCCATAAAATGATTGAATTGCACCACCTCTTTTTCCATTCATTGTATATATAATCTAATCATTAGATGAAACAACTTTTTATACTTTTTATCATACACAGCCTAGAACAAGTCTCACAGCCTTTCTTTTTTTTTTTTTTTTTTCACATTAAAGCTGTAATACATTGATCTTTTTTCTTCTTTCTTGCTTAAGGAATTAAAATAAAACCACTTTTTTTCCATTCCTAAAAATTCAAATTACATGAGCTTTTTTTATTCAACGATTGTGTAGAAATAGAATATTTAATCATATCTATGAATTTATTTATGTTATGTTCGGATAAACGGTTGAGAAGTGCTTAAATCCAATTAAAAAAAGGGTTAATTGTGGATCTTGGGAGCATTCTTAATTCAAACAAGACATTTAGATAAATATATCAGGAAATTATGAACCTTTATAGTTAAATATGCCAAATTAAGCTATTTAATTAATACTAATGTATATTACTAAGGCACTAAGGTTGCAGAGGTAAAATCCTAGGAAAAAAACAAGCAACTAATTGAATGTTAGCAATACATATGCCCGTGTGAATGTGTCAAATGATTAGACACAATTCATAATTTCTCTGCTTTAAAGGAAAAGAGAGAGAAAGCGAGAGAGAAGGAGAGCATCGCTAGCGTTAATATCAGATGCAGGTACTTTCTGGCTCCTGCACAGTGTGTCATGGCTTGTGGAGGCTAAGCTTTATATAGATAAATCAATGAATATAATTTTGTAAAAGTAGATATTGATGATATGAGACATACAATGTGCTGTGCTGGGGTGAGACTGAGGCATAGCACATAGGATATTGCTTTTAGACTGTAAATTGCACATTTTTTCCCTAAAGCACTGAAAATGTCACAGAATTCCAAATGCCAAAAGAGAAGTCCTTTTTTCCCTGTAAGCTGTAACCCTCCTCTGCATCACAGAGAGTGCCCTAGTGGAGACCACTCTAGCTAGTCTTATTTGCCATCATCATCACTCATCACCCCCATTGATGCTAAAAGGAACTTTTCTAAGGCAAGGCATCAACCTGTGCAAATCCTGCAATTGGGTCCTTGAAACAGCCTTGATTAAGGTGGAACTCAATCGGAAATTCATGTGTGAATTTTCTATTTTATTGTTATATATGGTCGAGACTCGAGAGGCAATTAATCAATAATCAGCTATCAAGCATCCATTCCCTTTGCTATAAAATTCTTGACATTTATATGCCCATATATTGATCAATACTCATCCTGACTCCTCCAACTTTAGCCATTCATCACTGGGCCCGCGGCTTATTGTGGAATGGTAGGAGATGGAGCTAGCTGAGGGAGGAAAGTGGGACAACCGGCCATGGGAAAACAGATACGGACTGAATAAAACGTCACTATCTTGTATATCCATGTACAATGATGATCCCTTCGGTTAACAGGGAAATACTCTTCTTTTCCTATCTCAAATCTCAATTGTGCTAGGTTTTGATAAATGGAGAGAAGGAACCACTGCAACCGCAAAAATCCACAAGCATTAAAAGAGTTTTAGCCAGTGATGGTGATTGTTTCTGCTGCGATTAATGTTTGTGCTTTGCGGGATGAAACAGATCAAATGCTTTTGGAAAAAAATCTCAGTCTTCAAGAAAAGAAAAAACAGAAGATAATGAAGCAGTCAAGGTACACAAAACAGTAAAAATCTCACTCTCCATTGGATTGTACATGTGAAAACAAACAAGATGTATACGTGTAAAGAATAAGAATGCAAAATATGATTGGTGAATGTTATGGTTGAGAGTCGAGAGTTGAGCAACCGGGAATGAATATGTCGGCCTGAGTACCAACATTTAGAACATGCACATACAAGACTATGACCCTTTTTTGTTTGCCAGACCAATATGTCTAATGAAATTCACCAGTTGTGCAATTTATTCCAACAACTGGCAACACTCCACTAGGGGGAACACTTGGAATTTTACGGGACCACAAACCATTGATGCATGACTACGATCCAAACTAAAATCCCGATAATAATTCTGTTCTTTCACCAACTGCTTTCTCTATGCAAATTTTATGCATAAATAAACAAAGACCACAAGGCAGAAAATAACTGCACCAGATTAAAATGCTCGTGTTGATTATGGAAGAAAATGGGTACTTAAGCATGAAATTCAAATCAAACTGCTAATGAAGAAAACGGAGAGTCATATCACTATACAAGCCTGAACCAGAAATGGTAAATTCAATAATTAATCATGCATGCACAGCCACAGTATTCATGCATTAAACATTTTGATAATAGTAAGATCTCTATTTATACTAAAGCAGCCCAACTTAAACTGAGACCTAGTTCACTTGATTCAGATGCATAAAACTCATTACTTCGGAGAGAGAAAGAGAGAGAGAGAGTTCAAAGAAGTTATACATTCATGATTGAAATATAATGTTATGCCTTTTTTATTTATAAGGCAAGTATGATAAATTTAAGAAAGTAATGTAATACAACGTCAGAATCCTCCCTTCCATTCGAAAGCTCAGCTTCAATTAACCTCAGAACGGATGAATTGCACATACGGCTAATCTGTTTCTACTATCTGGCTTATACTATAACCATTATGAGCAATCTAGGACGAGATAATTCACTCACTGTATACCAATCTAAAAGACAAGACAAAACCTGAAGGAGAGCACAGCTCAAAAAGATAAGGCTATGACATGGAACTAAAATCTGAATTTTAAAACAACTGGAAAAGCAAACTCGTTGATCCATCCCCAAAGGATCGTAGATCTGCAGCTTTAACCACAGCTCTACACAGTGGGCAAGTCCTTTCTCTCTCAAACCTGAAATATAAATACCCACACAATGGTCAAGGGATGAAACTGAGGCACAAGTCAAGCATGTTACCAAATAATAGCTGATTTAAAACTTAAATACTTCTGTTTGAAAGTTAGGTTATCTAACAAAACATCACAACGGAATTTGATAGATAAGCAACACTTCAGGCCATTAGGCAACTAGGCCCTTGCATTGTATTACTGTAAGGTAAGTGCCATGTACAATAGCAGTCACAAATTTTCAGTATTCGGTAAAAACTATTGATCTCTGTTTTCTAGGAAAATGGGGAGCGTAATTTTTGATATTATACCCCCAACTTTAAAGCAGCAATTTCTCCTTAATCTTACATTGGAATGGCATCATTCTCCTATGGTACTACCATTCTTCAGTTTCCAAATTATTTTTTCTCTGATTATAACAGTTCACCAACATGTGTAATTTGTGAGTTTAGTCATAAGTGAAGGTATGAATGCATTACGTCAAGGCGTGTGCAGATAATATGCTATGCAGTTAAGAAATGGTTTTCACCCAATATGCAATCCTGCCTAATGAAGGTGGAGCACTAAAATTATCAATCTCTCATCACTTCACTAGGTGAAAGTTCTGGGCGCTCTAAAAGGCACAGGTTGGTATGTTTCTTTCCCCTCTCTTCCCAAATTTTTACACTAGTGAACAAATGCAAAAGGTTACAGTTTCAGATCTTTCTCCAATTCAATCATGCTACAAATACAGGCAAGTTCAATCAATTATTTCTGTTTAAACCATAGATTCTAATAACAAATCAGAACTTTATACAGAAGCAAAATAATTATATACTATTATGCTAAGGAGATATATTAAATATTTATGTATGGCATTTTTATTCTCAATTTCCCAGTTGGTCCAACAGGTGAAAGTTCTGTCTTCTAACTACTGTAAGGCACATGTTTATATTTTTTTTGTCCCCTCCTCTTTCCAAATCTTTATGATAGCAAACCAATGGTTATAGTTTCAAATCTCTTTCTCCAATGTAATCATTCTACAAAAGCAGGGAACTTTATCAAATTGAATTTGACAAACTAAACTTCTATCAGTTGCTACAGTTAAAGATATTCCAATAACAACTTAGAACTTGATACAGGAGTAAAATATTTATATATAGCAAATTCCCATATTCCCGTTCTATCTTCACATATATGTAGCCAAATTGAATAATTACAAACCATAAGTTTTTAGCTAGATGATAAGAGCCTAGACTATACAATCAATACTTGAGACTTGTTATAGGAACAAAAAAACACACTGTGAGTTTTAAAAAAAAAAAAACCAAACTTTCAACATTCACAATATTTCTTTCGCTTTATAATATGCAATTGCAACAAACTGGAGGTATAAACTAACCATTCAGAGACACAATCCTCACAGAATATGTGTTTACAGCGCAACAAAATTGGTGCTTGCATCTTCTCCTGGCATATGGCACAGAGGTCTCCTGCTTCATTTACCTGTAATAAATAAAATATATTTAGGAATAAGGGATAAATTCTATTGAGGGATGGAAACTTATCATAATAAATAGTTAGGAATAAAGGCTGAAATTTTCATGATGTCAGTTAATTTGAGATTTGACATGCCTGATCTATATGAATAATGCATTAAATCTATCAGAAAAATTAACAAAATATAAATTGTATAAAAAAATATGTACACTGTAATGGTGAATAATTGTTGCAGCAGTGCAAGTTGATCTTTACTCATCCCTAATCATATGAATTAGTAGGGATCAACTTCACCAGTGAAAGAGTTGCTACTTGTTACCCTATTTTGTAACTTTCTATACAGCATTATTTTACCAAAGCAATTTTTAAGTTACTATTACCAAAGCAATTATTAGAGTCAACAACCTATCCGTTCTCGTCATGCAGTCAATTTTAAAGTCTATCTGATACATATCACATTGATCAAGAATAAAATATTTTGCTAAAAATATTTAAGGCATGAAAATGTCACAATGTCAGTAAAATAGTTACACATTTTCAATTAACTTGAAATATCACATGAAAAACATTAAATCAAAAGGTTGAATTAACATAATAAATGTACAAGCAAAAGATGCATATTAGAGATGTCAATGAAATAAGTATCAAAAGATAACATTCTTTTCTCTGGGCTTGGCATTGAAAGATTAAGCAAGTAACACAAACATGTGCAAGAAGAAATTATTAGATACATCAAAAGGTTAGAACTACGGTACAAACAACAAGGCAACTTGAAACATTCAGGCATTTTCAAATTGAATTAAAATTGCAAAGAGAAACATTCTTTTTTCTTGTCAACTAGCCTTTCTTTAGGTCAGTAGGTGGAACCAAGTTTCAAATTGAATTAAAATTTTTGTTTCCCCCTTTCAGATACCTGTTCTAATGTGGCATACGACCCATAATGAACTTCCTTCTGCGACAATGCTTTTAGGGCAGCATAGAAGGATTGAACCTAAGAGCAATTCCAAATTGTTACAAATAAAGCAAATTATCATGTGAACAGATTCATAGTATTACATAGAAATTCAACAAAATCAGAAATTGCACATATGTACAAGTATTAGAATATGGAATTTATACCTTTTCAATAACAGATGTGAGCTTGAACGTTAAATACAGCCCTGTAGTCAATGAAGAGAAAAGGCTTCCATAGTCTTTGTTTAAGAAGAACCGGTACCAAACAGGTGTTGGTAACAATGCTCGGTACAATAGGAGTGTATATTCAACCAGGGTTAGCACTTTACCCTTGAAAACAGTATACCGACAGTTAGAGTTTCTTTTCATCTCTTTTGCTTCACTTTTTTTCTCTTGTGGGTTGATAAAAGTTCTTTTTCTTTTTTTTTTTTTTTTTTGCGGGGGGTGGGATGGCGGGGAAGGGGAGTATAGTTGCAGTTGTATATAAAATGAAAAAGTAATTTTGCAACGCATAACATCATAAAACCTGTCGGCGGAAGTCATGCCTTCTGCCGTTTTTATAATAGATGAGTAGTACACACTTAAATGCCATCACTGCCTGCCGCACCACTGTATCTGAAAGTTAAATAGATCAGTCAATTAATAAAAGGAAACTCTAAAATGTTTGAACATTCATGACAAGTGATTTTACAATATGAAGAAAAATAAATCACTTCGGAAATTATTAGGACGAATTGTACATAGATGAGCAAAGAGATCAACAAAAAGTAAAGCAGAAATAAGGATTTAGTTACACTTGTAAAATGCTCAGTGTGTAGAATGATAAATTTTAAAGAGCAGCAGGGGCAACAACACACAAATTAACTTAGGAAATTTCAGCATGGCCAAATATAAAGGCACAGTTATAAGAAGGGTACACAAGATCAAGAATATCTGCCGTACATTCTTTATCTTACCATTAGAATAATGTCAATAGAAATGAACCCAAGTATTACAATTCAATTTCGTACCATTGATCAGAATGATGAAAATTGCGTGCCAGAAAGGTGGTATTGTCTTTGGAGGAAGCATGACCAATGGATATAAAATATCATTGTTCTGATACCACCAATAAACACCAATCACATGAAGCATAAAAAGTACAGAATACGTGATTAAAACTGCATTCTTTCTCTCTCCCTGCAAAACCAGTGAATGTCCAGTTTCATGGTTTTGCCCCTCTATTGGGATAGCAAGGCACTTAAAAGGAAAAACTTTAAAGACACATTTAAGCACCTTCATTGCTGTCTGCTTTTGAAGGATAACATTTGACTTGAACATAACAATCGTAACCCATATCATGACAATGAAACCTACAAGCCACCAAAATAAATAATGAGAAATAAAAGAGTTTAGACTATAGATAGTAAATTCCAAATAACTTGAGATAGAGCTATATACTCATGCAGGATAGAGATACTAAAACTTTTTACTTGGTTCAGTTGCTAAGAACCATGGCAGAACGAGGGTAATTCCGATGTTTGACCCTTCTTCTCCTTCTCTCTGTGTGAAACCTATCCTCCAACCCCTGTCTCTCTCTCTCTCTCTCTCTACTCTTTTTTTTTTTTTGTGATAGATAATTAGCAAAAGGAAGACTAGAAAGGACTCAACCACTAGTTAGAAGAAAATCCCTTGACTTCGCTTATGCCCTTATGCAGTAAAGAAAGCATCGACCAGGAACATTACACCACTTACAACTTACAAAGAGACACTAGGACAAAATCAAAACAAACTAATGCAAGGCAAGAGAAAAATGGTACACTAGCTTTTTCCTTAATGAAATTTCCAATTTTGTCCCAACAACTCAAACTCAACAGACAAGGAATACAAAAAAGGAACCTCGTTAATCTCTAATGAATACATGAAGTTCTTGATCTCCTTCAGAAGATGAGAAACCTGGACTCCTCATACAAAACACCAAAAATTGATTCTCCACATTCTTTTCCTCTTTAACCATCTATAGAGTGCCCTCACATATTGCCTATCTTTAAACCAGGTTGATGACAGTCCTATAAAGAACACATGTAAAGATCATCCAAATTCAACTTAATTCACAAACTTATAAAAGACTAAGCTAGGAATCAAAGAGGGAACATGGGGACTTCATACCGTAGGGCAGCCAACAATGACACACCAGATAGAAATAACAGAATGCTAGGAAGTAAATATGTTCATTGCTATAATGCATCAATTTCTTTAGATTATAATTATTAGACAAGCAGATAATGAAGCAAATAAAAAAAACAGCAAAAGATTGTAGTAATAACATTTTCGTTGATGTCCATCATGATCAAATAAATAACAACCTAGTCCACTTACTGATGAAAAAATGTAAAAGCGAGAGGTAAATGAAGAAGAAGAAAGGGAATACCTTTTAAATGCTGACGAATGAAGACAAGCAGCAAAAGCAAGGAAAATGGAAGAACATGCTCAAACCACCTGGCAATGCGCTGCACATCGTAATGGTAAGAGGAATTCGAACTCCTTTCCTCGTTACTGGTACTTCTACTGGTAAGGGGATCGTCTTCCTCCACTCCATGGAGGGGCATGGGGGTTTGGGCATTGACTTCTTCGCCTCTGGCAGGCCCAACGATTTGAATAGAAACTTCCCCAGCACCAGATGTAGGACTAGCGGGAGGTTGTAAATCAGTGTTGACTAAATCCCCACGAGGTTGATTAATGGTGGGATTGGAAAAAATGCCAGAGTATTCCAGTAGGAGGGATAAGGGTGATTGGATCGAGTTTAGCGATGGAAGTTGAATGCCATAGCTTCTCGAAGAATCAATGGCATCACCTCTAGTAGTGCTAGCAACAGAAGAAGAAGGTGAAGGCGATGGTGAGGGAGGACCAGAGATGGGAGTGGGTGTTTCCATCATCATAACAAGATCCTAACTCCAAAATTATAAACAATCCCCTTGTGTTATTTACAACTCGGTCAAAATCCCATTCCTGTATGATCTTCAATTCACAGCCAAAAAAAAAAACCCAGAAACAAAATAGCTTTTTTTCTTTTTTTTTTTGAGAAATGAACGAAAAAGAGAAGAATGTGGGAATGGAAAAGGAAGAATTAATAATTAATAACGCATCATAGCAGAGGCTGAAGAGTCAAACAGACAGAAGGAGACAGCGCAGAAGAAAATATTTGAAGAGTGAGGCAGAAGAGAGAAGTAAAAATGGGCTTTTGAAACAGATGAATTTAATAAAAGGAGTATAGTATTGTATTATTAGCTGTCATTCTAATTCATTCTATTTTTTTTTATGAAAAAATTATGAGTTTAAATTTTATCGATAATTATTTATTAAAATTATTATAAATATATAATTTATAATTTATTTTAAATTATCAAATATAATATATTTTATTTTAATTTAAAAAATTAAACAACCTATTAACCTTTAAATTGTTTTTTTACAATAAAAAAAAAAAAAGTTGGCATCCCTTGCTTGCAAATGCCGGAGGCAAATGCCCAGCGCCCAGACAAATGCAAAACCCAAAAACGTCTTCTACGCAGGGTACTTTGGGTGGTAACGCGGGTCAGCTTCAGACTTTTGCGATCTAATTTAATTTTTTTTATTTTTTAAATATTTAAATTCGATTTTATATTATATAAAATTATATTTTATTTAATTTAAAATTAATAAAATATTTTTTTAATATAAATATAAAAATATATGATATTAAATAATTAATTAAAAATAATATATATCAAGACGAAACGAAACGAGTTTGCCAACAACTCTATCTTAAACTTTTTAAATTATCATCTAACTCAAAACCTAATTTTCAAAAAAAAATTTACATAAAATCGGATTGGATTGGAATCGTTAGATTTAGGTTGAGCTGTCTTATCTACTTCTAGTTCTGTGATACCAAATTGTTTTCAAACAAATTCTTCCATGGCCACATTCTCTCACTTTCTCATCTGTCTCAACATGAGCGCCCGTCGATCCCGTCGGTTGAATTTGACTTTTTATCAAAATTTTTAAACTGAAAAAATCCATTGTAGTACTAAAAAATTCTAACTGTATCCTTTTATTATTATTGTATTTAATTATTATTTAAAATTTTATAAAATTTTATATTTAATATATTATTTATATATTATTAATAAATTAAATAATAAAAACTCTTTCATATGATGAATGAAATGATAATACTTTTTTAATGAATATATTTTTTAAAAAAATTTAATTTATGTAAATTTATTTTAAAAATTTATATTTACTCATTAATAAAATATTTAATTTATTAATAATGTATAAAATCTATACATTAATAGTATATTAAATATAAAATTTTTTATAATTAAATTAATGATATGTTGCATATTTTAAAACATATGATATTATTAATGTGATAAAAATATATGTTATAAAAAAATATACACGCGTAAAAGAAATTTTTCAAAAAAAAAAGATTTAACAAATATTTTTATTAATTATTACTATGATAAGAAATAATATAACAAAGTAAAAACAATATATAAAATAAATAAAAATAAAATATATGTATTTATTTAGATATTAATAAAAAATGATTAATTATAAATATTTAATGAAAAATAAATATTTATATGTATAATTTTTTTCGTATCAATAAAAAATGTTTATATGTAAAATTAACAAAAAAAAACATTTACATTTATTTAGAAATTAATAAAAAAGGATGAATTATTTTATATAATAGTTGAAAATAATTAGTGAAAATTAAATGCATATATCTAAAATTAATAAAAAAATAAAATTTCTTTATTTATATGGAAATTATAAAAATGATTTTAGTTTCCTTTTTATTCATTTTCATATAAATATAGATATTTCCTTTTTATTAACTTCACATATAAACTTTTTCATTAATAAATAATTATTATATATTATATTTATTAAAAATATATGTACACCGAAAATATTTATATTTGATTCCATGATAAAAAATAATTAGTTAAAACGAAATGTCTATATGTAAAATTATTATTTATTAATAAAAAGGAAAACTCAATATGTAAAATTAATAAAATATAATTTATTATATTTATATGAAAATTAGTAAAAAAGATTAATTATTTTATATCACGTTCAAAAATAATTACTAAAAAGAAAATATATATATATGTAAAATTAATAGAAAAGTAAATTTCTGTATTAATATAGAAATTACAAAATGATTTTAATTTCCTTTTATTAATTTACATATAAATATAAAAATTTCCTTTTTATTAATTTTCATGTAAATATTTTATTATAAATAATAATTATTATTTATTATATTTATTAAAAATATATGTACATCGAAAATATTTATTATTTTAAATCGTAATCGAAAATAATTAATGAAAAGTAAATGTTTAGATGTAAATTTAATAAAAAATGAAATTTACTTTTATGAACTTCAATGTAAATATTTTGTTAGGTAATTGTACATATTATTTGATTAAATATACATATAATAATCAATTGTAACTTGAGCTAACATTAATTAAATATTAAGATCATAAACATGATTTAAGCTAATTTTTAAGTTTGGCTCAACTTAAAAATTAAAATTTTGTAAATATTAAAATAAATAAAAAATATTTTTGATATTTTGATAATAAATTTCATTTAAATGAATTTAAATAAAGTTAACTTACGAGCCAAATCCATATTGGGAGTCTAACTACTAGAGTTGTTAAGGCGCCGGTTAATATTAAGGTAGGAACGGGTCTTTGGCTAAAATGTCAGTTCCCAATTTCAATGATAAATAAGATTAAATTTTTAGTTTTGTGGTCAAATAGTTTGATTTTGCAAAACAAATTTAAAAACCTTTTTAAGAGTGTGTTTGAGGTTCAAAAGGTTAAATTATTTTTTTTATCTCTATGACTTTAAATTTTTATTATTTTATACTTTTTTTGTATATTTTAATACACTAATAATGCATTTTTTAAAATAATACTAACTATATTTTTTAACCACACATTTAAATATATTTTTTCAAACTTAATTTTTTCAAAACATGACAGCAATACTAAATTAGTTTGTGCTACTCACAAATCCTATTCAATTCATGAAATCAAATTTGTTATTATATTTAATTTTGTTATTACAATAATTATTAATTTTTATATAAAATAACAAAAATAATAAAAAATATCATTTATACCAATAAAATATTTAATAAAATAATATTTTAATTCCATTATTTTATATTCCAATATTATAAATTTGAAAATACACCAATAATTTTTTAAAAAAGTACATTGATAAGATTTATTATTTGCATTAATATTATATTTCATTAATTTTATTATTTTTAAGTAAAAAATTTAATAAAACTAACTTACACTAATAAAATCATAATACAATGAAATATTTCAACTTAATTCTTGAATTTCTTCGAAGAAAATAAAAGAAAGATAAAATGATCGAGAAAAAACAAAGAAGAAAGGAATTTTTTCTCTTTTAAAGTGCTATTCAAAGTTTTTTAAGCCAAATTATGGTTAAGGTCTTTATATTCTATTAAAATTTAGAATTTAATTCATATATTATAATTTATATAAATTTAATGTTTATATAATTTTGATTTGATAATTTTAATTTAATCACTAATTTTGTCGAAATTTTATCCTTTAAAATACTAATTTTATAGTTAACTTGATAACGTGAGTATTAATTTTGCTATTGTAATAAATTGGATAATGAAATCAATTATTAAATTATACAAATAATCTCTATACTTACATAAAATTTGAACTTTAATCCTTTTAGTATAATTTATAAAAATTTCATTCTCATATAAGTTAAATTTGATAATATTGGTTCAATTATTAATAAAAATTATTTTTTTTTTTTAAAAAATCAAATTTAATATTTTCAAATCAATATTTTGATTTTTTTTATTTTTTAGAAATTTATCCTATTTTAAAAATATTTAATTTCATATTTTTAATTATTTTAATTTTTAAAAATAAATTTTTTATATTTTTAAAATTAAATTTTAATTTTTACAAAATTTAGTATTTCAAATTTCTTAAAATTTTTAATGATTTTTTTTAAATATTAAATTTATTGTTTTAATATTTTATTTTTTAAATAAAATTCATTTTTGAAAGTTTTTATATTTTTGGAAATTTTAAGATTTTGATTAAATCGAAATATTTAAATTTTTTTTGTAATTTTTAATAATTTTTAAAATTTTTTATATTTTATATTTTAAAATTTTAAATTTTCAATATTTTTTAATATTTTAATGAAAAAGAAATAAATTATAGAGAAGACATGAGCCTTTATAATTTGTTCTAATTTGGTATATTTACGATGAAAAGTATGAAAATCTTGAGTAAAATAGACCAATGGCAAAGCATGAAAACCTTTTAATTCCGATTTATTATTCACTTGAATAATACAAAAAAATTTATAAAATTTTTGAAAAATTAAAAACACTAAAATTAAATATTTTGATTAAATAAAAATGTTGAAATTTGAAAAAAAAAAAAAGAAAAATTTCAAAAAAATGAAAATTTGAAAAAATTTAAAATATTGAAAAGTAAATTTAATATATTAAAAAAATGAAATATTGAATGAAAAAATAATGTCTAATTTTAAAATAAACAAAATATGATATTTTTAAAAATTAAAATATTTTAAAAGATTATGAAATTTAATATTTTAAAAAATATGAATTTTTTTAAAATTTTGAAATATTAATGTTTAAAAATAAAATAAAATCTGATTTTTAGAAAATTCAAAAAATATAATTTTTCTTAATAATTTGACTAACATTATCAAATTTAACTCGTACAAAAATAAAATTTTTATGAATTATAATAGAGGGACAAAAGTTTAAATTTTGTGAGAGATTATGAACCAATTTTATAATTTGGTAACTGATTTTCATATATCAAAGTTGTCGTATTAGTAAAATCAATGCTACATTAATAAAATTAATGTTTATATCATCAAGTTAACTATTATGCAGTATTTTTAACAGTAAAATTTTGACAGAATTAAAAATTATATTAAGATTATCAAATCAAAATAATATGAAAACTAACTTTATATGAGTTATAATATATAAATTAAATTTTAAATTTTGATAGAGAATAGAAACCTCTAATATAATTTGACCAAAATTTTAAAATTATTAGACTCTTGTCTTTTACAAAAATTAAAAATTTTTAAAACATTAATGGGTGCACTCTTGAATTCATGCCACCAACAAGTTGATTGATTATGCAATTTTCACATGTTTACTGGTATGTTCCAACATACAAAACTGGAACTATCGACCCCTTCCAAGTACAACATTTTTTTTTCCTTAAAAATAAAGGAAAATTGAGAGTCCTTTTCGTTTTCTTCCTTCACAGTTAATATTAAATTTAATAATTTGTATATTTATATTATATAAAACATTGATAATTAATATATTTATATTATATTTTAAAAATAAAAATTTTATATCTCAATTTATGTCAATTAAAAATGAAGCCAAATTTAAGGTGTAGGGAATCAAATAATAAATTCATTAAGAAGGGGTGTAAAAATTTTTTGCGCTGTGGCCCTTGCTTGCCCTCGCTTTGATGTTAATACAAAAATAATAAATATATAATTTTTTGTTAAATATTATATATAATTTTTATTAAAATTTTAGATTTTTTTTTCGTATTTTTTTTAAAGATCAAATGCTGTCCTGACGCAACTCCACAATTAGCCTCCCCATTTTTCCATGTTCAAAATTGATGAGGTTGAAACCCAAAGACACTGGGCCAAAACCGAGGGTTTGTTTGGTTAATAAACCAAGCCCAAGGCAAGAGCAGGCATTCCTCTCCCCATTAATTGGGAATTGAGATAGTTTGGGCATCAGATCGTCGACAGCGAAGGAAAAAGTCTGCTCAAAAAAAGAAGAAAAAGTAAAAAAGGAAGGAAATGGGGAAGCAGCCAGTGAGGATGAGGGCGGTGGTATACGCGTTGTCCCCGTTCCAGCAGAAGATAATGAGTGGTCTGTGGAAGGATCTGCCTGAAAAGATCTCCCACAAGGTTTCTGAGAATTGGATTAGCGCTACTCTACTCCTCGCCCCTCTCGTCGGAACCTACACGTAATCCTCCCCTTCCCTTTTCTTTTATTCGTATCCTTATAAACCAGCATAATTATTTCCCCCAATTTCCCCCTTTTTTGACTTAGGGTTTCCTCCGTTTCTCTCAATTTCACTTAGGGTTTCATTTCTGTCATAGCTGCTTCTATCACGTTTATGGATTTCATTGATGATTTTTTTGGGAATAACATCCTAAATCACTACAATGTCGAATTTCAAAACTTTTGATTTTAGGTTTTTTTTTTTTTGGATGGGGAAGATAACTGGACTTTGTTGTTTGGTTTGCTTTCATTTGGTTTAGGCTTTAGACAGGAAAGGAGTTAGCTTTGAGGTGTTCTGAATGTCCGCCTAAGCTGATGAAATTGCAATTGTTTTTGAAACTTAGGAATATGCCTTCTCTATACAGCTTAGGCAGCTTCCAACGACAATAAAATTGCATGCTTAAGATGTTAAGTACTTTTACATTCTTTAGCTGTTGGTCTTCTTCTCGAAGGAACTAAAGTGGAGAAATGAAAGGCAAAAGAAAAAGCTGGTTGACATTGATAGAACCATAGATTAGTCTATTTGAGTGGAACAAAAATGTAATTGTAACTAAGTCCTTGCTAATATTTGTAGTCAATGATTGTTTATATTTGAGGCATTGATCCCTTGAAACATAGGAAAAAAGAAAGAATAAAGGATATGGTGTTAAAGCCATTGTTTAGCAATAAGTTTCTAGTTTCAGTAGTGTGTTGTTACTATTCCTATCTGCATTCATTGTGAACATTTCTGCAAGCATGGGATGACATCTTGTAATAGTTTATTGGGACCTTTCCCCTCTCCTCGTGTCTTCTTGGGTAGAATGGAATGGATTGCTATTGCTAATTGTATCATCTGCATGACTTGAGAGTATTTTGTGATGAATGTTAAGCTTCACCGGAGCCTGCTTACATGTATAGAATTTCACATTTTGTTAAGCACGTTGGCTTTACTGCTTTCATGTATCTTCTTAGTCTATTTACATGCTTTATGCTACTGGGTGCAGCTATGTCCAGAACTACAAAGAAAAGGAGAAGCTGGCACACAGGTATTGAAACCAGGGGGAAGCCTCTATTTTATCAGAAGAACTCAGAGCTTTTATAATTAAGATGCAACTTTATTGAGGTTTTATTGCAACTATGAACCATGTTTTTTGGATGGGATTGGATTAGCATTGAGTTGGTGTTTTGTTATGGATATGGAATAATGAATTTGGAACATTGTCTTCATTGTCATTAAAATAAATTTGTGGATTTGCTCTTCAATTTTGTGTATGCAAATGATTATGGTGGTGCCTCTAACAGTGTCCATTCACTCTATCTCACATAAGGATATACATGTTTATGAAAAATATAGAATTTTGTCATTCTCATCTAATGAAAGCAATCCTTGTTTTCTTTTACACATTCGATATTTTTCTTGGATTTATTACTTTCTTCTTGTACTAAAATTGTATGCTCTTAATTCTTTATCATACTTTTATTTGTTTTGGTTCAAAACTGAAGAGTATGTGAAATTTTATCCTAGTCAAATCTACTTGAGCTTGTATGCATTTTGCGGCAGCTCTAAGGCATTGAGTCTTGTGGAGTCATACTAAATTTATATCTGGTCGAAATAAAATTTTTGATCTAAAAATCAACAAAATTGAAAATAAAATAGAAATTTTCAATATAATTGACGTGCAATAACAAAATTTAATATTGAGTTGTTATAAAAGGACACTTAAATTCTTATTTTATATGAATGAAAATGAATAAACCCTTAACAATAAACGAAAAGCCAAAATAATTAAAGTTAGAGGTTAATTTCAATTTTCATCTAAAATAAAATAATATATAAATGTTGAATTTTCGAAGTTTTCAGGGCCATGTCTAGATTTATTCATGGTGGGTAGAGTTGACAGTCCTTGCTTTCAGCTGGTTTGGACCCAACCTCGTAAGGTTGGATTTTTTTTTGAAAAAAAAATGAATTTCGGATGGAGTTAAATAATATTAAAAAAATTAAAATTGAATTTTAAGTAATTTTAATTTGATTAGATTTTGATATATAAAAAAATTTTATTTTTAATTAATTATTTAATTATATATATTTAATTTTATATTTATATTAAAAATAATATTTTATTAATTTTAAATCGAATATAATTTATATAATATTAAATTAAATCTAATTCAAATATAAAAAAATAAAAAAAATTTTTAAATCGAATTTGAGATAAATAAAAACTCGTCCCAATTCCACTTGTTCGTATCCTATCAGTGAGGGTGCCTGCCAAGCTTGCAGCTCGTCGAGCCCTACTCAAGGCTTTTTTATTGACGAAAAACTAATTTTAAATTATAAAAATCTTCTTTTGGACAAACATAAAATGGCTTAATTGATTGCGCTTAATCATGGATAAAAAAAATGCGCTGAATTCAAGCTGGGCTTTGGCATTTAAAGATGCCAAAATCTGATCTGACCAGTAACACTTCTAGCATGGCCCCCTCTTGAAGCAGTCCGCATCCTCTAAACCACTTTGGGCCATCTTTTGCGAACAAGGGCGACAGGTTGAGAGTAATCTTTTTTTATTTTTTTATTTTCTCTCTCCAGGTTTTTGCAGTTGCAGCAATGTCTAAAACCCTTCCTGTGTCAGAAACTTCAAACTTGACCATATCATTATCACCTTTGCCATTTAAAATTATCTTATTTTCCTGCTCATGTTGCTGGAAAATCCCATAGCTCTCTCCACCTTTTTATCTATTTTTTTAATATTTCAAGTCACCTATTTCAACACTTTTATCTTGCAAGCTTATAAATATGCTATGGAGATACAACTTGGGCTTCCTCCATTCAACACCAAGAATCCTGATCCTCAAAGCATTGCCTTTCATGTCATTTCACCATGTTTCATCAGCAGAGGTAAGTTCAAACGACAAAAGTCAAAATTTTTCTTGGGAAAAAAGGAGAATTACCATTACATCTCAGATTGTTCACTCTACACTACTGAACTGCCCTTCTAATTTGATTGCTTTGAGCTTTTTCTTATGGTGTGCTAAGCAACCCAATTATTTTCATGACGCTCAAGCATTTGATTGTATGGTTAATGTTCTCACTCAGTTAACTAAAAAGTATGTAACTTTGAGAAGAATTGTTGGGGAATTAGAAAATGTTGGTTGTGTGATAAAGCCACAAACTTTCTTGCTATTGTTGAGGATTTATTGGCGTGGTGGATTATATGGAATGGTTTTTGAGACTTTTGACGAAATGGGTACTTTTGGTTTTACTCCAAATACATTTGCACGTAATGTAATCATCGATGTTTTGTTTAAAATCGGGCAGGTTGATGTAGCTATCAAGGTTTTGAAAGAAACCCAGTTCCCGAATTTCTTGACTTTTAATATTGCCTTGTGTAATTTATGCAAGTTGCGTGATTTGTCTAATATGAAGGATGTTAGCAGAAGAATGTTCCTGGAGGGGCATTATCCTAATGTTAAGACATTGGAGATGATTTTGAATTGTTTCTGTAAACTGGGTAGGCTAGCTGAGGCATCTCAAGTGTTGGGTTTGATGATTACTTTAGGAATTTCTGTATCAATAAATGTTTGGAGTATATTGATTGATGGGTTTTGTCAATTGCGTCAACCTGGTATGGCAAATGATTTGTTTGAAAAGATGCTTGGGACTGGTTGCTCTCCTAACATAGTGATTTACACTACTTTGATCAAGGGATTCTTGGATTCCCAAATGCTTACTACTGCTTCTAACATTCTAACTAGAATGGAATCTGATGGATATGTTCCTGACTTGGTTCTCTGTAATGTATTAATAGATTGTTTATCTAAGGTTGGGAGGTATGATGATGCATTTGGTATTTTTGTCAGTTTGTCAGACAGACAATTGGTTCCTGATTCTTATACATTTTGCTCTTTGTTATCCAACATTTGTTTGTCTCGGAGGTTTTCTCTTTTACCTAAGATAGCTAGTGGACTTGCAATAGAAGCAGACCTGGTAGTTTGTAACTCACTACTAAACTACTTTTGCAAGGCTGGCTATCCATTGCATGCTGTAGAGTTATATGATTACATGCTTGATAGAGGTTTTACACCTGATAAGTATAGCTTTGTTGGATTACTTAGTGGGCTGTGTGGAGCAAGAAGAATTGATGAAGCTGTTAATGTATATAAAGGAATAATAATGTATTGCCCTGGTCTTGATGCTCATGTCCATACTATTATCATAGATAGGCTCATAAGAGTTGGTAAATATCACAGAGCCATCAAGTTGTTTAGGAGGGCACTCGTAGAGAAATACCCTCTAGATGTTGTATCTTACAATGTTGCCATCTATGGACTTCTCAAGAGTGGAAGGATAGGAGAAGCTTCTATTTTGTACAGCCAGATGAAGGATGTTGGCATTTTACCTAATGCATGCACATATAATCTGGTTATCTCTGGTTTCTGCAGTGAAAGAGATGTCAAAATGGTCAAACAGTTGATGCAAGAAATCAGTGAGGCAGAAGTTGAGTTGGACCATAATACAATGAACAGTGTAACTAAACTATTGTTCAAATCACATACATATCCTTCATCCTACAATCAATTAATTGAAATGTGGAACTCAGGCTGGATTCCTGATGAGGCAATGCACGCAGAATTCTCCAAGGGGCTTGCATATGGTGTAAACATAGGTCACGCTCATCATTTGTTCTTGAGGGATAAACTAGTGGTAGACTCATCTAGTTCTGATGACCTTCCTGATGTGGCTGCTTCTGTGGTCTGAGCTATTGTTTGTGAATACAGAGCTGCTTTGATTCTCTGTAGCTGTGGATACCATCAGAATGTAGTTCTAACTATAAAGGTACAACTGATAGCAAACTCCGATTGCAATACATGCAATTATTAGCTGATATCTTCAAGATATTGCCAAACTTGTTGAGCTGTGTTTCACCTGTGGGCAAATTATCATAGGTGAAGTTGTGGATTTCATGAAGATTTTCTTCAAAGGAATTGCCCTATGAAATCCCCAAATAATTCCAAAGGTATGGAGGTTGTATTCTAATTTAATTGATTTTTCATAATTGTAACTATGGGGTGCATAAGGACTCTCCAAATCAAATTAAAACTTTTTGCTTCCTTCTATATTTGTTATTTCTGAGAATATAAGTGATGAAGTACATAAAGTTGGCATGCATTTTAGAATCTTAATAAACTATCCAATTCCAAGTCGGAGTGTTGGTTGTTCCTTATTTCTTGATTTGTTATGTATTTGCAGCCTGAGATCTGAGCCATAACGTGAGAGTCTCTCCATCCATCCACCTAACTGACATTCTTCTGAATTCCAAAGCTTCATAGGTCTTCCTTCTCTGATTTATTTAATTCGGAGTCTTTCATTGAAGTTTTTAGACTATATATCCTTTTTTCAGGTTGAATTCCTCTAACATGGCAAGCAGCATAGTCTTAGAAGTTATAAGCTGTTGTTTGCAGGCTTACATCCATTGAAAGATGAAGATAGTATCATAGCATTTATACCATCATCCAGAAATAAAGAAAACACCAAGATCGAAAAATCTTTGCAACTGGTGAGCGAAAGAACCATAAAAAAATTAATTTCAATTGAATTGTTTTCTGAAAATCTTTGTAGACCCTTTAATGTTTCGTTTCTACATCAGGTACCCGTAAAAAGGCTTGAGTAGTGGTGACTAGGCTGCCAAAATTTTGGCAGTAACAATCGTTCTTTTGTGACAAAGGATCTAATTTTTCAGCATCTTCAAGATGAAGATGGATGAATGCAGAATAAGAGAGGGACATCTAGAAAGATCACAATGGAAAGGGGCTAAAAATTCTGTCAAATCTTCTAATGGTACTGTCCCTTTCCCATTCTGTCAGCTTCAAATGTTACTCATTCATGTAACTATGATAGTAGTCTGTTTTGCTGGTGTGACATTTATGCTGCCTGTGTCTCTTTTTTGCTGCTGAGCATGTTCATGCGGCTTACAGAGCATGATCTCCTTTGTATTTTAATAGTGTACTAAAAATAGGGTTAGAAGTTAGTAGTATCCATACTTGTGTTATGTTCATTATCTTTCAACTTGAAGGTTACAAGAGCTCATGTTAACAAGACAGGATCAGTACATGTTCTTTGCGGATTGCTCTTTCTTCTTTTGTTTTTATTTGGATTAGAGTTATGTATTTTTTTGACTTACGGTTTTAGTCAATCGATTGATGTGACAAAAATATTTAATATGGTTGTGACATATGGCAAAATAATAATATAATTTTTAAATAAAATTAGTGAGGGAAGCTCGATTTTGTCCGATTTGTTAAGAAAATTTTTAATATTTTATTTAATTGGTATTTGATTGAGTTTAAACTTAAAGTGATGTGCAATTAATATAAAATAATTAGTGAAGTAATTAGAATAGCCTCCACACTTATGTGTGTATTGTTTTTTGTCCATGCACGGCAATGAAATTTCTCTAGAAAAAATAGTGACATACCTAAATCATTCATCATTCATGAGATTGCAACTAAAAGGCCACATTTTAGCATTGCTATCAAGAATTTTTAAAGAAAGGCTTTAAAGTGTTAGACTTTCAATGTGAACTTAAAAAGACAATTTTGGTAAAGAAAAATAAAATAAAATCAAGGAAGTCTAAATGAGCAAACATGATAAAAAATGAATAATATGCCTCCAAGCATTCTTTTTAGATTTGTCAAGAACCATTGCAAGAATTACAATAATAAAAACTTATTATTAAAAGGCCTAAAACACACTTCAACTCATATAGGATTCCATAAAAGTCCTAATTATGACAAATCAAGTATAATAATAGGGGAAAGATTGATATAAAAATATATATGAGATGCCAATTCTATTTGAAAAATTGCACCACTAATACTCATTGATTTCTCACTAACTCTTATAATACTCAAAAGAGCTTGAGAAAGAAATTAAAATAAATAACAAACAAATATAAAAATGATCAACATAGAGTCTATATTTTATACACAATTCATAAGAAGTCCAATATTAATTAAATATGACCCTTACTTGGGTAGAAAGCGTTGTTCTTATATTTGTAGAACGTCTCTACAAATGTAATGTAAACCAAAAAATATTGAAACTTTTGTTAGTGAGGATTACTAAGTAAAGTAGTGCCTAATTGCCCATCAACGTTTTTTTTTACCTACAAAGAGTCTCATACTTGAAAAGTATAGCTTAGAGAGAGATGAGGAGATTGGCGTGGTTGCAGCATTATTAAAGTCTCTTTTTTCTTCCACCCTGACATCAACATTGTATGCTCCCATTTAGGTGAATCATCAAATGAGATAGGTTGTCTGATTGGGATTGTATTTTTTCCATTTATCACTCTTGATTCCAAAAAGTTTAGATTTTAGAAATAACACTTGCAAATGAATCAGGAAACTTCCTAGTAACCTAAGATCAGACTAATTTATAACTGCACACATAATTGTACCATCCACACTTTCAATGCTTTCAGAACCCTGAAATAAAACCATCATGTCACCTGTTAAATAAAAATTAATATTAAACAATGATTCTGAAATTCGTACTAAATGATTGTAAGAAATCAAAAGAACTTAAAATCTAACTATTAGGTATTTAAGTTTAATTTGCTCAGAATAAAAAGTTATTTGAATTTAAAAACCTCAGCTTGTATTCATCATTGAAGAGGTAATTAAACAAAAAATTACTTATTATTTTAAACAAAATCAAGAGTAAATGAAATGCAACATAATCAATGGAGCACAAAAAAAAAAAAAACCAACATCTCAAAATTACAAATAACCAATCCATATTAATGTAATCTATTTGCAAGCATCATAGAGCAAAATACTAATCCATTTTACCTTTAACTTAGCCACGTAGTTTCTGTTTACTTGATACAACTCAAACTACCTAGAGTCCATTTTATTACTTGTCTACAATAATGTAGGAAAAATATTAAATACACCAAAAATGAAAACTTTAAAAGAAAACTGAATTTGGTAGTAACTAAAAAAAAACCATACCTTACCTGTTTTAGAAAAATCAAAGCTTTGAATAGAAACCATCATTTCTTCATGCAAAGAGCTGATATTGAGCTAACCCAATGCTTTATTCAGCTCAAAGAAATTAATGCTGAGTTACATATAACCAACAAAAAAACAACTTCAAATTTTCATTTTTTTTTTAGGTCTTTTCTTAGTATCTCAAGTACCCAATAACAGATCAAATAAGCTCAGATCTTATGTCAAACAAATTAAACTAAAAAAATTAAGAAGAATAAAAGACTAAGAAAAAGTGTGAGGAAAAAACAAATTTGAATCTAAGTAAAAGAAAGAACTTCAATTATATATATGCAGAGAGAGAGTGTGTGTGTGTGTGAGAGAGTTTACAATTGGATGTGAAAAAAGTGAAGTAAGTGAAGGACTGAAAGAACCATAAAGCCTTAGTTTTTAATAATCCCAGTCTCCTACTATTAAATAAAAAATCTAAAACCTTAGCAAATGTTCTTGGATTACTTAACCCACTTTTTTTGGTTTTTTTTTTTAATACCATCATGTTGGCTTGCATTGCTTTAATGCGTGGCATCTCTTTATCTACTATAAACTCTCTTTTATCTTCTTGAAAAAAAATGAAATAAAGAACACAAAACAATCTACAAAAAAATTCCTATTCCAATTGTTATATATGCAATCCAATTCTTCGTTATTCCTATTTATGATTAGGTATCTAAGAAATGGTTTATTGTCGAAGAATCATTGTATTTTAGCTATTTGATAGAAAATGTGTAGCTGATTTAAGAGAAAAAAATGAAGGTAGCATGTATCAGAAAATATTATGAGCAAAAGCTTTGACAGCTAATTTTCAGCAATGTTATAAAATAATATAGATATTTTTTCTTTGCTAACCAAATGTAAGGAGATTTTTCAAAAGGACATATGAATGCAAACTAACTGGAACTTAATAAGTATGACCTAGACCTATTACATAGAATTGGGCGAGAAAAAGGAAAAGAAAAATGTAGGAGGATTAACTGACTCCCCATTGAAATTCAAGTATGTCCGAAGAGTGCATGACCTACACCTGCTATATAGATTGGGTCAGAAAAGGGGAAAGAAAAATGTATGAGGACTAACTGACTCCCCATTGAAATTCATGTGTGTCTGAAGCTTTGCCAGTAGAATTAGTACTTCCCCAATTGCACTTATACTAATCACCATAATGAATCTAAATAATCCGTCAAAGGTAACTGCAAATCTGGATTAGAACTTTTGACTATATAGTATTTAACGCAATCCGTTTCTCTTAAAAAATTTGAGCAATCATTCAAAGCTAACCTAATAACATACAAAAGTAAATATTATATAAATCAAAACAAAAATTAAGCTATTGGCTTCATAATTTATTATTGATTACATTGTGCTGAGTTTCATGGTACTTATTTCTAGGGTTACCTAATCCAACAATTAACCAAGATACATACTCCACTTTAAATCCATCATTATTTTTTAAACACAAACAAAGCCTTATTAAACTTGGATTCCTTTGACCAAAATACAGGCATCTTGAATATGAAATACATGTGCTTGGAAATGAGATTGCATGCGATATTAACCTACAAAAGAATATTCGACCTTCTTGTTACTTATTCCTTTAACTAAAAATTTAATCTTTGATTATAATTTTTTGTTTAAAGCATAACAAAAAAAAAAAAGAAATCGACAATTCATTATTATGTTTCATTTCATTCAAATTTCTAAATTATTTCCATAGTCAAATTAAAACTTCAATCAAATATCAATAATGAGCAACGTATCACAACAAAAAAAAAGGTAAGTGATCTATAATTAATCATAAAACAGAGAACATACAAATTTTGAAACAAACAAAGTTAAAAAAATTGGCAGTGTTAAAAATTTTATCAGAAAACACCAATTAGAAACAAAAATAGTAAAAGTATAATTAAAATAAACAAATTTCAAGAAGTTTGGGAAAATATGTTAAGCTTTTTTTTTTTCTTTTTGTAAAGGCGGAGAGATAGAATAGAAAAAAGAAATTAAGGAAAAAAGAAAAAGAAAAAGAAATGATGAAGTAGTTACTAACAGCCACCATACCAAAGTCTCATAAATGGCATTCAATTGGAATGTTAATTAAAAGAAAAATATTAATATGGCAAAAGAAATCTGTTAAACTTATGAAAGGCTTAAATTTAATATTACATATCTTAATTGATGCTAAAGAAAAGAAAACATAGAATGAAAAAGAACCAATCTTGTAGAAGCAATGAAAGATAATTGATCATAGAACATAGACCATTCAAATTGTCAAAGAAACAAAGTTTAAAATATTAAAAAAAAACCCAAACCTTGAAAAAGTTAAAAAAAAGAAGCTAAAGAACAAAATTTGATTGCATTAAAATCAAAAGCTAGAAATATGTTTATTAAAGAGAATAAATACACTAATAGTAATGAACTCAAAATTTCAACTATACTCATCATGGTCCTCAACATTACATAACAGAAACTACTTCTTTTCCGCATTACTTTAAGTTTATGATTTAACAGTCAGTTACTTTCTCTTCAAAATCATGCAAAAGGTATTCAAAGTGAAAAACAAAGTTTAAAAAAAAAAAATCAATCAACCTATCTGTTAATCAAACTCACATTCAAAGTGCTTTCAAGACAATTACATATAACTTACTTTAACAACAACATGAAAAATATACTTGTCAATAGAAACACACTAAGAAAGAAAAAAAAATCAACTGTGATGACCATAATTGTCAATAGATGAAACTATTTGATTCATTAATTCATTTAATTATACCAAGATATTATAAGAAAAAAATGTAAAAAAAACACTTAATAGGTGTGACAGAAGAATTAAATATAAAATGCAAAAAAAAAAAAATCAAATACAACTTAATAAACCCAAACAGACAATAAATAAAGCAAAATAGCACATAAAATAATTCATACTAACTTGAAAATTAAGTATCCAAAAAACTTCAACAAACTTTAAGACAAAAAAAAAAGAAAATTAATCAAAAATAAAATTATAAATTTATTCAAATAACATACAAAAAAAATCTGAATATGAAAATAAAAAAAATTACAACAACAATAAAAAATAGCATTGTCGAAGAAAATAACAACTAAAAACTAATTTTATCCAACATTAGAACATGTAAAGAGAAAATCTTTTCAAAAAAACATATTCACAACAACATACAAACCTCTCAACCACAAAATCAAAACCCATTCAACAATCAAACTCCATTAAATAAAATTAAAATATGTAATATCAAAATCATCTCAACAAAACACAAAAAAAAAAAAAAACTCACATTTAATCAAACAACAAAAAGAAGCATAATTTTTTACCTATAAATAGCTAAAAAAAATAACTAAAAAAAATAAAAGAAAAAACTCATATAGTAGAAGCCACAATTCTTTTCTTTCAAATAATAATAGAAACAAAAGAAAGAAACTTGAAAAATCAAAGAGAACTACACCTGTCAAATACAAAAGTATAAAAAAAAAAGGACACCTATCAAAAAAGTTTTTTTTTATCTTACATTAGGTCAAACATAAAATACTTATACAAGAACAAAAAAAAAAGACCTTGTTTCTAGTCAAACATGTAATTATTATAAAAAAAAAAAACTCACATGTCAAACCTAGATATCTTAAAGGATATTTTTTTTTATATAAGGTTATATTAATATTAAAAAATCAAATTTCTTTTAGATTTTTTATTTTTGAAATTAAAAAAAATTAATAAAGAATGAAAAAAAAAAAAGAGAGAGAGAAAGGGGAAGGGCCTTACAAGATGAGGAAAGGAATGGATAATTTATCCATCATGCAATTTTAGGCAATTGACATCAATTTATTCAAGATTATAAAAATTGACAACCAATTAATTATTTTTCCTTTCCATTCTTTATTCCCTTTCCTTTAATTTTTTATTTTTAAATTTTTCTTACAAATTTTTATTTTTAAAAAATTTTCAAGATTTTGAATTTTAATAAGAAATTTCTAGATTTTGAATTTGTTTAAAAAGTTTTTCAATATTTTAATTTTTTTAAAAAACATTTCCATATTTTGATTTAATTCTTTTTGAATATTTTTGAATATTTGATTTTTTAAATTTCATATTATCTTTGAATATATATTTTTTAATTTTTGATGACTTTTAGAATTTCTTTAAATACAATTTTTTATAATTTTTTCTATTTATAGTTTACATGATGAAAGATCTACAAATGACATGAAAAATAAACTATTAGAGGCATTCTACGGTTATAAAAGTATAATTATCTTTCATCATAAGAGAATGACTCAGTTGACTCAAAGTTATTTTGATTATTTGATTTGAGTTGATATGGTGAGGTGAGCTAATGTTATAGGTCGAATTGATTTATCGGAATGCATTTCTTTAATGCCAACTTGCTAGGTCACTAATCCTTCAAGTATAAATACCTTATCTTCTCTCTTTAGGTGAAGAGGCTATTCATTCTCTCTTAATTTTTTTATTTTTTAATTTACTTTCTTACCTATTTCTCTGTTTCTCTATCTCATTGACTTGAGTGTCGAAATGTAAAGGTTAGTAATAACTTTAAGTTTTGCTTTTAATCGACCTCGTACTTGTGATTTCAGGTTTTTGCCTTTCAGTCCAAATTTGGCATCAACATTTTGATGTTCTAGATAAGGGCTTTCTTTACTAAGTTTAGAATGGCATTAAGAAAAGGACTAGCAGAAGAGGGAGGTCATCTCACTATAGTAAAAGTCTCTAAAACTTAGCTTAGCTAGAAACTCTGATGGCCGACCTAATTGTGATCAACATGATGGTTGACTTGAAGAAAGAGAAAAAAAGAGATTGATTGCTCTTAGCCTTAGCTTTCAAAGGTTTACGATTGAAACATATGATGGTATTTCTAATCTTTTTAATCCATTAGGTTTATTTTGTGTTAATATGTTGATACATTGAGCAATACAATATAGTGAGATTAAATATTGAAGATACAAAAGTGAATGCATTCTATTATAAGAATATATGAAGCGCAAAAGTGGATAAGCTCTATAAAAGAGCTCGATAAAAGTACTCAGCTTGACAAATTTCTTTTATAAAAATCTAGCTTGATAAAAAAACTTAGCCTAACAAATTGCCTTTATAAAGGCTCATTTTAACCACCTCGACAAAAGAACTCAGCCTGACAAATTATTTTTATAAAGGTCCAGTTCACAAAAAAAACTCATCTTCACAAATTATCTTAATAAAAGCTTAGTTTAGCCACTTTGACAAAAAAGCTCAGCTCGATAAATTACCTTAAGAAATTCTTACATTGACAAAAAAGCTCAGTTAAAAAATTTACTTTTATAAATGTCTAACTTGACAAAAAAGCTCATTTCAATAAATTATCCTTATAAAACTTGACTGTCACCTCTATAAAAGAGTTACACTCGACAACTTACCTTAAGAAAAGTTCATTTCAACAAAAAAGTTTAGCTTGATAAATTGATTTCATAAAGGTTTAGCTTGGTAAAAAAGCTCAGCTCGATAAATTGCTTTTATAAAAGCTTAGCTTGTCCACCTCAACAAAAGAGTTCACCTTAATAAATTACATTAAAAAAGGTTCATCTCGGTAAAAGAGCTCGATTTGATAAATTATCTTAAAAAAAATCTATTTTAGCAAAAAAGTTTAGCTTAACAAATTATCTTCATAAAGATCTAGTTTGACACAATAGCTTATATAGAAAAATTATTTTTATAAAGGCTTATTTCAACAAAAAATTCATCTTGACAAATTATTTTTATAAAAGTTAGCTTGACAAAAGAGTTCATTTTAATAAATTGCCTTATAAAGATCTAGCTTGAAAAAAGAGCTCATATTGATAAATTATCTTAATAAAAACCTAACTCAGCAAACATGCTTAGCTTGACAAATTATCTTCATAAAAGCTAGGTTTGAAAAAAAAGCTCAGTTCGATAAATTACTTTTATAATAACCTAGCATAACAAAAAAAACTCAACTTGAAAAAATACCTTCATAAATGCTTTGTTTGATAAAATGCCTTCATAAATGCTTAGCTTAGCAAAAAAGCTTATCTCAACCAAATTTCTTTCATAAAGGTTAAGTTGACCAAAATATCTTCATAAAAGCTCAACCCGATCAAATTTCTTTAATAAAGGATCAATTTGGCTAAATTTCTTTCTTAAGGATCAATTCAACAAATTATCTTCATCAAGATTTAACTTGGTTAAATTTTTTTATAAAAAATCAACTTAGCCAACATACTTTTAAAAAATTTCAGCTTGATCAAATTTCTTTCATAAAAATCAGTTTGGCTAAAATACCTTCATAAAGGCCTAACTTGACAATTTTTTCATAAATAATCAGCTTGGCCAAAATTTTTTAATATAAGATTAGCTTGATCAAAATGCCTTAATAAAAGTTTAATTTGACAAATTACCTTTATAAAGGTCTAACTTGATCAAATTTTTTTAATAAAAACTCAGTTTAACAAAGAGCTTGACTCAACAAATTTACCTTAATAAAAGCTTATCTCAGTAAAAATGTTCATTTCAACGAAATTGCTTTATAAAGGCTCGGCTTAATAAATTTACCTTCAAAATAGCTTATAACAAAAAATATCTCCAAAAGAGCTCAACTTAACAAAATTTTCCTTTAATAAGGCTCAGTTTGACATAATCCACCTAAACATAAATTCACCTTGATATAAGTTATCTCAATATAAATACACCTTAATATAAATTATCTTGGTTTAATCAACTTCAGCATAAAGAAAAGAGGTAATAATAAGCTCAAGTATGAATAACTTATGGTGAGAATTCACCTCAGATTTCAATTAATCTCGGAGAAAAACAAAAAGTGTTAAGGCAGGTGGTGCTAGCAATATCAACTTACCTCAGAATAAGCAATGTGAAATATGTCAATAATATTAATCTACATTAAATGAAACTCTATAAAATACCAACATTTGTTTTAAAAAAATGAAAGCTAGTAATACATAAAGCTTAAAGAAAACCTTAAGAAAAGAGCTCGAACGACAATGGTTAAAGATAATACCTTGGTACAAATTCATTTTAGTGTAAATTATCTCGACACATATTTTACTTAAGTGTAAATCACTATGGTATAGGTTACCTTGGTGTAAATTATCACGGTACAAATTCACTTCGATATAAATCACTTCGGCATAAATTCACTTTAGTGTAAATTATTTCGGCATAAATTCATCTTGATGTAAATCACATTGGTATAATTCACCTTGGTGTAAATCACTTCAGCACAAATTCACCTTGGTGTAAATCCTTTTAATATAGATTCAACTTGATACAAATGAATTTAAAATCTCACTATAAAAAATATCAAGTGCCATTTCGAATAGATTATTGGATAACTAACTTAGATAACCTAAAAGCTCCTAGGTTGGCTAACCATTGACCTAAGCTAGAGTTAAGCATTAAGCAAACAAAGCCAAACTTATTGAAATCCTAATAGTCATTCATAGGGACGGCAATCAACCCCGTCCCCGACGGGTTTCGGCCGACCCGACCTTATGGGATCGGGTTTTTTTTTTTAATTTCGATTTTTTGGTCGGGTCGGGTCGGGTATAGTTATGGAATAATCGGGGTCAGATCGGGTTCGACTATGCCTAAAACCCGACCAGACCCGACATTATATAAAAAATTATTTTTTTAATTAATTAATTATTTATTTAATGATATTTTTAAATATTTATATTTAAAAAATAATATTTTATATTTTAAAAAATAATATTTTATTAATTTCGGATCGGATCGGATACGATTTACATAGTATCAGGATCGAGTATAAAAAAAATCGGGTAGGATTGAGTTCGGGTATGCTAAAGCATAAAGTCGGGTCGGGTTCGAGGCGAGTTTTCCCTAGTCATTCATGTAAGATGAATAGTAAAATAACATCCAATCATGTTGGAACTTTAGACCGTTTGTGTTACTAAAAAGTTTAACAACAAAACTAACACTTAAAGTCTCAACTTAAATGTAAGTTTAAAGTTCATCAGAACGATTAAATTCAAAGTAAGTGGGACACCTTAGCCTAACCCTTATCTGAACTTTCAAATTATTTGTTAGGGGATAAATTGTTAGGGACATTTTATGGTCACAAAAGGTATAATTATCTTTTATCATCAAAGAATAACTTATAGTTGGATTAAAGCTATTTTGGTCATTTGATTCAAGTTGACATGGCATATTGAGTTTATATGGCAAATTGACTTGATTTCTCAAAGCATACATTACAAATATCAACATGATAGGTCACCAATCCTTCAAGTATAAATATTCCCTAAATAAAGAGACTACTCATTCTATTTCAAATATCTCATTCTTAATTTGCTCTTTTTCCTGTTTTTCTCCTCCTTTATTTATTGAGTTCAACATCGAGACTCAAATGTTAAAGACAACTCTAACCTTTGCTCCTAATTAACCTCATACTTATGATTTTAAGTTTCTGTGACTCTAATTCATATCTTACACCAACATCTATCAAACATAAACTTTTGTTTTCTATATTTTTGTAAATTATTGAGATTTTTTTAACCAATTAAATTATTGAGATTTGAGGGAAAAAATAAACAAACGAAAGGCAGCAAAAGTTCTATAATAAAATCTAGGTAAAAAAGGGTTTCTATGATAAAAAAAAAAAAAAAAAGAGAACTTTTCAATGATATGAAAAGTCCACACCGAGGCCGTCACAGACAATTTGAAACTGGATTTGGCCTGCTCGGCTTGCCTTGCCTTGAGTGAATGGGTAAAAGTTTGCTATATTTAATATTGGGCCCATGACACGAGTGGTTGTTGAACTTGAAATCAACAAAACTAAACTAGGGTTTTCGTTTTTGGGTGCTTTCCTCTCTCAAATTTCAAATCTCATCAGGTCGCCGACGACGACATGGGGAGGAGTGAGTTCCTTCGTTCCTTTCTTCCTTTTTTTGCTTGCTATTATAATCGGTTTGTGAAATCTGTACTGCAATAAACATTCTTACGTTAATTGTGTTTTTAGTGATGAACTAGCTTTAGTATTCTTGAATATCGTTGAATGCTTATTCTCAACTAAAATGAAAGCCTTATTCTTTTTGGGAAATATTTTAGGTTTGCCCATTAAATCGGTTAAATCTGCTTTTCAAAATCCAACATTTCACTCTTTTTTGTGGATATTATTCATATGCTGTCAGTGTCACCACAGCCATGATGTCCATTTCTGGATTGCCATGTTAAAAAGAAACTGTTAATATCGACTTAACAAAACTTCTCCATGATAGGAAAAACTTGGCCTTGAACCTTAGAGTTTGACCACCTGTGAATTGGAATTAAGTGCAACATAGAATTATGGTTTTGAGTTATTTGAGTTTGTTGCACCAAGCAACAATCCGTATATCTTTACTTTTGTAATCATGTATCGGTTATTTCTATCATATAAGGTTCCATTTTTCTGTGTCGGATTGAGTTATTGCCTGAATACTGCTAAAAATCGTTGGGAGTGTGTGCTGGGGATCATCTTCTATGGCCTACTGCTCTGCTGTATTTATGGAATCTATAAAGCATTATGGATTCGTTTGCAAGGGAGGGTTAAACTAAATTTCTAAAATATAATATATTGAAAATTTAATTATATTTCTCTTCTTGCATACCCTAAAAAATGTTAGGGTTTCTAGAAACTTCTCTTTTTTACAGATTCGTATCATTTCATGGTTCTAACACGCATTCCCTAAGAAGCTGTTGGTATTGTATTGACTTTTGAGTGTCATATTCATGCTGGTTTTTAAATTTCCTCTCATAGGACCTGCAAGGTGTTATCGGCAAATCAAGAACAAGCCATACCCAAAATCTCGATACTGCCGTGGTGTCCCGGATTCTAAGATCAGAATTTATGATGTTGGTATGAAAAAAAAAGGTGTTGATGAGTTTCCTTTCTGTGTCCATCTTGTCAGTTGGGAGAAAGAGAATGTCTCAAGTGAGGCATTGGAGGCTGCTCGAATTGCCTGCAACAAGTATATGGCCAAATTTGCTGGGAAGGATGCTTTCCATTTGAGAGTGAGGGTTCATCCCTTCCATGTTCTGCGGATCAACAAGATGCTTTCATGTGCTGGTGCTGATAGGCTTCAGACTGGAATGAGGGGTGCTTTTGGGAAACCTCAAGGAACATGTGCAAGGGTCAACATTGGTCAGGTCCTGCTTTCTGTTCGTTGTAAGGACAGCAACAGTCATCATGCACAGGAGGCCCTCCGCCGTGCAAAGTTCAAGTTTCCAGGTCGTCAAAAGATTATTGTTAGCAGGAAGTGGTATGCATTTTTTTGTTTCTTAGACATTAAATTTTGGAACTCCTGAGTGTATACTAGATAATAGGAATCATTAATCTCTTTTCTTACAAATCCTTTGACAACCTTGTAAGAGCATCAATTTTTATCAGGAAACAGAAGGTCTGATGTTTGCTCTAAAATTTGCTTTTTTCTAATATATGTTCTGTGCAAATGCACAGTATCAAGTCACTTGTGTTGTTGTAATATGGTTTACGATCATTTGATATTTTTATAATTGTCATTTTCAGGGGATTTACCAAGTTCAGCCGTGCTGATTATCTGAAGTGGAAGTCTGAGAACAGGATTGTGCCAGATGGTGTCAATGCAAAGGTAGTAATACTTAAGATATGGTGGAATATTATCTCTTTTAAAAACAATGTTTTTACCAAGAATTTGGTACCTTATATCTGTGCATTTAATATGTTATAGCTATTTGTAGCTCCTAAGACGCAAAGTAGAGTAAATTATGCATGTATTTTAGCAATATATTCCTTCGCTCCTTTGGAGCTGAATATTTTCTCCCTTTATTTATTTATTTTTTATTTTATAAACCCGCCTTTGTTACTATTGTCTGTACTAAACACCAAAATGCTATTTGCTTATGATCAAACTTACAAGTGGATTTGTTCCTCCATGGTTATTGATTTTCTAAAGTGGCACTTCTGATTTATAATGGGCAGCTTCTTGGATGTCATGGACCTTTGGCTGCACGTCAACCTGGAAGAGCTTTTCTAGATGCATCAACTTAGACTCTTGGCTATCTAGAAAATTTTGAAGTGCTCTCATAAAGCTCTTGTTGGACTCATTTTTAGCTTATTATTGTAGTTGGTTGTGTATCTTTTCCTCATGGTTGAACAGACCTTGTTCTGGTTCAGAATATTTGGTTTTTGTGGATTGTTATTCACACTATGGCACTGAGTTTGTTATGGAATTGCAGTTTATTATTATTATTTCCAATTTCCGTTTTGTTTCCTTGAGAAGCCTACCAATTGTTTTATTGTTTTTCTGTCCAATGCAATTTGCCCTGTCTCTACCAATTGTTCACGTAATTGTTTTATGCAGTGCGTGTGATCTAATGTTGAATTGACTGGGCAAGCTTTAGTGATTCAATCATGCTTCAAAAAAATGAGTTGAAATGTCAAATGGTTGAAGCTCTTTTAGTGTAAGAAATCTGAATAAAATTTGATACTGAATTTGTTGTTCACATCACAATCTGAAAATGTAGTAAATCACTATTACCACAAAATGTAGTAAAAAATCAGACTGTAAACGATGGAAAAACCGACCCGAAACACTAAAAAGGCATTCGAATCCGGCCCGAGTTAACTTGTCGACGGAGAAAGCAAACCGAACGAATATCAAATGGAGGAAAGTGAGTAAACATAAGAAAAACCAGAGGGAGATGATTCTTCTTCCACCGTTTCCGTGTCACCTCTTTTCTTCTATTAATTTTTGATAGGAATGTGTGTCTCCAATTTCCAGTTTTTGATAATTGAATTTGTCAAGTAAGCTTTCTTTTGATATTTGTGAGTTTGTGTATCCTGTGAATCTAAAAGTCTGAACCTGAAAATGTGGAAGTCGTCATCATCATCTTCTTCTTCTTCAAGACTTGTCGCTGCTTTCCTCAAACATCATTTCAATCGTCATCAAGTCAACCACTTTGGCATACCTTCTTCTTCCTCTGCTAATGTTTTCCACCAACTCCCTTCAAATCCCTCTTGCCCAATTGCTGGTCTTTCCCAATTTCAGTTTCGCTTTGCTCACCACCAGACTCTGGCTACCCCTTTGAGAAACCTTTACGTTGCTAAACCCAACCCCTTTTCCTCTTCTGGGTTGAGGTTCTTTTCCTTCAAAACCTCTAATTCTGGTAAAAAATTCAATGCAAATTTCACCAAAAACGTCTTCCAAAGCCCGGCTAATACCTTTACTTCCACTTTGTCGAGGTACCGTGAGGCTATTGGCTTACATTTTGATGCCTTTTTCAAGAGGAATTACTTGTTTCTGTTTGGTGTTGGTGGAGTTTTGCTCTGTGCTTTGCTCTGGAGGATTATGTTCGGTATTGCTGACACTTTTGTTGGCCTCTCTGAAGGAATGGCAAAGTATGGCTTTCTTGCCCTTTCCGCTGCAATTGTTTCTTTTGCTGTAAGTTGTTATTTCTCGCCTTGTCCGCATTGGCTTTTAACTGCTTTACTCATACAAGAAGTGACCCCATTAACTTTTGGTTTTGGGATTGATTGTGGTTGAATCATTGACACCACAATTAGATATTTCTGCATAGACTTAGTAAATGTTGCTAATTGAGTTGTTCATACATTCATCCCTGAATGCGTATAAACTTTGTTTATACGAACTGTAATTTAATAAGTTTGCGTAATTGATTTACTTTTGATTTATTCTAAGAAGAGTTTTACGACTTCTGATGAGATACTCTGGATTTGGAGTTACAGTTTCATTGTATTGAAAATTAGAAAGAATAGCATCAATCTGCACTTACAGAATTAATGCTCATGAACGACAAAATATCATGAAAATTTAGCCATTGAGCTGACCTTAATTTATTGGCTGTCATCTTATTGAATACGTTTGGTCCTTCAATAAATAAATAAATAATAAAATAATAAAAGCCTTTTACTTTTCTTTGTAGACTAATGCGTTTCTATACTCCAGTAAAACTGAACATTGCTTCTTCTTAATGTCCATGTTTAGGGGTACAATTAATAAATATGATTATTTTGCTTGTTGCGTGGATTGATGATTCTGGCATTTTATTGTAGAATGATGCCATCTTACCTCTTTCTGCTTCATGCTTATTTTTTTATCTTCAGGGCTTGTATATTTACTCAAGATTAAGAATAAATCCTGACAAAGTTTATAGAATGGCCATGAGAAGGCTTAATACAGCTGCTGGGATTCTTGAGGTTATGGGTGCACCTCTTACTGGAACAGATTTAAGAGCTTATGTGATGTCTGGAGATGGAGTCACGCTGAAGAACTTCAAGCCAAGGCTTAGGAGCAAGCGATGCTTTCTTATCTTCCCTATCCAAGGTTCTGAGAGAAAGGGTTTAGTGAGTGTTGAAGTCAAGAAGAAAAAGGGCAAGGTTTGCTTCCCTTTCCTTTGGTCCGAGAGATGATGCATAAACTAAATAGTTTGCAGCATTATTACTTTTTTTTAAAATGACAGTACTATCCTTTTTTTTACCTTCAAGAAGTATGAAAATATTAAACAAGTCATGGTTAGGATTTTTATCTAAGTCATATACTTGTGGGTGTTATTTTGTCATTTCTTTAAAATTCGATTGTTAAGCTCTTCTCTCTATAACTGCAGTGTGTTAACTGTTAAGTGTAGATATCAAAGCTGTTTGATGTTAACTGATTAAAGTGTAATTTACCTTTTTCAATTAACCCATCATATAATAGGGAAAGCATCTTCTTTGGTTATCCAACAATGAGATAGCAAAACTTCAATTTTTGAGCTAGTACGACATTTTGAGCATGCGACCTTACTTGTGAATTTTCCTTGAAGGTCAAGCCAATTTATACCCTAAAATAATTTAATTATCTGTTCGCTATGTTTGGGCAGTTATTATTATGTTTCTTCCTCTTGTAGTCAATTTTTCAGTTTCGAGAGTTCAAATTGAATATTCACTAAATCCAGTATATTTTGCTCCATATTAGCATTACTTAGAACTCAAAACTGAAAGTATCAAGCTATTTTTCACATGCCTCATTCTCAAATATTTCATCGATAAGGTATCTATATGGGATATCTGTGGTCTTATCCTTTGGATGAGAGAAGAGGGAAAGCCCCTTGGAAATAGAATTCAAAGTCCTAAATCTAATGGAGAGCATCTTTTTGTATGTCTCCCAAATATTTAAACCCAGATGTTTCTGTAGATAATTATGGGGGATCTCTTATCTTTTCTTTGGATGAATGATAGAGAGGGAGCTGATGAAATGGTTTCTCTCCGCCATTCTTTTAAGTAAATGAAATATTTGATGTCTAATGGACACCTTTCCTCGTACTATCCCTTGGAAACATATGAAATCTTTCTGTTATAGTTTCCTGTCTCCCCTTCGCTCTCTTCTGGCACGTAACCTAAAACATCCCCCCACCTAAAAAAGGGAAAAAAAGAACAGGTATAAAAGGGAAGAATACGTAATCTACATACATTGTAGAAGTACTGGCGGTATGTTCCTATATATCTTAACATTTGTTATTTTTATGCAGTATGATATGAAACTATTAGCAGTAGACATTCCCATGGCATCAGGACCTGATCAGCGGCTATTCCTGATTGGTGATGAAAAGGAGTACAAGGTTGGTGGTGGATTAATAAATGAGCTGAGAGATCCTGTAGTGAAAGCAATGGCTGCAACCAAGGAATTTGATGATCTTGATCAAGTTGAGGAAGAGAAGGATGCTGAGCGAGAACTTCAAGAGGCTGAAAGAAAGCGCCGTGAAGAAATTGAAAAGCTTGAAAAAGGTGGCAATCAATGATTGCTAGCTAGATTTTGTTCTTGCCCCTTCTTTTTTTCGATTACTGAAGTTTCTGAAAGTTTGCTTGAGGCCTTGACAATGCCAGATAAATTGAGTTGATGAGGAGTTCCCCGCATTATATTGCTTGTGGCCATTGTTTTCCTCATATTTTAACCGTCTTGTAGTCAAACGGCCCTATTGAAACAAATAAATCTTACACAATTGAAGTGGCCCTGTTGAAGCAAATAAATCTTACACAATTGAAGTACTGTGCATAACATGACATATAGTTTTTGCCATTTCTATTATTCATTTTACCATGTTGAGAAACTTTATTTCCGTCTTTTATGATGCTCTGTTATCATGCCTTTTCCTCCGGTGACTCCTTGAACAGGCAGCTCTGAATGGATTTTTGTATTGAGGCTATTGCATATGCAGGCAACGATTAGTTTTATTTGGAGGGTTACCATGCTTTGTATTGTTTCTTTCTCTCCAAGCGAATTTCAGCACCAGGACTGCAAAAGCTTTGCCCCCCAGGGAGTGTTCGGCCCAATGGAATTCAAAGTCCTCGTGTCCAGCTGTTTTCTGAACTTATGAATTCTGCAAAGTACTACTCCAAACCTCACAAAAAGGGCAAGTAAAAGAAGTGATCTCTGCTTTCATCATTATTGCCACTGAGAAAACAGGTTGCTTTTGGCATTGACAAACCCAATTTTGCAATCTATTCAATGTTGGCAACTTGTTTGAGATAGCCAATCTATCATAGCATGCATCGGATATACCATATGTTGTTGGAACCGGATTGATCTTTGTCTGTCCACCTTATTTAGCTTGTGCCTGATACACTTAGTAGGTGTCAGCTATCCTGCATGTAGTTTGAATTTGATGGGGCCATGTAATGACACCGTTCTCCTCTGCAAAAGGATATATAATCCACAAACAGTTGTCTGAATTTCGACAAAGGTAATTAGACTATACATGCGGCCAATTCCTTTCACCATCCCTGGCAATTGCTGCAACTCAAATCTGCCTATGAAATCCAAATGCCGGCTTAACTTTGTCAATTTACTGAGCCGAGAGACAGAGGGCTATAAGGGCGTCAATTATCATTTCGTACACATGATGTGCCAGTGTTAGTGCATTGTTTTTATGCATGCACTACTACCCTGGATGGAATAACCTTATTCTCTTTCCTTAAGCTGGTAAAGCTAGGCGAGTTTTGCTAATGCAGGTATAAACCAGGCCTAAACTTGAAACTTGTCAAGAGTGGTGAGGATGTTATTTCGGTCCTAAAGCATTTTTTTTGACAAAAACTTTAAGGTGAGAGGAGATTTCTAAGATATAGAGACAAAGTAAACCGTAGGTCTCAAAAAATATATATATTAAATTGATAGATCATTCATTAAAAGAGATTGTTAATAATCAAGTTTAAAATGTCTTATGAGTAAAGTATTTAAATTTTATTAACTCAACTAATTCCCATTGACTGTCCTAAAGCATTTTTACTTCAAATTGTTCCTTTAATTGTCTTTGAGTGATTACAGATTTTGGTGTTTATCTCATGAGATCCAACAATGTTTGTTATAAGTTATAACCGCATCCCTGGAATGGGAACCTGCCTGCCTATTGAACTAACGGTGCATCCTTTCCTAACACAGAAACTAAAGCAATCAATCAGAAATTCTCGCAGCGGCCTAGGATGATGATTTTGATGTTACGGTAAGATGCTAAATTAATAGCCGAATGCTAACAGCCAACTAACCTTTGCCGTCAATTGACCCTATTTTGGGGTTCAGTCAATTTAGTCTTAAATTTGAATAGTTCTTCAATTCCTCAGGAATCTGGACCTACCCTGTTTATTACTCTCACTTAAAGGTAATGAAGTTGGAAAATGACTCCTAACCAGAAAGAGCTGGTGTTTACATCCAAGTGCCCCTACAAGCAAGCTGCCAAGCTTTGCTCAGTGCTTATACAAAACAATGCTCTTTCTAAGGCCGAAGCTATTTCTAACAACTTCCAACTTAAAGACAAAATGGAAATCGAAAGGACCCTACCACGTGAGTTCAAGCAGTGTCTCCTTCATGCCAAAGATAATTATTAGCATTGTTGTTGATTATCAAGTTAAATTAAGGTCTAAGGCCTTATTATTTATAATAAATTCTGTGTGTTTTTAATTCATTATATCTTTTTGAAGATGATTCAAATTCATGATAATGTACTTGGACCATTATGAAGAATGGTTAACAGACAGAAATGGAATACCAAACATTTATATTTCAAATTTAAATGTAATGGTTAAATCTGCATGATTGGTTCACTTTAGATCCATCAAAATAAAATTAAAAAAAATCACTTTAGCTTTTGTACATGTAAAAGATGCAGTGAGAAGGAAACCACATCTTCTGGGAGTAGTGGTCCAGTGTAATGGCGTTGAAACTCTTCACCTTTTTACTGGATTCTGCCTACAGCACCAACGAAAAAAGAGGGGAAGTCAAGGGATGAAATTTAGTTAAGCCTGGTGCCTATGCAACTACAAAGCTAGCTGATCCCTATTTCACTAAGCAAAACCTCTTTTCGTTCAAGTTTTAATGAGTTTGCTCTCCATCATTACAAGTTAGTTCTACCAACCAGGCCATCAGATCAAAAGCTAGTAATAGACACCGCAGCTAACTTGGATTTGATGCTGCTACCTGCTAAATCCTGCTATCAACGTTGGGACTTTAATATATGACATAAATTGTTAATCTCAAGGGTCGATGCTTAAGCTTCGAATTTGTGCGATTTTGAGATTCGGATATTCACTTATCTGATATCTCAGATGAGCCTATCTATCACGATTCACACTCTCTCTGGTCCTTTGGACTCACAATTTTAGGCGACTTATTTGAGAGGTGATGTAAACACTTTTATATCATAGTGACCCTCCTTTTATGTTCGATGTGGGATTCAAAACTTCTCTTTAGGTTCGTGATATTTTTTCCTACCCAATCTCGCAAGAAAGAAGTGGTGTGAACCCTTTTATACCTCCCGCCTCACAAGAGAGAGTTTTTTGTATATACATTCAAACAACTGTTGGTCATATTTCTCTTTATCGAGAAATCGAAGAAGCTATACAAGGGTTTTTTCGAACCTGCTCATATGATACCCAATCATATGGTATTTAAGCTCAAAAATTATATGTTCTACAACACCGGTATCAATTCGTGTATCTTCGGTTCAATTAGTACCATAGTACCGATCAACTTGCTGTCGAAAGTTTTTTTTATTAAAAAAAAATTGACATATTTCACTTTATTTTATTATGAGAATAAATCTTACTACTTCTGTTCCTGGAGTTTCCAGGCTTTCCTACCTAACCTCACAAGAGAGAGGTGGTGTGAACCCTTTTATACCCCAGTAACCCTCTTTTTATGTTCAATATAGGATTCAAAACTCCTCTACCGAACCTCACAAAAGAGAGGTGGTGTGAACCTTTTTATACCTTCTCTTTAGGTCCGTGATATTTTTTCCTATCCAACCTCACAAGAGAAAGATAGTGTGAGCCCTTTTATACCTCAGTGATCCACCTCAGTGACCCGTGACATTTTTTCCTACCCAACCTCACAAGAGAGGTGGTTCGAACTCTTTTAAATCACAGTGACCCTCCTTTTATGTTCAATGTGGGATTCAGAACTTCCCTACCTAACCTCACAAAAGAGAGGTGGTGTGAACCGTGACATTTTTTCCTACCCAACCTCACAAGAGAGAGGTGGTTCGAACCCTTTTATACCCCAATGACCCTCATTTTATGTTCAATGTGGGATTCAGAACTCCTCTTTAGATCCGTGATATTTTTTCCTATCCAACCTTTCAAGAGAGAGGTGGTGTGAACCTTTTTATACCTTAGTGACCCTCATTTTATGTTCGATGTGGGATTTAGAACTCCTCCTACCCAACCTCACAAGAGAGAAGTGGTGTGAACTCTTTTATACCCTAGTGACCCTCTTTTTATGTTCGATGTGGGATTCAAAACTTCTCTTTAGGTTCATGATATTCTTCCCTACCCAACCTCGTGACATCTTCGTCATGGAGGCTGGCCATCCTGCCTACTTCTCTCGAGGTGCTTGGCATGAATCGAACGGTATAAGGGGACATCACGGAGGCTGGCCACCCTGCCTATCTCTCTCGAGGTGCTTGGCATGGATCGAACGGTATATGGCTGAATCCTCTTTTTATGTTCGATGTGGGATTCAAAACTCCTATTTAGGTTTGTGACATTCTTCCCTACCCAACCTCATGATGTCCTCGTCACGGAGGCTGGCCACCTTGCTTACCTCCCTCGAGGTGCTTGGCATAGATCGAACGGTATAAGGTTGGCTCTGATACCACTTGTCATGGGTCGAGACTTAAGCTCCAAACCCGCACGGCTCCGGGAGGCTAGTCATCCTGCCTACTTCCCTCGAGGTGCTTGGCATGAATCGAACGGTATAGGGCTGGCTTTGATACCACTTGTCATGGGTCAAGACTTAAGCTTCAAACCCGCACGGTTTCGAAACCCGGACATCCACTCATTCGGTGTCCCAAATCAGCCTATCTGCCACAGTTCACATCCTTATGAGGTATTGTCCGCTCTAATCTCTTGGGCTCACGGGTTTGTGTTACAAAATACGCCTCACAAGGGAGAGGTGATGTGAACTTTTTTATACTCCAATAACCTTCATTTTATGTTCGATATGAGATTCAAAATTTCAGAGGTAAATTCTCAAATTTTTGCACGCTAGAGAGAACATGATGCTTCTCAGGAAAAATCCTTCTAGAGATTTCAGACCTCCAACTTTCTTCCAACACATAATTCATGAAAAAAAAAGATTTCATATTCGGTAGGGGAATGAGGTAAGTGATCTTAGGCTTACTACTCCAAAAGTGGTAATCATTGTTCAGGTAAATTGCAGAGATTAGAGGTATGATTCATATTCAGATCAAGCTATGTGACAGTTTGATACTTATTTTCCAAGGACTCTTTGTTCTAAATATTATTTTGCCCTTGGAGATAGAGTCAAAGTATTAAACCACTGAAAAATGTCCTGCATAGTTGTTTTTTTTTTACCACGTACATGAAAAGGGTATTAACAGCTAAAGCATTGTCAATTATTATACAACAATTAGTGTAGCTTCCAATGTGTTAGAGTTCTTTCCCAGTGAGCTTCCTTGTCCCATTTCTAATTGATTTGTGCTCCCCACCAGAAATTTGCTCCTTAGCCCTTAGCCTACATTCAACAGTCAAGGATACAGCATGAGTTGGTGACACCTATATTGCTGGATGTTTAAGAGATTACTTTTCATGTAACAAGGTCTTCTCTTTACTGAACAAAGAATAATGCAACTTTTCCTTTTTTCTTTATGATGATGTTTTCTTTTTTCCTTGGATTCTTTTCCTACCAATTTGCTTTTGAATATGACAGACCTCTTCTTTGATGTCTTTTAAACTTGTAAATGCTTGTAAATTTTTTTAAATTTGGGCCCACTTAATATGCTAACACTGTCAAATAATGACTGCATAATTTGCTTTACCACCTTTAAGTTGACAGGACTGCATAGTTTATGATCTCTGCTTCCCTGATACGTGTTCAGCTCACTATGTTGCATCGTTTTCTATAGCTGAATCAGGAAGGCAGCAGAAACTACTCAAGTCTGACAGGCGTTATTGCCTAATCTTCGTACTGAACAAATCTCCATGAAGTTCCAGCCCTTCATTTCCTTGCTTTTCCTTCTATTGTCTCTGCATAAATTTCCTGAGGTTGTGGCGGACCTGAATTCTGACAGTCAAGCCCTCCTTGACTTTGCTGCTGCTGTCCAACATGCTCGAAAACTGAACTGGAATGCAACTATCCCAGTTTGCACGTCTTGGGTTGGCATAACTTGCAATTTAAAAAAATCCGGTGTTATTGCCATCCATCTCCCAGGTATTGGACTTTCTGGCCCCATTCCGATCAATACCATAGGAAAGCTTAATGCTCTCACGATCCTCAGCCTTCGATCCAACAACCTCAATGGAAATCTTCCTTCTGATATCCCCTCCATTCCTTCCCTCCGTTGCCTATTCCTCCAACACAACAACTTCTCTAGTGTCTTCCCCACCTCTCTTTCCCCCCGGTTGAGTGTACTAGATTTCTCCTACAATTCATTCACTGGAACCATTCCAACTACAATTCAGAGTCTCACACGGCTCAAAATTCTGAACCTCCAGAACAACTCCATATCCGGAGCCATTCCCAATCTCAATCTCCCAAGTCTCCAAGTTTTAAATTTCAGCTATAATAACTTGAGTGGATCTATTCCAAATTCCCTCCAAAGATTTCCTTCTTCTTCATTTTTTGGGAATCCGTTGTTATGTGGTTCGCCTGTAAAGCTTTGCTCCACAGTCTCCTCTTCACCTTCTCCTTTTCCCTCTTACTTTCCAAGCCCACCAACAGTTTCTCAAAGTCGACATGCTACTTCAAAAAACAAACTAGGTGCTGGCGCCATCATTGCAATAGTAATTGGGGGCTTAGCATTTCTGCTTCTACTGCTAGTAGTGATCTTTATACGCTGTTTGAAGAGGACAGAAAGTGGGGGCAGTGGCTTGCTGAACAGAAAAATCTCTGCAGCTGGAAAGAGTGAGAAGCCTAATGATTTTGGAAGTGGAGTACAGGAAGCTGAAAAGAACAAATTGTTCTTTTTTGAAGGATGTTCTTACAACTTTGATCTTGAGGATTTGTTGAAGGCTTCAGCTGAAGTTCTTGGCAAGGGGAGTTATGGAACGACATATAAAGCTGCATTGGAGGAGGGGACACAAGTGGTAGTGAAAAGATTGAAGGAAGTTGCAGTTGGGAAAAGGGAATTTGACCAGCAAATGGAAGTTCTTGGGAGGGTTGGACGACATCCAAATGTTGTGCGACTTCGTGCCTATTACTATTCAAAGGATGAGAAGCTGTTAGTTTACAACTACATGCCAGCCGGTAGCTTGTTCTCGCTCCTGCATGGTATGCTTATCTCAACATCATTCTCCAATCTCCATTAGCATCATGTTGGCCCTATTAGTTTGCAAAGTAGAAGAAAAATATAGTTTGTTTTCTGCTTTTCTATTCTTGCAGTCTGAAACAGACGATTACGCTTTGACCAGGGCAAATTTTGGTTAAAATAATCATTGAAGCCCTAACTGTTGCGGAAGAAAATGAAATGCCCCACTTAGTTTCATAGTAAAATTGATTTGATTTAGTGAGAAATCTAAAGATTTTTAGTAATACATTGTTCAGTTGGCCGCCATAATTCTTGAATAAAGTTACTCACTCCGGTGCCAAAAGAAAAACGTACTAGATCACCTCACAGGATCAGTGGTTGAACATGTAATTAATATTTGTAAGTAATGTTGACATCCATAAGCAGAACCAGTTGAGCACCCTCATCTCTGACATGGTATGCAGCTCTGACTCCGTATAATTTTCGATTTCGTTCTTTAAAAATTTCCTGGCGATTATAAGATGCAAATTCAACAATTAGGACTTACTTATCTGACTATAAGATGCTAAATTTGTTTTTTTTTCCCCTTTATTTATCTGTTTCCAACAATGACAGGAAACAGGAGTACAGGGAGAACTCCACTGGACTGGGATTCAAGAATGAAGATTGCCCTGGGAACCGCTAGAGGAATTGCGCACGTTCATACCGAGGATGGTGGTAAATGCACCCATGGCAACATCAAGTCCTTGAATGTCCTCCTCAGCGATGAACTTGAGGCTTGTGTCTCTGATGTTGGCTTGGCTCCTCTGATGAATGCACCTGTAACCATGTCTCGTATCGTTGGATACCGTGCTCCAGAGGTGATTGAAACACGCAAAGTAAATCAAAAGTCTGATGTTTACAGCTTTGGTGTGCTCCTCCTGGAAATGCTGACTGCGAAAGCTCCCCTCCAGCCTTCAGGACATGATGGTGTGGTCGATCTTCCGAGATGGGTCCGTTCTATTGTGAGGGAGGAATGGACAGCTGAAGTCTTTGATGTGGAGCTGTTGAGATTCCAACATTTCCAAGAGGAAATGTTACGGATGCTTCAGATTGCGCTAGCATGCGTGGCGAAAACACCAGAAAAGCGTCCAAAAATGGATGAAACCGTTAGAATGATAGAGGACATACGACAATCTGAATCCAAGAACCGGACATCCTTAGAGGCAGAATCAATCATCCAAACACCCTGATTTGCAACAAAACTTCTGCTCATGGAACTCAAATATTCGATTCTCTAGTCTTTCTGGGAGAGCTTCTTCTTTTTTCCTCATTTGTTGGGGAATAACTATTTCCAAATTGCCATGGATTTGACTTACAAGCTTCAATCAATGCTCTGAACCCATGAATCTATGATCTTTTGATGAAAGTGTCATCCTCAATCAACTATAAATGTTTCCATCATTGCAATACAGGATAATATGACCAAAAACTTATTAATATGGAAAAGTGATGTCTATGATCAAGAAAAATAGACATTTTTGAACTTCCATGCCATATTTAGTAGTTAGTTACAAGATTTCCTTATAACAAATGATAACTAACAAACTCATTCTGTCAAAAATGGAACATGAAAAGGCAAAGACTCGGGAGTTAGAGATAGACATAATCCATCAAAAGATGGCACCTCAAATCCTATATTCTCGGTTCACATCCTTTGGTTCTTCTATTTTTCGTTCCTCCAATTTTTTTTCTTTTTTTTCCCCCTATTTTCCCTTGGCGGCATGGAGGGCTGTCATGACAGGGTTTCATTGAAAATGCTTTGATTGCAAAGAATATCATATCCAAAGGATCCCAAGGTAAAAGTTTTTGGTCATTTATTATTCTTAATACAATGATAATCAACTTTGCTGCAAATTTTTGTTTGTATTATATTTATAAAGATTTCGTGCAAAACATTTTATTTTCCTTCCTTCGCTATCCTTAAATCTCTGTTGAAGAATGAAACTGAAAAGAGAAGGATTAGCAGCTCCCGTTTACATTAGGCTATTAAGGTAGCACATTGAATTTGCAGAAAATTTGCAGTAATGCAGGATGATTTTTGTCTGAATCATGTCCTAGGAAGAGAGGAAAATGTAAATAAATTTTTTTAAGGGAAAAGATAGGTAGCATACCGATAGAGGAATCTTTTTTCAAGGGGATTTCAATGCAGAATATATGAAGAGATAGAGGATCTTTGAGCTTTGAAATCAAGACTGATGAAAATTCAATCTTTTCCTTTTCCCCTTCTTACACGTAGGATTCATTAGAACTATAGCATTGTTCTTTTCATAGCAGCGTTCCTCTTTTCCAGTCATAGGCAATCTGAGTTTATAATATTTGCAGAGGCCTGCTGTAACTTCATCAACAGGGGTCAGTTGGGCAAATGGGACATCGTTGGACCAAGGTGAGTCATTCAAAACAAGCTTCTGTTTTGTTTCCTTTCAAAGAGTGTTGCCTTCTCCCATTTCTTCTTTCTTTCCCTTTTTTGTTTGATTTGTTCGTTTTAATTAATTAATTTTCCTTTCACATGACCTGGGTATATAAAATAGTTAACCTTATAAACTTGATTCGCATAAAAATCTTTCCAAGTCACTGGAAAGCCAAGTAGCAACAAATATGATAGTAACTGCACAAGAGACTTCTAGAAGTTCAACAGCAAAAGCATTTTGTTTATATGTTAAAGCAATCCCAAGTTCCCAAACAGCATTGATCTTGTCAAGTGCATGCAAAAGTGCACTAGAAGTTCAACAGCAAAACCAAATGTTAAAACAATCCCAAGTTCCCAAACAGCATTGATCTTGTCAAGTGCATGCAAAAGTGTATTGACAAATACCTTGGAGACTGTCATTTCCACATTACAACTGCCTGCAGTTGACAGGAATGCTTTGGTTTCTTAAAGGCATGCTTTTCAAATAGTGTACTAACCTATGCGCTTCTTTGTGCAAACAAGACTATTTCATCGTTGACGTCAACTCCCATAAAAGTTTTTCTCCTATAGGGTATTCTCACTTCTTAGGTCTCAGGTTCTTTTGGTTTCTAATCTGAAGTTCCTTGGTTTCAGTTCTTAAGTAATATTTACATCTGATTTCAGTTAAAGCCTTTTAATTTTTAAATCATGCCTCAGAGTTAAATGATTGTTGATAGTAAAAATGGTGTATCAGAATCCTTGTTAAATCACTTCTGGTACACAGTTCTTGCAGTTCTTCAAATGCCGTAATCTAGGCGTTAAGGATCATCAACCACGGAGTGTGGAACTTGCCGGCAGAAATGTTCACTATATAACTACCATACAGAGCTGGGAAGTAAAACTAACAGAGTCAACCAGGGATGGAAAGATAGTAAGTCTATGATGCCTTTTACATTTTCCATTGGTGGAAAACATGAAGACTTTGTCAGAAGAAATTGCAACTTCTAAGTCATGATTTCTATGTCTATACAGAATGTCTAAATTATACAATACAAGGAGAATAACATCTGGATATAAAAAAATGCATTTGCTTTTGTGCTATGTTTCACCATTGGATGGATACAGAATGATTGATCATTAATATGCATCAACTGTCTTCATTTTTTCCCTTTATGCATATCTTTAAAGAGGCTTCTTGGCTTATATTCCACTGCATGAATAGATACTTCCATCTCAGAACATGTGCTTCTAGCGTGCTGATGATGATGTAAGATTTGCTTACTTGCTTGCCATTTGCTTGATTCTACATTGCAAGTTCTCCAGTGGTTTGCATAGAACTGCAATGGATTGTTCTTTGTCAACGGAATCCATTTGAAATTCTCCATCTTTTATTGAGCCATGAAACTTGCAGTGTGCATGATGATTTTTCTAGCGTCTTTTCCTTTTTGCTTGAGTCTGCTTCATTTCTTCAGGATCACAATGCCACATACATGTTAATGGTAAACATCAAAGTACTTAATTGCATGCAACTATTACCGTTGAGCCATTTGAATTTCTCACTTTATACCCGTCTAATTTTCTTACATTTGACTTTTTCTTCTACTTTCCAACAGCTTGTTGCAAATTTCAGTGCACCATGGTCTGCTCCTTGCAGATCAATAGCACCAACCTACTGTGAGCTTGCAGATAAATATCCTTCTTTGATTTTTCTAACTGTGGATGTCGATGCGCTTGCAGTGAGTGAAAACACTTTTTTTTTTTTTTAATCTTGATAAAACTCTCTAAAGAAGTAACTTTGTGCATCACACGACTCTTTCCTTTATATGAAACACCATTTTCTTCCTTGAAATGCAAGAACTTACATGTCTTAAATTTTTTTGGACCCTTAACTGTCACCATGCTAGTCAATGCCTAAGGGATAACTTGATAACTTATGCCGTCTTACCATATACAGGAGTTCAGCACTTCATGGGATATCAGTGCTACTCCAACATTCTTTTTTCTTAAAGATGGAAGGCAGGTGGACAAATTTGTAGGTGCTGACGAGGTAGAACTCCCAAAGAAGATAGCAGCAGTTGCTAATCTCGCGAGCAGGTTTTGAGTTGACAGCATTTTCCATATCCCAATCAGCGTAATCACTTCTTCCCTATAGTCCCTACATGTCATTTTCCACTGAGTAAATGACGCTACAACTCCAGCAGCTGGCTCTTAAAGACCTCAGAGGTATTATTTTCAATTCAGCCCTGTTTTATCGGCTTCATCCCACACAGACGGTGACAGGATCGCTCAAGAGGATAATCTGAAATCTGGAACTACCCTTCCTGTTTTTGTAGTCCATATACGACTATGAATTATAAGCCCATCATCTGCAGTAAGGAAAAGCCAATGCATTGTGCAGACAAATATTATGAATAAGTCGTGGAAGAGTGCATTTATGATTCCTAGACACCGAAATGTCTATTGTTGCCAAAGCCAAGACTAATAGTAATTTTTTTTTTCCTTTTTTTGGTACTATTGGTTGTTCAAATAATATTTTAGCTCCAATGGAAATTTGTTGTGTATAGAAGTGGTACCTTTCAAAGTCCTCCCCAACACCTTAAACAGGCATTGAATCCCTTCCAACATGAGCGCACCACTCTTTCTCATAATCAGCTTCTTGCAAAAGTTATTTTCCGCATGGCAGAATGTCAACAATTTAATTATGGAAAGAGGAAAAATGAACTGATGAACTAAAAGACGGACAACAGAAAATGAATGAACAAAGGCAAAACCAGTTTCAAGAAGAATAGGAAATCAGAACACAGTTGATTCTTTAGCAACCTTAAATAGAACAATTTTCAGAATAAGAAACATAAAATTTAACAAAGCTGGACAGATCATTGCTGAAGGCTGGTCAATTTTTTCAACCATTTTCATAAGCAAAAGTCAGTAATAGCAGAAATTAAAGTCCTTAAGAATTTAAACCTAAAGTTGAATTTCATTCCTATTTAAGAATTTTCTTGGATACTCCAAGCTTTCTTCTCAAAAATTCAAACCTGACCTCAGGTAGAGCTTTAGTCATTATGTCTCAGCAATCTGATTTTCAGAGTTGCAGTAGACAACTCCGAATTTCCTCAAGCCTTTCAGCTTCTATGATTACATGGTATTTCACATTGATATGCTTGGTTCTTCCATGCTGAACTAGAATTTTAGATATTGCAATGACAGATTGGTTGTCCACCAAAATATCAGTAGCTTCATCCTGAACTTATTCCAAGTCTGTCAGAATATTTCTAAGCCAAAAGGCTTAATTTGCTGCTGCTGCAGCAGCAGAACCATACTCAGCTTCAGCTGAGGATTGAGTTACAACTTGTTTCTTGGAGTTCCATTGGAAAACTCCACTTCCAAATGAAAAAACATAACCAAAAATGCTTTTGGAATCATTAACACTTTCAGTCCAATCACTATGAACATAACCTTGAAGCTTTTCACTTTCATGCTTAAAAAACCATAAGCCAAGATCAAGCGTATATTTAACATAACTGTTTTAGCAGCATTGAAATGAACTTGACTGGGGTAATTCAGGAACCTGGGGAGCAAACTAGCTAGTATTGGTTTATCTTCCTCCCACGGAAAATTATCCAAGTTTATCTGGAGTTTCTTCATGGGTATTATCTTTGTAATTTTTCTTCCTGCTTAGGGTTTCCAGGTCTCCATTATTTTGTACTAAACAATTTGCTTATTTGATAAACCAAATCCAGGATTAATGATTGACAATCCTGGTGAGATCACTACTCACCCCTAACTCAAGTAAATTTGAAATGAAAGCAGATTTTTTCTAACAGAACGCAGGTGTTCTCTATTTTTGTATCTATCACTACAATCTATGACTGTTATTACGATGGAAATCATAGGATACAACACAGAAAGTTCTAACTTATAGAAGTCCTGTTGGTTCAACATCCTCAGCAATTTGAAAAATGTTGACTTTTGTACTTGAAACAGCTACCTTGTGACCATCTAAGCATCAAGGACGGAGTCATAAAACAACTGCTTCAACACAAAAACACTGTTTGGATTTTTCATAATATCAATCATGTCTTCTCAAAATACATGTTTAAGAGCAGACAGCAGTGTTTGGTTTAAAGAAACAAAAAGGAAAGAAATAACAAATAATATGTAGTTCATAGTTGACGATTTTGACAATCAACAAACTCAAGGACAGAAGCTTGCTAGGGCAGCCATCTTCAGCCACTTGGGAATATGTGAACATTAAAAATCCCAAACAATATCAAGCATTTCTCTGAAGAAATGAGGCTGCAGGCCTCACATATGTGAACCCCTTAAAGGGATTCTCGCCGAATGTTGGGCTAGCAATTGGAGAATCAAGAACTGGCATGTTAGTCCAGCACTCCTCAAAATTAGGAAACACAGTGGTTCCCTGCGACTTTAGGGAGAAAACTTGGCCTAATCTCCCGAGCCTCTAATTTCTTCCAGTTAATGGACTCGAACCACTTATGGCATTTGATCTCCTCACTACCACCTTGTCCACTGCCAAGTCGCTTGCTTGGTTCTTTCTGTAGCAGCTGAAGAGAATAATAAAGTCTTTTAAATCTAAAATTCCTCATTAATTATTTGTAGCATCAACTGGTTATGTAGAGGTACGAAAATTCAAACCGGATGGTCAGGAGGAATGATAAAAAATTGCATAACTTGAAGCAGCACAATTTAGTTTCACAGCTGTACAAGTTCTAAACATTTTTGCATAACATGAAGTAGAACAATTAAGTTCACAGCTATGGAAGTGTTACTTTTTCAGAGCATTGAATCATTATGATAAAGGCATAAATATATGAGAAAGTGAATTTAATCCCCTTGAGGATTGAGTGTGCTTCACTTGACAAAAATGCTGGCAGCTTGATCTTATCCTTTATTATTTTCTCCTGGATCTTCTGTCTGTTTCCACCAGAAAAGGGTGGCTGCAAAACAGTAAACGATAATCAAAAGTAAGGCTAAGCATGAATAACAAAAGCAATGGTTAGGAATTGTGAGACACTACAAATGAACTTCCACAGGACGTAAGAGCAAATCAAGATCTGAAATCACAAGACTACAGTTAAGCCAAACAGGTCCGAAAGTATTAGAAGTTAATCTGATTCTTAAATTGCCTTCCCCCCTTCCCCCAACTTTACCATACGTTATTCTTAATGTAATGCCACAAGAACAAAAAACAATCTGGAACAATTCTGTATCACTTCTCTATGATGTATATGTGATTATAGGTAGATATTATTGTTATGTATCTGTTCCTAGATGAGACTTCCTCTGAAAAACATATGATCAAAGGACTGAAACAGGCAAGCAAAGTTCCTAAACTAAACAGGTTGCTTCCCAAACCATACAATGGAAAGCATTTAAACGAGTCAACCTATTTTCCAAAGGTCATATTGCTCCCAAGTCCCAACATTATTAATTAATCAAGAATACAGTCAAGTTGGTTTCATCAAGCACCGAGGGCGAAAGAAAAGTCTGCTTTCTCCCCAATGAAATTACAAGCTGTACATTAAGAATGGAAAATTTTCTGCTCCTGGAAAAAGCTTCACTTTACCACAAGTGCATAGACAACAACAAAACCCTTTCCACTATATGGGATCACTGACATGGATCAAATTACACTAATGCTTACCACAGATTGGTAGAACACAAATAAAATTATCAGAGTGTATAATCATATACCAACCTTCCCAGTAAGCATTTCAAAGAGTAGAATTCCCACACTCCACCAATCGGCAGCCTTGTCATGGCCTTTGCCAAGAACAATTTCAGGTGACATATATTCTAAAGTTCCACACATGGAATTGGATCTTGTATTTTTGTCAAATTCCTTTGCTAGGCCAAAATCAGTCAGCATAACCTGATAACACAAGGGAAGCATCAACCACCATGAAGATAGTTTAGAAATCAGTTGATGCAATCAATGTTAAAAATGAGTCAGCAATGCACACAGTTTCCCAATCATGCAATCACATAGACTGTGACATAAGGGTAGCACCAACCACCATGAAGATAGTTTAGAAATCAGTTGATGCAATCAATGTTAAACATGAGAGAGCAATGCACATAGTTTACTGATCATGCAGTCACATAGATTGTGACCAACAAAAACCAGCCACCAGGTCACACATACATCCAAACAACATTTCAGGTTTGAAAACCTTGAATTCTGCTATAAGCATGGACATACAAACAGTAGATACAATTTCTAGTAGATGAAAAAAAGCATTTGCACACACATACATACACACAAAGAGCATTTTGCACATTCTTACATTCCCATCTGCATCAAGAAGAATATTTTCAGGTTTTAGATCCCTGTGCATTATGCCATTTGCATGGATATGAGAAACAGCTGATACTATCTCTGCAGTATATATGCGAGCCAAATCTTCCCTGAAGAAGGAAATGAAAAATGTTGGACCATGCTCCAGAAATTTCACTTCATAAATGCAAAAAGCAGTTACAGCTTACAATACCTACCTGAACAAGCCCTGGCGGTAAAGCTGGAAGAAAAGATGCCCCCCATTAACAAAGTCAAGCACAAGATACAGCCTATACTTGGTCTGCATGAAAATATAAATGAATTAACTTGTATCTATAATAAATATGACAGTCCAAGCAAAAAAAAAAAGGACTGCCAAAATATTCAGCACCAGTACATTATCCTATTTGTACTATCATTGTATCATCAAAACATGTGAATATCATAAGAGAATAAAGTAACCAAAAATATTAAAAATTATTCTACTAGTACATCATTACTTGGAATGAGTATCTGAGCTGCACAATGAAGGGGTGATCCACTTTTGTTAATATATCCCTCTCAGATTTCATATATTCAGTGTGATTTTTCTCCATAATCTTATCCTTGCGCATGACCTTCATCGCATATATGTCAGAGGTATTGCTCAACCTTACTTGATACACCTTTCCAAAAGCACCTTGGCCAACAACCTTTAAAACTTCAAAATCTATGAGTCCCACATACTGCTGTTCCACGGGTTGACTCTCTACATGACCATCAGGGTTCTTGGGAATGACGTCAATAATTGAAGGTTCTGTGAGCTCTTTTTGAGCCTCTTCCCTGACTCCTTCTACAAGTTCCAAGGAATCCCCTGTTTCACGTAATATAAGCTTGCTAAGCTTCAATGACTGGCTAACATAAGTTGAGGGACCAACCAAGGAGTGTGAGCGGCTACAGATGACAGCTGGATCATCATAAAGCAATTCATTTGATTCAGTCATAACAACCAGATTTTTAGGATTCTCAGTGCTGATTTTCATTGAGGCTTGAACAGGAGCAGGCCCAAACACATCAGAGAAATCAAACTCAAGATGATCAGAGGTCAAAGTACCAGGTTGCCCCTTGGGAAAAAGCAAATGATTCTGGAAGGCTTTGTGAATGTGGGATCCATTTAAACTAGATAAGTGAGAGGAAACCATGCTGCTTATATGAAATCAGGCGGATAATTTTAAAAAGCTTTTGAGGCTATAAATGGATCTCGCTGAATGATTCCACTATGCGAATAGATGAAGAAGGGCACCTAACAATGGCCTTAAATAGCAGGAAGTTAACGTATGCAACAGGGGATCCTAGAAAACTAGGAAGCAAGCAAGCCAAAATCCAGAAAATAAAATCGTTCTTGTTCCCCGATTTGCAGGAAACTGTGGATGCAACAGTTCTTGAATTCATGAAGATCAAGTTAGCAAAGCTGTAGCCCAAGGCAACACAAAGTCAGTTCCAGCTGTAAATGAAAGTCCTATGTATCACCTTAAAATAGCATGAATATAGAAAACATACAGAAATGCATAAAAGGGAGATAAATGCATTTAAAAAAAAAAAAACAATGAACTCTCAATTGTGTGTTTTATAACAACTTGCAAAGAAGAGTGAAATGTCAATGCAAAGTAGCTAAAATGCCCATTATGTTGTAACATTCAAGCACAACAATAATAACCCAAATGAGCCTATAGCAATGCATTACCACATCTCTCTTCCACAAACACCAACCATTTGGTTTAAACCTGATTATAAACCTGATAAGCTGAAACAATTGAAATTCTCTACAATATGGTCATCGCTCAACTTATGTTACATGTGCAAACTGCTACAAATCACACGAAAAATTCCCTTCGATAAATGAGTACATTTTGAAAGCATCTTCATAAATAGATTGATTTCTACCGATTATAATAGTACTTGTTTCACCTCATTCATATGATACTCCTTTTATCTAACAATTCACATTAAGGAACATTTTTTCCAATTTAAATTATAGCCCAAAATTCAATTGGCTAAAATAATAATAAAGCCCTTGAACTTTGTCACTTTATTTAAATAAGTCCCTATATTTTTATTGCACCCAAATAAGTCCTTAACTTTTAATTTGTATCTTAATAAGCCCTTAATCTTTTAATTTGCATCAAAATAAGCCCTAACCGTTAATTTGTACCTAAACGAGCCCTTAACATAAATCAATCTTCGGTTCGAAATAAGGTCTTATTTGGATACAAATCAAAGGATAAGAGCTTATTTGAGTAAAATGAAAGTATAAAGGCTTATTTAAGAAAAGTGAAATAATTCAAGGGCTTTTTTTAGTATTTTAGCCAATTCAATTCAACACACAGCTCTAACTTAAACCAAAGTTATGCAGAAGAAAACCCTTACTGGACCAGATTACATGATTCAATAAGATACCGAAAAAAAAAGAAAAATCAATGTCACATATAATTTAACATGAAAAATAAAAATAAAAATAAAAAACAACGAAATCATGATTAGATCTGTGAAACTTAGACCTTTCGTTTAAAAGGGAAGAACAAAATATTATTGATAATAATAAGAGAAAATAAGGATGACGATTCCGAAGACAAATAAGAAAAGCAACTCAAAGTACAAAATTTGATTTTATAACCAAAAAAAAAAAAACAGAAACTCTAACAAAAAAAAAAGAAAATCTACAAATTCAAAAAAGAAAAAAAGAAAAAAGGGGAGACTTTTGGAGGATTGCAGAGGCAACGCGGAGACGAACGCTTTCGTGAAAGAAAGTGAAGAGTTTTAGCAATCGAAGGCCTCGTTTATATAATAGTTATTATAGTAAAATTATAACTGCTTTAGGAATTCAGATGTTAAATACGTGGCTAGTTTTGATTGGTTGATGCAGCTAAAAGCAAAGTCAAAAGTCAAAATTTAATGCATTATATGCGGCTTTGCGTTTTGGGTCAATCACTCACATCCATCCACGTAGCACAAAAACATGCACCTGGGCAGGCTTCTGCCGTTTCGTTCTCCACCACAAAGACAAGAAAAAATTCCAATTCTTTGAAAAAAAACATTCACATCAATTTTAAATAAAAAAACTCACGATTATTAACATTAAGGAATAAAATAAAGAAGATAAGTGATTGTGACCATTTATATATATATATATATTTTAAGTTATTCTATTTTATTTTAATTAAAGATGTAAATGATGTATTAATATTTATAAATTATTTAAGTTTAATTCGAATAAAATTTAAATTCGACATAATTATTATTGAGTCGAATTCGAACTCAAATAGTTAACTTATCAATCGAATCAAGTTTAAACATTTTTATATCCAATTCGAGTAGCTTACGAGTTTAATTGAGTTTTTATATTTTAATTATTTTAATTGATAAAATATATCGAATTTAAGTTCAAATAATTAAGCTTTTGTTGAATATAAAAATTTAGTTTATTTTACATATTAATCGAGCAAGCTTAAATAGCTTGATTTTTATCTTAGATCGAACTCAAATTAAAAAAATAAAATTTGATTGAGTTTGAACTGAATTTCAAATCTCGAATTTAAAATCAAATTTAAATTTAATATTATATTGATTCGAACTCAATCAATTACATTTTTAATCCTAATTATAGAAACTTACCCTAGCAGGAAAGAAAATTATCTTTTAAACTTTGACAACCTTTGAAGGGTCTAACGTCTCGTCTTCTTAAGTCAAAGGCTCATTGGTGAATTTATATTTTTAGTTAGTAATAAAGGTAACATTTTTAATTTGACTGATCTTTTTGCATGCTGATAATATGATTTGATGAAATGACATTAACATTTAAGATTAAATAATGGTGTTTTTATATTAGATTTTTGTCGTCTGAAGACTTCTTTTGATATATTTATAATTTTTTATTAAATTAATCTTAATACAAAAATATTACAATTAATTTTTTTAAAATTTTTCTTTTTTTCAATAGTACAAATTAAAATGTAATTTTAATTGAAAGTGACTCTTTCTTGTCTTTTTTTTTGTGTGATTGGATATTAAATATTAGAAGTCTATTTAAAATCATATTTTATTTGCCATCTTTTTATTAAATTATAAAAAACAAATTATATTAATTAATGGTTATAAGGACATATAATGCTTATATAAAAAAATTTGGAAGACATTAAGTTTATACAATTCATTCATAATGGAAGAACAACAAACTAACTAATTATGTTCACATTAGTTACATATTTACATTAAGATGTAAATATCAACTTATTCATTGAAGAGCCTAAAATTTTAAATGGGATCTTGCTAAGAGAATTAAAAATAGTTGTAGAATACAACTATAATTTCAATCCTTTATCCTCAATAAGGTTTCACTGTAATTGTTATTATAATTATGTTTGAATATTTACATTAGTTGATCTCAATGATGATCAAATATCTAATTTATTCACTGAAGAAAAGTTTATTATTTAGATTTAAAAAAAAAGTCATACTTGATGTAATGTAACATAAAAAGAAAGCTTTACTTACAACTCAACACAGAGCAAAGTCTAAGATTTGTGGTAGCTTTCCATTAGCAAGTGACATCTTATAATTTAACACAAAAAAAATAGTCATGCTTGCAACTTAACACAAAATAAAGCCAAAATTTGTATATAAAAAGAAAGATTCATCATATTCAAACACCAACAAGTACAAAAAGAATCATGGGTGCTTACTATTGCATCAGAAGCATAACAAAAAATCAGCACCTTGTTGAGTTAGGGTTGTGGCATATGTTCAATTTTGGATTTTTTTTCTTTTTCCATGTAAAACAATTATATGTGATGTTATGAAAAATTTTATCTTTTGGGTTGAAAATCACATGTAGAGAGAAGTTTTGTAACTTGATTTCTTTACAAGGGATTCTTTTGAGAATAAGCCTTGTAGGACCTAAGCGATTAAAAGCAAAAAAATCAAGCTTATTGAATTTTATTGCAAGTTAAGCATTACATTTTTTTTCTATTCTTAAACACTACCTTATAGAACGATAATTGACCACCAAATCCTACAATAGAATAAAATCTTGCAAGACTTACATTATGATTACTATTGTTAATAGAGAGAAGACAATCCTAGTAAATAAAGTGAAATACTTGATTAGTAGCAGCGTTAATATTCTTAGAAGGATGTTATTACCTTACCTTAATGCAATGCTATACACATGAAAGCTTACTAAATCTTTCCTCTATCTTATCCCATTTGACTTAAGCATATTTAAGCTCTAAGTCTATGAACAAAAATAACAACTTCATAAATCCTAGAGTCAATTACCTATATTCTTGTTAATTATGCAAGTTTAAACACTTAATAAAAAATTTGAACACTTAATGGAAAACCAAACTTCAGAAGTCACCTAATTTGTTAACAAGCTTTAACTTTTAATTTAATTTTTAGAACTAAAAGCAATTAACATTTATGTATCTCATGTATTAAAATAAGGAATTATAGTTGACGAATGATTGATGGTCAAGTTTAGATTGAAAACTTGTTGGCAGCTACAAATTATGAAAAAAATTTAGATTACAAAAAATAAATATGAAAGTGGACCTTAAAGAGTTATAACGTAATTTTAAAGTAAAAATAATAACACAATGACATCAAACAATCACATTAAAGAAAAAATAAAATGAAATGGTTTACTGGGACTTACAATGGTGTTCAAGAAGAGAAGAAACATAATTGACAAACATACAAATGGGAATGTAACAAAGCTCATGGACTAAATGAACTAACACTTTACTTACACAAAGATAATAAAACAAAAGCTACAGTAAAAAGAAAAGTTAACTAATAATAACCTAACCATAAACACTAAATACAAAAACATCTATGATTACTTGATTAGAATAAAGCTTGATTGATTAAAAGCATTCAAGCTTATTCAGTTCTATAGCAAGTTAAGCATCATAGCCTTTCCATTCTAAAAAACCACCATATTGAATGTTACTACACCATATATATACTTTGTGCACAATTAAAATTATCTAATATAAACATTACATAAGCAATCCCTTAAACTTTCTTATGGAAAATATTAAGATGTTTCAGGATAACCAATATAACATGGGTTTTTTTATCCCACAATATGGAGGAAGTAATGGTTAAAATGTAAGCATACATAATATTTTAAAAATAATTAAGCTTGTGAACTATTGACAAGTAGATTAGCTAACTAAACATGCAAGAGGAAAATCTGCATGTTGTATGAACAAAGCTGGACATCACTTAAGGAATATATTCATTGTTTTGGTTAATCAGGGAATTAAAATTAAACTTGTTTGTGTAGACACTATTTTGTCCAAGACTTTTAATCAATTGGTCAAGATATTTAACTTCTTCGAGTCGAATTTCATATGGATTATTAAGATTTCGAAATATCAATTGGGTCTTAAAAATTGATTTAGGCTTTGAATGGACATTTGGTGTTTGAGCTTTGAGCCCAATAGATAGTTTTATTTTGTTTGTGTTTGGGCTTGAGCCCAGTAGGTAACTTTTTTTTGCTTTTTTTTATTTCATTGCTTTAATAAAAATTAAATAAAAACTAAAAAAGAAAGAAAATCAAAATAATTTGTGATCCTGTTTAGGGCATTCAATCTCAAAAATCAAATTTGCATAAAAAAGGAAACTAAATTATGAGAAGTGGTAATGGTAATTGAACCAATTTTTAAATGAATAAATCAAGTAACAAATAGGATCAAATTTGTTTGTGACAAATTCGATCTTTGCTATTAAATGAAATCCTTAAAATCATTGTTAAAAGCCTATATAAATGCTATTTAACACATAGTGAAGACAAATAAAACACATGAAGAGAATAGGTAAAAAGTATACAAAAAAAAATCACATAGTTTGAAGAGAGTTTTTTTATGGTAATAGGGATTTACAATTTTTTTTAGGGAAATTTGGGAAATGGTGAGGGTGTAATTCGATCAAGGTAGAATCTAGTAGGCAAAGAATGTAATTTTTTTTTTTTAAGATTTTTTTTTGTATTTTTTGGAATCTTGTGGAAAATTTTGGAAATTGAATGAATTTTAAATTTGTCGATTGAATTTTCTAGTGAAGGTTGAAGTTTCTAGTGAGATTTCAGCATTTTTTTTTCAGAGCTTGACAAGTTTCCAATTTTCGACCATCGATGTTCATGTTTTTCTAAAAAAAAAGTAAAGAGAAAATGGGTTAGAGAGAGAGTGAAGGGAAATCTAAGACAAAAAATAAAAATTTTTATAAAAATAAAAATTTTTGCCTTTTATAGAAGTGCTAAATGGCGCTGTTTTGAATCTAGAGTTCAATAGGATTCACATGTTTCTCATGCCCAAATCCGATTTGCTACGTTACTTGTTTTGTGACCTGGTTCCAATAGCCCTTTTCAAGTCAAGCCGAGCCATTCTAGCTAGGTTTTATGCTTGAAGTCGAGCTGCGCCTTCAAGCCACCAAGTTGAGCTGAATTTTTTTTTAATGTTTATTTTACTCATTTATTTATTTATTTTTTTAAATACTTTTGTAAAAACCTATTTAAATAAAAATAACCTTACTAACATATTAGAGGGTTTGTAATTTTATTTTTATAGGTTTTACCAATATCTGAAAAACCTTATGAATTTTTAAAAATTAAATTTAAGAAAAACAAAAAAAAAAGTTTTCAAAAGGCTTTACCAACATATTGAAAAGCTTGTGATTTAAAAAAATAATATTTTACCAATATATTAAAGAGTCTTATGATTTCTAATAAAAATCAAATTTGAAAAGAAAAAAAAAAGAAATAGTTTTCATCAAATCCTACCAACATATTGGAGGATAATTTATGACAATAAATCTTACCAACATATTGGAATATATTTTAAAAATTTTTTTTTTATAAAAATTAGATTTTTAGAATTTTCGATGATAAAATTACTAAGATTGTTGTAAATAGCAATCTTTTCTTAAATTCTTAGGTGAGAAAATCTTTTTCTAAATTTTATTAACATATTGAAGAATTTAGATAAAAATTTTTTATAACTAAGATTCTAAATTTTATTTGTTATCATAAATAAAAGTTTCATTTCATAAAAATTAAATGAATTTGACAATAGAACTATTTTAAAGTGTGATAAATAGTCTCCTTAAAGACTATTGAGGTAAGAAAATATTCTTAAATTATTAGCAACATATTGGAATAATTTAAGAAAAATTTTCAATATTAAATTATTTGGTAAATCATAAATATGTTTTAAGGCTTGAATAACTTAAAATCAAATTAGTATCATTCTTTGGATGAGCACTATGAGGGTGTTATAACTTTTCTTATGCATAACTGCATTCTCGAACTTAAATATGATTTTGTAAACTAAAATCTACCAATTAAAGATACTTAAATCAAGCTTGAGATTTTTTTTTAAAATAGGACATATTTAGTTAAATGATCAATCACACCTAAATAAAAAAGATTAGTGGTGACTCCTTAAGTTTATATATAGTGATAAATCTATGGATCTACATGTTGTGATAGTTTAGTGACTCTACTAGGGACATTGAGAGTCAGGCTAGTAAACGATTTCTTGTTATCTAAGCTAAATTTAATAAATCTAAGAAATTTTCTTTTTGTTTGTATTTTATTTATTTTTTATTCATATTTGTCATTAATTTACATATGCATAATAAAAGCCCTACACCCGAGTTCTGTCCTTTATGAGGGAGTAAAATACCTATGCTTTTGTGAGATTTCATATATTCACATGGGTTAGTGAAACACTCCACTCAAATTGAACTTTTTTCGCTTGTAGCTTATAATGGGTGAGGATTGGGTGCCTTATTAGTTTTTGATGGACAATGATGTGAGGAACAATTTGAAAACTTTTAGAAGTAACCCAAACTGCATATAGTTAACCTTATGAGCTTAACTCGTAGGTAGAGTCATGTTCTTTTTACCTTTTAGAATAAACCTGAAGTTTAGAATCATATTGTTATTGCATTTTTATTTGTCTTGTTAATATGTTTATTTTTTATATATTGAGATAATTAACCAATTTTTTGTTTGCTTTTTCTTTGTGTATATTCATAAGACATGCATACAGATTGTATAACATACTTGCCTTAAAGATATTTTTAACAAAAGCTTTCATAGAACCCATTGAACATCTAGCTTATGCCTTATATATGTTCTTCAAGTGTGAGTCACCTAATGACTTGAAGATAGAATAAAAAAAAGCAACAAAAGTAAAGAGATTGTTTAACACCTGGCTATGTCTCCTAAAGAAATTTGTTTGCTTCTTAAATAAAATAATTTGAAAAACTTGTCAAACATATGGAAGAGTATGAGTCAATCAAGACAATCAGCAATTTGTGAAAAGTATGGCCATATTGCACATCTCTTTTCAGTGGTAGTTGAAAATTCTATTATTATAGTTGTTATACAATTTTAGTATCCTTCATATAAATGCTTCATTTTCAATGAGATTGACATGACACCTACTATAGATAAGTACATATATTGATGGGTTTGCATCTCTAATTGTCAAATAAAATATATGTCTAAGGTAGAAACTAGCATTTCATAGAAAACTAGCCAATCTTATAGGAGTAAAAAAAAGATATAAATGTACAAGTTTAAGAAAGAAATGACCATATTTGTTTATCTTGAGAATTTTTTCATGATTTCATCATAAAGCACTTGAATGATGGTTAAGGGTTGGATATATTTGCTTTGGTTATATATAGCATGATGGTATTTCCTAGAATTTTGGGTCATATTGAGATATAAGTGATTGACTTTTTTTGGTATGTGGAAAAAGGTTGCAACCCCTCACTTGTAATCTTAACTGAAACAATTAGTTCCCTAAACCATTATTGTTAGAAAGGGAAAATATGCTTTGTTGAATGTGTGCCATTGTTATATTTATGAATGAAAAGCCACTTTTAGTGCAAAAGAATACATTTTTAAAACTTTACTTTCTCAACTAAGCCCTAATTAAGAAGGTTTGGGAGAGTGAATAATTGAAGCCCAAATTTAAGGAAGAATGATGGTCCTACTACAAGGTCTTACTTGCACCCAGGTGAAATGGTTAATTCTATGATGAATCATGAGTCGATGTTATATTAATGTGGATATGAGATTGGATTCCCATTTCTAAGTTTATAAGGAGCAATAAATTATACATAGTTTTTGGTACGAAAGTAGTTTGGGGCTACGCAATTCGTTTTTATGACACACAAACTTAATTAATCATATTTTCTATATAATGAGCCAAAAATGCTGTAAAAGGTGAAAAATGTGATAAAGGCATGAAAAAAGCCCAAGAAAGTGAGTCTTGGATCGTTTATTGATAAAATCACTCACGGATATTTGGTGTGGAAAGTAAAAATGGGGCAAAGAAGTTATGTTTACTCTTAGAGGCAATTGCCAGTCAGTGAACCATGAGTTGGATGAGATACTCTTAGAGTTAGAGTTTATAAGAAAAGAATTTGAAGCTGAAAAAGATAAGATAAAGCAAAATATTCAAAGATTTTAGGAAAAGAGGGAACAATGGAGACAAAACAGAAAAGTTAGAAGTTAAAATTCACAATATCTCCAAAGAACGTAATACAATGGTTAATGATTTGCTTAAACTACATCAATAACACAAAAAGTTAAAAATTAAGAGTAAAGCCCAAAAGATTGCCTAGAAACTTGACACTGTCATCAATGGGTTGATAAAGCTATACCAAAAGCATAAAAGACTATATATCTAAGTAAAGGCTAAAGAAATAAATATCATATATTTGACTTGTGAATATGAAAAGTTGAAGAGAGAATGTTCCCAGATGGAGGATGAGTGTATGGAAACCCAAAAAGAGAATGAGATGCTTAGAGAATGTATTCAGATATTGAAGCAGAAGTTGAATAAATAAAGAGGTCACATCGCTGCACTCACGATAGAATATAGGGAACTATTATACCAAGCATAGTTTGGCAAAAAAAAATTAGAAAGGCAAAAATAGATAGAGCATCTTGTAATTCAGATAAGTGAGGTAGTGATTAAGGTAGGAGAAATGGTTAAAGAGGCTAGGGCACTAAGAACATTGGTCACACCAACAAAAGAGCATGGGCAGCGTTTATTAAACTTCATTAAAGAAGCCAAAGATTAGTTTGAATAGATTAAATGTTTTTACAAATAGAGAATAATAGACTTAGTAAAATAGACTTTTTTGGAATAAATAAAAATTCATTTTTGTTAAAAATTTTTAAGGGGTAAATATTTATATTTTTTATGGATTTTATTCATTTATTCATGGTTAATCATGTTAGTTCATAATAAGTCCACTAATTTAAAACTATAGTTCATAGGGATCAATGATAGCTTGACCAACTCAACATTAATATAACACTCGAGCTCAAGCCAAAAGAATGGAGCAAGAGAACATGAATTGCTATAAAGAAATAGAAAATGTCTAAAAAGAGCTTAAGGGAAAGTTAAACAAAATCCTTGAAGTACAAGGTAAGCTGAACAAATAGAAGGTAATAGAAAAAGATGCTAGCCTTAAAAACAATACTTCGTAAAATGTTGTTGACCCTTTATATCTTTCCAGCTATGGCCCATATTTAGCCCATTCCACCTAAGGCATTTCACCACAATAGTTCATATTCCCTGTAGAGTATACTTTTTCAAGAATACTGTTTGCACCAAATTATAGGAACGTTAAAAAATATATCAACCTATTTTCATTGAAAAGGTAATATAACCAATTTAAATCCCTAATTTGGGTAATCTAAAAGAGAAGTTGAAGCTGTAAGTGATCAAATTTTTATAAGACTTAAAGGCTAATCAAAAGAAAAACATGCTCAAAGAGAGATTACGAGTTATGAAGGGAATTGATTTCTATGGTTCTGTGGATACAACTAAGCTTTGTTTAGTTATGGATGTTGTTATTCCTTTAAAATTTAAGGTGCTTAAATTTGAAAACTACAATGATACAAAATGTCCTATAACACATTATATTATATTATAAAAAGATGGCAACCTATGCCAATGATGAAAAGTTATTGATGTGTATGTTATCAGATAGCTTTACTGGATTAGCTATGAGGTGGTATGTTCAATTAGATAAAACTTATATTCACTTTTAAAAGTAGTTTGCTTGGATGTTCATTACCCAATATTGGCATATTATAGATTTTGCTCCTAATCGCCTTTCTTTACAAAGCATGAAAAAAAATGATAGAATCTTTTAAAGAATATGCCCAACGTTAGAGGGATATGGTTACTTAAGTTCAATCACTTCTGACTAAGAATGAGGTTACAACACTATTTGTTAGTATCTTGAAAGTACCTTATTATGAGAAGATAATAGAAAATGTAATAAAAAATTTTGCTAACAAAATGATCTTAGAAAAAATTACTATAAATGCTATCAAGAGTAACAAGTTTGAGGAAAAAGAGGCTAGTAGAACTTAGAAAAGTAGGAAGCCAAAAAAAAAATTCAAAGCCTAAGCTATGGGTTTTGAGAGCCAACAATTCAGAAGTCATGCTCTATATTCGTAACCTATTCATCTTGTTTACTACATTGCAGTTAATAATATTGCACAAGTCCTTTATCAACTTATTTCACAACTAGTTTACCCACTCACCTACTAACCGATTTTTTAAATACCTATATATAGGTGTAGTCCTATCACTACAGTTATTTCAAGGTCAAACAATCGAGCAAGTGATTTGAAGAGATCTAGGAACAACTAAGAAACAACTTATATTAATCCTATACCCATGACCTATATTAAGTTATTCCTAAAATTGGTTAAGAACAATTTTGTATCTCTAATTTGTTTGAAACCATTGAAACCACTCTATCCTAAATGGTGCAATATTAATACCATCTGTGATTACCATAATGGAAACGTGGATCACTCTATAAAAACCTACTATACTTTTAAGCACAAGATGGAAAGTCTAACCTGAGCAGGCTTGGTAAGTTTTAACAAATCAGGAGAACTAAATGTCAATAAAGACCTTTTACTTGATCAGTCAGAAGCTTAATTTTAGGAAAGATATGAAAAGGCTAATTGAAACTGCTTATCATTTTAGGATTTTTTTGAAATAATAATTTTTTTATATATTAGGATTTCATTTTTTTTTATCATTTTAATAAAAGTGATAGATGTGATACATTTTTAAGACATTTTCTCTTTCATGTGAACCGTCATTTTATGCTTTTTCTTTCTTATATCTTTTCCTATACTAATTTTTAAACTCCAAATAATGATGTTCAGACAATCATAACAATAATTCAGGATTCAATTTTTAAAGCATCATTCATGTTGATATGATTATTATTCTATTAGGATGGCTGATTAAAAAAAGATAAATCTGGCAATGAATTTTGCTCATTGAAAGAGAAAAGTGATTTAGTATGTGATCTTTGTAATGGTTCATTCACAAGTTTGCTATTGGTTAATAAATATTCTTTATTGAGAGTATTCATATTTGAGATGAGAAATGACCATATTTCTTTTACCCTTTACACAAAAAGTAAAATTATGTTTTACTATTCTTTTTGAGCTTGTTGAAATTTTTTTTAAGGAACCCTATTCAAAGATCACCTCCACATTGGGGATAAAGTTTGAGAAGCTTGAAAAGTAAATATCCTTAACGATCTTAAGGGCAAAGTTCTTTTGTCCTAAGATTTTTCTAAAAAAAAATGATGAAAAATGAAAATGCAAAAAAAAAAAAAAAAAAAAAAGGAAAAAAATGAAAAGAAAAAGGGAAAGAAAGAAAAAAGAAGAAGAAATTGATGGGGCAAAGTGTCAAGGTGCTCTACATAAAATGAAATGATCCTTAGTTTGATTATCTTTCAAATATATTTTGAGCCTATTTTATCCATTTCTTTCATAATCCTTCACCTTAGCCTACATTACATATATTAAAAAGTTTATTTTGATTAAATATGAATACTCAAATTGGAAAGTCATGAATTGAACTGAGGTAGGTTTGTAATTAAATTATTTGAGATTTTGATAAAAACATTATTGATAGATCAAGTGGAAAGAGAAATAAGAAGAGAAAATGAGAAAAAGATATGTAAGCAAAAAAAGAGCAAAAAAAAGTAAAAAAAAAAAGAAGGAAAAAGAAATACTTATATTGAAAACTTGGAAGGGCAATTTAATTAAAAAAAAAAGAGTTAGAAAAACTGCTTCCTAAGGATATAAATAATGTTTGGCTCAAAAGTTGAAAATATAAATAATATGTATTTTTGAGAGAAAATTTTAAGTTGGAGTTCAAAATTATCTGTAGAGTCATTATTTTGGATATAGATATTCCATTTAAATAGTTATAGTATTTTGCTTTTGTTTATTCTTAATTTATTCTCAACCAAATTTCTTTTTGATAACAAATACCCATTTTTCTTGTTTTTTTACCAAGTTTGAATTGAGAAAATATATCATATTTATCATGAATTAGAATGATGATGAATAAGTGAATGATAATGTCTGTAAAAGATTTTTTTCATTCCTTTGAAAGAAATCTAAAATGACAGAAGTGAAAAAAACCTGAGAAGATGATTTGAAAATGGTAAATGAGGTGACCCGGTGATGAATATAGTGATGGATTAATCAACATAACCTATGAGTTACGATCAGATAAGGAAAATAACATAGACCTGTTGATGGGATTTGTTTTAAGATTGTTAATACTAAAAAGCTAAGAAGTAATATATAAAATGGTAGGATCTTGAAAATCTTATTACCATAATTGGAATGGCATTGATTTAATGGCATTTACATTACATGCATTGTTGTTTAAACAATAACATAATTTGGTGAATATTTGAATCTTTAATAATTGCATTTGTATCATGGTTGGGGAATGCATTTGCATTATTGTTTAGGACATGCATTTGTATCATTTAGTGAGAATTTGGATTATTGCATTTGCATAATTTATAAGGCATTTGCATTATTATCATGACATTTATTGCATATAACAATATGACTTTATTAAGAGAAAATGTTTGACGTTTGAATCCTTGAATGAGGAGGATTTTTTATGATGAAATTTTTTGCAAGGAAAACATTTCAAAATTTTTAAGTTATAGAGCCTTTATTTAAATGAGCTTTTTAAAAAAATAGTCACGATTTATAAGATTCTGGGCATAATCACTAAAATTTTTTTGAATGAGAACTTTTGAAATTTTAGATGTGAATTACTAAAATTTATTGAATATGAACCACTAAGTTTTTCGAATGAAAATGTTTTATTTTTGAATGTAAATCTCTAAAATTTTCAAATTCTGGATGTGAGACTTGAAATCTTTGATATGAATCCATGAATTTTTTAAATGAGAAACTTTTGTATGTGAATCACTAAAAAAACTCTTTGAATGCAAATCTTTGAATCTTGTATGTGAATTTAAAAATTTTGGATGAGTATTCCTAAAGATTACAATTGTGAATCTTTATAATGATGAAGTTGAAATTCTTTTGAATATGAAATTCTTGCCAATATGAAATTTTTACGAATCTTAGTTCTTATGAATCTGAAAGTCTTACGAATCTTTGTTTTGCAAATCTTTAAATTTTTATGAACTTGTGTACCACAATTGAAAATTCATCAATTAACATTTGCATTACATACATTACATATAGTTATATCCAATGCATTTATTTAGAATAGGGATGTTGCAAGATCTAACATGGAGAATGCATATGTGAAGGTCGTTCAATGAAAAAACTTTAAATTTTTGGTTGGAGAATAAACTTCTGAGGTAAGATTTTAATTTTTGAAGAAAGAGACATATCAAGAAAATCAATCAAATTAAAGGTTTAAAGTTGTTGAGTCTCTGTATAGAAGAGGTCATTTTTTAATTTAAAGTTTTAAAAATTATTGAGCCTTTATATAGAGGAACATATTTTCAAATTAAAGTTTTTAAAGTTATTGAACCTCTATTTAAAGGAGTTATTTGAAGTTTTTAATTTTTATGCCTCTATTTAATTCTTTAAAATTTTTTTGAAAGTTTCATGCCTCTATTTAGAGGATTATTTAAACAAAAAAAAAAGAGTTGACTGATTTGGGCCTAGACGTAATGGATATCTAAGTCTTTGTGCAATTCTTATTTCATAGAAATTTTCAAAAAGGGATAATTATAGATATCCCATTTCATCGAGGGCTTTTAATCGATTGGTCAAGATATTTAGCTTTTTCAAGTTAGATTTCATTTGGACTTTTGGGCTTTTGAAATACCAATTGGGTCTTAAAAGTTTATTTAGGCTTTGAATAGGCATTTAGTGTTTGAGTTATAAGCCCAACATATGGTTTTATTTTGTTCATGTTTAGGCTTGAGCCCAACAGATAACTTTTTTTGGTTTTTTTTTTGTTTCATTGCTTTAATAAAAATTAAATAAAAAAAAGTGTTATGATTCTTTTCGTGGAATTCAATCCCAAAAATCAAATTTGTGTAAAAAAGGAAAATAAATTAAAGAAGTGGTAATGGTAATTAAACCAATTTTTAAAGAAATAAATCTAGTAATAAACATGATCGAATCTGTTTGTGACTATTTCGATCTTTGGTATTCATAAAAATCCCTAAAATCACTATTAAAAATCCTATAAAACCCTATTTTAACACATAGCAAAGACTTAAAAAACACACGGAGAGAATAGGTGGAAAGCATACAAAAAGAAAACACACAGTTTGAAGAGAATTCTTTCTGGTAATAGGGGTTTTGATTTTTTTTTTTTTTGGAAATTTAAGAAATGATGAGGGTGCAATTTGATCAAGGTAGAATCCAAGAGGAAAAGAAGGTGATTTGTTGTTTTTTGGGAATTTTTTTGTATTTTTTTGAAAATTTTTTGGAAAATTTTGGAAATTGGATGAATTTTTTTAATGTTTTAGTTGAATTTTCTAGCCAAAGTTAAAGTTTCTAACGAGTTCCTAGTTTTTAGTCATTAGTGTTCATGCTTTTCTTGAGAGGGAAGTAGAGAGAAAACAAGTTAGAAAGAGAGTGTAAAAGGAAATCTAACAGAAAAAATTAAAATTTTTACCTTTTATATTGGTGCTAAATGGCACCATTTTGGATCCAGAGTTTATTAGGATTTGCATGTTTCCCATACTCGAATCTGATCTATTGCATTACCTGTTTGTGACTCAATTTTCGTACTCATTTTCAAGTTAAGTTGAGCCATTCTAGCCAACTTTTGTGCCTGAAGTTGAGCCGCGTTTTCAAGCTACCAGGTTGAGTTGAATTCTAATATTTGTTATGTTTATTTTATTTATCTATTTATTTATTTATTTTTAAATACTTTTGTAAAAACCTATTTAAATAAAAATAGTCTTACCAACATATTTGAGGGTTTGTAATTTTATTTTCAAAATAAGGTTTTACCAACACATTGAAGAACCTAATAAATTTTTAAAAATTAAATTTTAAGAAAAACAAAAAAAAAATTTTAAAAGGCTTTACCAACTTATTGGATAGCTTATGATTTAAAAAAAAAAAAGGTTTTACCAATATATTTTAAAACCTTATGATTTATAGTAAAATCAAATTTGAAAAGAAAAATAAAAAGAAATAGTTTTCATCAAATCCTACCAAATTATTGGAGGATAATTTTTTACAAGAAATCTTATTAACATATTGAAAAATATTTCTAAAAATAAATTTTTTATAAAAATTAGATTTTTGAAATCTTTAATGATGAAATTATTAAAAGCATTGAAAATAGCAATCTCTAAGTAAATTCTTAGGTAAGAAAATCTTTTTCTAAATTTATTAACATATTAAAAAATTCAGATAAGAATTTTCAATACTAAGATTCTAAGTTTCATTTGTTATCACAAATAAAAGTTTCTTTTCATAAAAATTAAATGAATTCGACAACAGAACCATTTCAAAGCATGACAAATAGTCCATTGAAGACTCTTGAGGTGAGAAAATATTCTTAAATTATTACCAACATATTAAAGTAATTTAAGAAAGATTTTTAATATTAAATTATTTAGTAAATCATAAATATGTTTTCAGACTTGGATAACTTGAAATCAAATCAATACCATTTTTCGAATGGGTGCTATGATGGTGCTATAACATTCATCATACGTAACTATACTCTCGAATCTAAATTTAATTTCGTAGACTAAAATCTACCATTTAAAAATGCATAAATCAAGTTTGAGATTTGTCTTTAAAATAAGACAGATTTAGTTAGGTGGCTAATCTTATGTAGATAAAAAATATTGATGATGACTTCTTAAGTTTGTATCTAATGATTGGTCTATGGATTTATACGTTATGATAGTCTGATTAAAACCTTTCAAGCTTATTCAATGCCACAACAAGTTAAATATTACATCCTTTCCATTAAAAGAAACCCACCTTATTGTATTTCATTACACCACATATATGCCTTCTACACAACTAAAATTATCTAATATAGAAATTACATAAGCAATCTTTTAAATTTTTTGTGGAAAATATTTAAATGTTTCAAGAACCATTTTAACATGATTTGATTATCCCACCATATGCAAGAAGCAATGGCTAAAATGTAAGTACATACAATATCTTAAAGACTATCAAGCCTGTGAACTATTGGCAAGTAGATTGGCTAACTAAATAATGCATGAGAAAAATTTGCATATCCATGAACAATGAAGATATAGTGTCATATTGGCAAGGAATGTTTTGGTTGGTCCAAGAACATTGAAGGTGAAATCCTATAAGATTTTAGGCAATCTCATTTTGCATACAAGTGAAAGTACATTAAGAGTGAATGAGTAAGGCCTAGTTAACTATAAGAAATCAATTTTCATTTTATAGATCTTTGTCTAACTTATTATTATATTTCAAGTTATCTATTGGAAACTATTTTAATTTTATACACAAATGAAAGTAGGCCGAAAGTGAGTGAGTGAAACCTAGCTAATTATAATGAACAAATTTTCATGTTATAGATTTTGTCTAACTTATTATTTTATTTTAAGTTGTCTATTGGAAGCAACTTTAAATTTGTTGAAAAAGAAAATATTTGTCAGCTAAGGCATTTCTTTTTCTTCTTCTTCTTTAATGATTTAGATAGGTTTGAAATAAAGAGAGAAGCTCTCAATCATTTGCAATTTCTTTTGCAAGTCTTTTATTGTTGAACTAAACTTGATCATATTCTTAGTATCCTATATATATATATATATATATATATTCTATAATCTCAACAATAGCATAACATTTGTTAATTTTATTGAATTAATGATTTTCTTTAAGAAAAAAATTGGTCATCTCAATTCTATTTTATCATGATACGAATATCTATAATTTTTTCTTGAATGGATATGCCATTAATTTAATCACAATTATTGTTAGATTCAACCCTTACATATCATGCACCAATATGACACTTGTATATTCATTATTCTAGTTAGTCATGAATTTCTTTCAATTTAATTAGGAACCTATTCAAAAAAGACCAAAAAACCAACACCCTCGTATAATCAAAATAAAGTGGTCTAACTTATCTTGGCATTTTCTAAAATGCCCAAAATGACTCAACCCAAAAATAAAAACAGAAGCTTCACCTAAGAACCAAATGAAAAAAAAATTTGTAAAACATAAAAAATCAAATCTCTTGTCTTAATTTGACAGAAAAAAAAACTCACCTAAAAAAAATCACTACCTCTAATTGCACCTATGAACCACTCCTATTTGATTTTTTTTTTTTTCAAATTTGAAAAAAAAAAAATATATATATATATATATCTTTGCTCATAAAAGAAAAGAAAAGAGGAGAAAAGAAAAATTAAAAGGGATAATTGAAAATCAATAAAAAGGCAATTTGGAATATCAATTAATAGAAAGATATCTTTATCCCTTAATATTACTATTTTTTCAACAATTATGCTTAAAATTATATTTAACATAAAAGTTGAGTTAGGTTAAAATTGAATGCACTAATAGTTCAGAATAACTTTTATATTATGTATAGATGTATAGATATACACAATCATTTATATATGATTTATCTTGAAGTTAAATTCGTAACCATTTTACAATGAATTCTTTAAATCTTATTATTATTATTGTTGTTATTGTTGTTGTTATTATTATTATTTCATAAAAAAAAATTACTTTTAGTTAATTACTAATAATTTCTCTAATTGTGAGCTTCTGTTTCTTCATGGATTTTCTCTCTTGGTGAGAGTTTTTTTTTTTCATCATAGTGAGAGTTAATTCTTTGTTATATTTTCTGCTTTTGTCGTCGATTAAGGGCTAATTTTTTCACTAGAGTTTTCTCAGGGCAACCTTTACCATTGAACTATGAATCAGTAGATGTTTTAGAAGGTTTTGTTACGAGTCTTTTTATTTTATTTTCTTTTTCTGGTTGCTAGGTTTTGCTTTGGTTCGTTTTATAATGGAAAATTGTTTGCTAAGATCCTACGTTGACAGGGTAACATAAGACTTCCACTTTGTGTTCATCTTTTCATTAGGCATTCATAATCAATCTAATTTGGATTTGCTGGGGATGGAAGGGGATTTGGAGATTAATTTGGAGCAGGGAAGTAGTGAGCTAATAAAGGAAACGTTGGCGACGCTGGTGGAGAAAATATTAATTGATAAGAATCGAAACAGGAAAGGGGTAATGGGAATGATTCAAAGCATTTGGCCGATCAAGAAAACAGTGGGGATTAAGGAGTTGAGTGCGAATCTGTATGCGATCAATTTCGTTGATAAAGAGAGCATGAAAGAAGCATTGGATAGCAGTCCATGGTCAGTGATGGGTTATTGCTTGAATCTAATGAGGCAGGATGTAGATTTGAGGGTTCAAGAAATATGTTTCATTGATGTTAACTTCTGGATATAGATACATAATTTGCATTAGAGATGATTGATGATATTACAGAATTTGAAAAAAATAGGGAGAATCATTAGGAAATTGGTTAAAGTGGAGGACCCGTCATGGAGATCTGGGATCAGGAAGAGTTTTCTTAGGATCAGAGTTACAGTGGATGTTAAGAAGCCTTTAGTGGCTGGGTTTTAGGTTCCTCGAGAGGGAAGGGGAAAGGTGTGGGCAGAAATAAAGTATAAGAAGATTGTTGATTTTTGTTTTGGATGTGGAAGGTTAGGGCATGTTTTGAAGAACTATGAGTATGTATCTGAATATCGGACAGTAAAAGGAGGAAGTAGAAGGTATGGAGTATGGATGAAGGCTAATCCAATAAGGATGGATGAAATGGTGTGCAGGGGGGCGGATGAGGTAAAAAGCCAGGGAAAGGAGGGGGATTGGAACTAGTCAATAAGGAAAAATGTGGTAGCTGCAAAGAAATGAAGGAACGGATGTATAAGGGGAGGAAACAAGTACGGAGGCGCATGGAAAATAGGGGAAGGAGGAGGAAACTGGTGCAGAGGCACGTGAAAGTCAAGAAACGCTGGAGTGCGTGACTGATAAAGGTAGTTCTGAAAAGGTAATGGTTACAAGATTAGACGGGAAAGGGAAAGAAGTTAGAGATGTAACTGCCATCAGTGGAAGTCAAAGAAGGGAAGTAGCTTCAAAAGATGAAGTCAGTGGAATGTCATTACAAGGAGAATTGAAAAAACTGTTAGAATTTTATGGTTAAGATTTGGTATAAGATATTGATGAAATACAAAACAAGAATAATATTGTTCATATGGGAATTACTAAAACGGAGGATCATAATAGAGGTTTAATGAGAGATAATACGGTTATGAAATGTATGAGAAGGCAAGTGAAGAGAGGGGATCCTAAATGACTGTGAGGAGATGCCTTTTATAGTGGAGCTGTCGCCTGACAAAGTGAATGATGAAGGAGTTGAGGGGATAAGTAAACTAAGCGAGGGTAGGAAAGTGGAAAATGAAAAGCTACTAGCATATGGGATGAAGCTATTGAACCTGAAAAGAAAAGGAGTAGAGGCATGTGAAGAGCTGGAATGGTACAAAAAAAGAGGTTGAAGACAAGGGCGAGGATTCAATTAGGTGTTTTGAAGAAAATAGACGGAAGCAGGGTAAGAGAGGTGCCAAAATAGAAGGACATAGAAAGTAGATAGAAGTCGAGAAGGATTATAACTTGAAGATTAAAGGCAAATTTGAGGAAGGAGGGTCAGCTATGAGAGGTTCTAGAAGAGAGAGAACAAGGAATAGGAGGCACTGAAGGTTATGCTGGGTGTCCTACAACAGCCACCCTAGGACCATGAGGTACTTATCTCAGAACTGTCAAGGGACAGGGTCACCCTTGATAGTGGATGCTTTAAAAGAGCTTAGAAAGACTTATGACCCTCAGTTTTTCTTTCTTATGGAAACTAAAAATAAGGAAGAAAAATTGGAAAAGATCAGAAGAAAAATGAAGATGGATTAGGCATGTTATGTAGAACCAAAGGGATTGAGTGGAGGATTAGCTTGTTGGTGGAAAGATCAGATTAGTGTTCAAGTGATAAGGAAAATGTAAAAATTTGATTGATGTGAAGGTGGAGGATGATGACAGTGGACAAAAGGTTAAGATTTTTTAGGTGTATGGACCACCGGAGTTTGAAGAAAGACAGGCAGTGTGGGGGCTAACATGCGAGAGAGCAAGAAACATTGAATGTCCTTGTTTATGTGTTGGGGATTTTAATGATATTCTCTACAATTGGGAAAAAAAGAGAGGGAATATAAGAGTTACAAAGAAGATAATGGGTTTCAGAGAGATGATTGAAAGGTGCAATTTGATAGATTTGCATTTTCAGGGGCAAAATTATACTTAGATAAATGAAAGGAAATATGGTATCATAAAGGAAAGGATAGACAAGGCATTGGTGAATTTGGAATGGATAGAGAGATTTCCTAGATCTTAAGTGTTCAATTTACCAATATTAGGGTCAAATCACTCACTTATCTTGGTTGATTCAGATTATAGAGATATGAAAGCACCAAGGCAGTTTAAATTTGAAATTATATGGTTAAAGAAGGAGAAATGTGGGTTAATAATAAAAGAAGGGTGGGAGGCGCAGTTCAAAAGATCCGATGTTTTCCAATTGGTACAAAAGCTAAAACAATGCAAGAAGATGCTTATTGAATGGAGCAGAAAGGCTTTTCCAAATAATAAAAAGTTAATTGCTGAGTTGATGAATAAGAGTGCAGAAATACTAGATGGGGATTGCACAAGTCAAGGGGGTATGTGGAAGTACAAAAATTGGTGGAGGAACCAAAAGTCATTTGGCAAAGAGATGAGAAATATTGGTTTCAGAGATCTAGGGTAAAGTGGTTACAGTATGGGGATCAAAACACTAAATTCTTTCATCAATCAACTATGCAGAGGAGAAGACATAATAAAATATTTAGTATAAATCAGGAAGAGGAATTTGGATGGAAAAAGAGAAATGATCCAGGAAAAGTTTCACAAATTCTATATGGAGCTGTTTGCTACAGCAGGGACAGAAGAATGGGGAGAACTATTAGAGGCAGTTCCAAAAATGGTGTCAAATGAGATCAATAAGGATCTGAGTAGAGAGACTACGGAGAAGGAAATTATGGAAGAAGATTTTGAATTTGGAGCAATGAAATCACTAGGCTTTGGTGGTTATTATGGATTTTTTTACCAGAAGTATTGGGAGACTGTTAAAGAGAATGTCATGAAGATTGTGCAAGGTTTTTGCCACAGTTGGCATATGTTAAAAGAGTTGAATAGGACTAACATTGTGCTTATTCCAAAGGTAAAGAAACCAAAAGAAGTGTCTGACTTAGACCTATTAATTGTTGCAATTTTGTTTACAAGATCATTTCCAAGGTGTTGGCTAATAGGGTAAAACCGTGTATGGAAGATTTAATCACACAGAATTAAAGTGCTTTTGTGGAGAAGAGGCAGATTCAAGATAACATCCTAGTTGTTAATGAGGTGTTTCACTATTTGAAGCTCAAGAAAAGAGGAGGGAAGTTTGAAATGGCGTTAAAGGTGGACATGAAAAAAGCATACGATAAAGTGGAATGGGATTTTTTTTATAGCAGTAATGAAGAAGATGGGTTTTGATAACAAATGGATTAGTTGGATAAAAGAGTGTATTTCTTTTATCTCCTACAATATAATTGTCAAAGGTAAGAAATCTAGCACAATTTTTTCCATCTAGAGGTCATAGGCAAGGGGATCCTCTATTCCCTTGCCTCTTTTTGTTTGTTGATGTCTTGTCTAGGATGGTAAATAGAGCTATTGAGTCAAAGAGTCTGTTTGGTATAAAGCTAGGTAAGGATTGCCTTATACTGTCTCACATTTCATTTGCAGATGATTCATTGTTTTTTTTACTAGCTAATAAGGATAGTTGTGACACTATGGGGGCTACTGTAAGAAAATATTGTGAAAGTTCTGGCCAGGCGGTAAATTTTAATAAATCCAGTATAATATTTAACTCTAACACACCTGAGCAGGTTAGAAACGAGATGGCAGATCGGATGCAGGTCCAGGTTATAGCAAATCTAGTAAAGTACTTGGGTATTCCATCATTTTGGGGCAAGTCAAAGAGTGCTGTAATGGGTGTATAAAGGAAAGAATTTTAAAGAAGCTGTCAACGCGGAAGAGGAGTACATTATCGCAAAGAGAAAGAGAAGTACTTATAAAAGCAGTAGCTTGTGCTATTCCTATTTACACAATGCAGTGTTTCAAAGTTCCAAAGAAGGTTTGTGATGAGATCAACCCAGCAATGGCGTGTTTCTGGTGGGGGTAATAGAAAGATGAAAGGAAGATTCATTGGGTGAGCTGGTTGAACCTTACGAATAGGAAAGAGAATGGAGGAATGGAATTTAAAGATTTATATCTATTCAATATTGCACTACTTGCAAAGCAATGTCAAATAATGTTGAGAATTGTTAAAGGAATTTACTTTCCTAAGTGTTCTATTTAGGAAGCAAAGAAGGGTTCAAAGGCGTCTTGGGCCTGGGCAAGTATATTAGAAGGAAGAGACTTTATAAAGTATAAAAATGCTATGGCAAGTGATGAATGGGGAAGATGGAAATATATGGCAGGACAGGTGGGTGCCAGACTATATTTTGACTTGTTCTAGGGAACCAGACCAGGGTATACTTCAGAAAGTAGCAGAGATTATAGATGGTAGGGATGGCTCTTGGAAGTTGGACATAATTAAGGAATATATAACAGAAGAATAGTGCAAAGCCATAACGGCAGTCCATGTGAGTAAGAATGGTAGAAAGGATAAGACAGTGTGGCAAAATAATAAGGATGGGAATTATACTGTAAAAGCAGGGTATCATGTATTAAAGAATAAGGAAAATGCTATCTACTATAGAAATCCATCAAAGTTCCTTTGTGGTGGAGGATAAGGTTTGGAAAATGATTTGGAGGCTACCAGTGCCAAATAAAGTCAAGAATTTTTTATGGAGAGCTTATGGAAATTGGGTTGCTACGAAATGGAATTTGTACAGAAGAAAGATGAGAAAGTCAGCGTTATGTCCAATATGTGAAAAAGAAAAGGAGTCAACTGAGCATACATTATTTTTATGTGAATGGACTCAATTGGTGTGGTATGGATTGGACATAAGGTATAAGGTTGATAGGCAGTAGATCACGACGTTGGAAAAATGGCTGGGGAAGGTGCTTAGTGTGGGAGAAGCTGAAGGCAAAAGGAACAGAAAGTTTTTTATTGTTATAGCAATGAAATGTTGGATAATCTGGAAATATAGATAAGCTGTGGCATTCCACGAACAAATGTTAGAACCTCTAAAATGTTTAAGGAGGATTACGGAAGCAGTAAAGGAGATAATGGTAGTTCAAGTACGGGAAAAGGGTAATGTGAAGCAAAGAAGGCAAGAGAAGAATGAGAAATGGAGTAGGCCAGGTACAGGTTGGAATAAGATTAACTATATGATGGTGCATACAAAGATTTTAAGCAAGCGGGCATAGGAGTGATTGTGAGGAATGAGGAAGGCAGAGTAATGTGAGGGACTGCAAAAAAATAGTGGTTGTAAAATCTGGTATAGAGGCAGAGGCCTTGGCTTTGAAAGGTGTGGTTCTAATAGAAAGTATACAGCTTAGGAAGATAATGTTAGAAACTGATTTTGAGCTCTTATACAAGGAAATAACAGGAAAGATCAAGAAAGGGTGTTAGAGAGTTTTTCTTATTATACAGGATATAAAGGCAAGGAAAAATAAAGTTGAGGGATTTAAATGTTTGTGGATCAGTCGTAAGGCTAATAAAGCGACGGACTGGGTTGCAAAGCAAGTCAAGAGGGGGATGTGCATATAAAACTGGGTGAATTTACCCCCATCCTCCTTAGTAAACATCTAAAGTAGAGATGGGTTACCAGCCCACCCTGTAGAATAAGTTTGAACTTAGCTCCTTGGAGATTGTAGAATGTGCAGGGCTCTATAAGGACCAAGGGTAGCTTGAGGCTTTCCGTGTTGAGGGAAAATGAGTTGTACTTAATTTCATGTGCAATAAAATTCTCGAATTTGACCCAAGAAAATAAACAAATAAAATATACTAATGCACTATCAGCAAAACAAAAAAAAAATTAATCAATACATAAATGATATTTAGGATTATTCATAAAAATCCAATAACCTTTTTATATTATTTTTAATCATTAATTTTAATAGATTTAAGAGATGAGAGAGATAAATAAATAAAAAATTTTAATTTATCTATTGAATCTATTAAAATTAATAGACAAAAAAAAAATATAAAACTAAAAAATTTTACACTGATATAACTTGATCATTTTTCTTTCAATATTATTAAAATACTTTGATCGTACATATGATTTACATACTACTTATGATTGGTGATTCTTTGCAATGAAATCATAATTCATTATTTTGATTGAAAGTATATCATTTATAATAACTATAATATAATTAATAAATTATAATATAATATTTTATAAGATTCATAAAAAATTAGGTAGAAGGTACATTTTTAAATGAATTTTTACATAATTTTTTTGTTATGATTAACTAATCGTAAGATTATAATAAAAAAAAAAGTTTAAGTGAGATGCTATTGTTTTAAACGATTTGTGCATATAAATAAGGCAAAGTAACTACTTAATTTGATGTAAATTGCCCCGTGCTCATCACTAAATATTTGGTTGGTTGGCTGGCTCCATAATCAATGAGGAATTTCCACACAAACCAACCTTAAATTGATTAGACTCAAAAACACCAATGATATAAACAATGATGGATTTAGAATTTATGATAAGTGAAGATAAATATTTTATATTAACTTTAAATTTTTTTATTAAAATACAAATTAATGTAAAAAAAATTACAATAAAATCAGGATGTATAACATATTTTTTGTACGCAAAATTTTTTTTGTTATAAAAATAATGTTTGTACATAAAATTAATTATATCATTGTTAACAAATATAACCTTATTATTATTTAGATAAATCAATTTTCAATATAGAAACACATATATTAATTTAATAAAATTTTACTTATAAAATTTTTAAAAATAAATATAATATATGAAAAAATAATATAAAAATTAACATATTTAATTTTATTATTCACTTCTAATATGTCTAGTTTTATTATTTATTTCAAATAAACAAACAAATTTTATTTCCTATTCATTATAATTTGAAGGACAAAAATGTCTCTTTTCTTACATACAATAAAAAAAAAGGAAGATATAAATCTAAATAATTTTTTTAATTACTTCATATTTTATATGTTTTTTTTTTTTTTGTTGTGCTAAAGAAGTGGTTAAAACTATTTAAATAGTACAATCTCTAGGTTTCGCTATCTATATACAATCATCTCATATTCATTTAAATAAATTATTAAGAGAAATTTGAAATTTAATAATTTCAAACTCTCTAAAAATGATTTACATTTTTTTTTACAAATTTATATATATTATTATAACGAAAATTTTTTTAATATCCAAAGGGTCAATGTTCAATTATTAGATAAACAATAAAATATTTTTTGTATGAACCTTAATTTAGTGGGATCAAATTTGATAAAAATATTTTTAGTCGTGGTAATATTTTTAATTTTCAAAACTTTTGAGTTTTTTTCATTAAGCCTAAAACAATTTAGGAATTCCGTGGGTACAGCTCTCTCCTCTGCGACTATGTACATCCGTACCTGAATATAAATAAATATATATAATATTATAGTCCAGCTGAAGTTGCAGAAGCTCTAACCAGCAAGTTTGAAGAACAAAAATGGTGTGGAGAAGGGAGTGTGGTCAATGTCCAAACGCATACAAATCAGACCGTAATGTAAACACCGCGCACCTTAACCACATCATCACCCTCTCATTTGCTAACCGGCCTTTTAACTAATGCTAGGAAATGGTCCTGCCCTCAAAATTATAGTGGAATGCTGGAGAAATGCCGTTATTAAACTTGTTTAACACTTTCAGACTGATGATCAAGAATACAGCAAATTCAAGTTCAATGTCATAACTGTTTGCCTTCCTATTTCTTTAGTTCATGTTTCCAGGGCCCAGAGCAAATTTTCTGCCTCAGTACAACTTGCTATAAGCCTGACTTTACCTGGCTTTTACCCTATGGTTTTCCAAGCAGTGAAAACTGGAAAATTGTGGAAAATTGTGAACAGAGAAATGCAACGTCAAAATGTAACAGTAACAGAAGCAAAGGCCACAGTCACATAAGGTACTGCAAGGTGCCATGAAATTAAGGTTAACCCCTTAGCATGAGGACTCATAATTCAGTTTTGGCAAATGGGAGTGGTTGGAGGATGATCGGTTCAAGTCCCAATACTAATCCTAATTCGTACACGTCTCTAAATTCGGATAAATTAGGTATTCCTTGATCCTGTTCAAAATATAGACGTAGTACAAGACAAGAAAGATGGTTGTGAATTTTAAACCAAAGCGGCGCGTGCACATGTATATATATATATATATATATATATGATGTTTTGCGCACATTTCATTCTGTCAAAGTCAATCATTTGGTGTGATCGAACATAATTAGTGGTTAAACAAAGTAAAGTTAACAGTAGCAATGTCGGCTAACCCCTTTTGCAAGGATTTGAACAGGAATATATATACACACACACATAATATATATAATTTTATGCAATGAAAAAACTGGCAAGCACGTGGATTTATGGCTGGATTCACTCGTGGGGATTTTGTTGTTCTAAACTGCAAACACAGATTTGCTCTTGGACGTTTTAAGGCGATCCCCAACATTAAAATATTCCACTCTATTTTCCGTATCATAAAGAAAAAACCAAGATGCAATCACAATAAAACAGTTCTGGTTTAAATGTGGTTGAAATAATTAGTTACTTAGAATATACTTTCACCCACGACAAACAAAAAATGTAAATTGTGAAATATTGAGAAAAAATAGGGATGAGATCATGTTCTATACTTCTATATATAGTTCTATTGCATCCAGTTGGTAGCCTATAAATCAGCTTAGCTGAATATTCATAATTTCGTAAGTAATCTTTATTTATCAGGACATGTAGGTAGTTATTGTGATTGGTTTCACACTCTAGAAAATAACAACAAATTCTCTTTTGCAACAAGAATGCTAATGAATTAAGGCTCTCGTTTGACATTTATGCGGCCAGCTAGTTATATCCAGCTGAAGTTGCAACTTCAACCAGCAAGCCAAAGAGTAAAAATGGGGCAGAGAAAAAGGGGCTGTGGTCACTGTCCAAAACATGCGATTGAGATGGCGGCCATCTCTTTATCATAGCATCCTGTTGGTCTGGTTTTAAAACATTATCATGCATTGCCTTAATGTATATCCGGGGCACATTGTCCACAAATTCAGGCTCTTCTGTGAATCGAGCACTCTGCAATGCTAGGGTCGGTCCTGGTCTTAAAAGCATTGTAGCTAGAGTTGAATCCTGCAGCAGCAATGCTATCATTAAAAGTGTTCTACCGGGGTTAAGAATGCATTTGTCTACTAGTTTGACATCAACTTTTGAAAAAAAAAAATTGATAACCTAATCTAAACAATTCAATTCATTTAATATGTTCACTACCATACATTTTCTATGTTTTGAGCCCAAGCAAATTGTTTGTGCCAGTGACTAGCAGCCTACTTTTCATGGACTCACTACTGCGGGTTCTTTTTATTTATGCACAAGATCAGGACATATTTGGTTCTAGTTTCCTCTTGTCTTTCCGAAGGAAAAGGATATTAAAAAGAAGAAATGGGCGTGGGAAGATTGACATGCCAAAGCATAACATAGAAGAGACCAAGACAAGAAAGGTAGTTTTAATACTCAATTGACATAAAAATTACCTCTTGAGGGCTCATTTGATAGATGATTTTGCGCTGGAATTCCTTTTTGATAATGGCACTGGTTGGTGGCTGCTCAGGTCCCAATCCAAATTCCAATTCGTACACCTCACCGAATTGGGATAAATCAGGTACTCCCTATTTGACATTTATATATCAACTATGTATGAAGCTGTACTTGACAGCAGCCATTAATAATAATTGCTTACTTTTCCAGGATAATCATATGAAAATTTTAACTAACAAAATCACAAGTCACAATTTCAGCAGCAAAGTACAAATTAATTAAATTATATTTCTATCCTGTCTCAACTCTCAATCATTGTAGGTAGATTAACAATAGTAGCAGTGCAATATGACAGTACTGTAGTTAAACAAAAAGTAAACTTGAACAATGGCATTGTCGGCTAATGCCAACTGCAAGGATAAGAAGAGAATAAAATGCACGTACATTTGCTGCTTCAACAGACATAAAGACATGAAGACAACAACAACTGCATGCATGCTTTCAAAAATTGAAAGGGGGAATTTGAAATATTGCAGTCTGAAACTCATGAAAGGTTTTTGTTTTAAATGTTCAAGGGTAATTGGAGAGATCTAATTGGATAAAATGTAAAGGATAATATATATCCATTCCTTCCTGTTATAAAAAAAAAAAATTGAAAATTAAACTCTGAGAAAGCTGGTGTCTAGTTAAAACAATTAAACAACTAAATATATGAATAACACCCCATTCAAATGAGAAGTGTGAAGTTTTAGTATTAGAAAACTGATAGGGAATAGATTCTATTGCTTGTAAATAAAAAAGACAACTAGAATCCTATGTGAAACGGATCAAAAAGTAATTACCAGTAATATGAAAATAATGAAGTCCTCTTGGCTTGGCCTTATTCTCAAGTAGGGTAATGGCGTTTTGATTCCCAAGCCGAGAATGCAAGCCAAGAGGAGTGATGCAGATGGCAATGGGATGCATGTGACATGGCAAAGTGTGTATTATTGATTATTCTTCTGCCGTTCAGAAGAGAATCACTCCCTAGAAATGGTAAAGAAAAGAAGAAAAGACAGATGTTTGTTTGCTCCCTTTCTCTCAACCCTGTTTGTGCCTCTTGTTTTGTGCAGTTGAAAATAAGGGACTGAGATGAGAAACAGATAGCTTGGGATTATATATGAACCAACCGGAAGCTACACACTACACAGGTGTATGGTAGTAGATCACGCTTGCAAGCTGTGAACAACCTTGAGCAGTGACTGAAGGTAATCGATTAAGATGCAACGACTGTAAAGTTTTGGGTTCCTATATATGTATATGTAGAATATATGGGATGTGGCATGGTGAAATGGCTGACAGCCAAGCCTTCATGAAAACAGTTGGCATTTGGCACATCTCTTGGCATTAGCAACTCCCCTATCCCTATGTTTCAAGATCCAAGGTTAAAAAAAGAAAAACAGAATCCTACACAGAACGGTTTAACAGGATAGAATTTTATTTGTCACCATGAGATAGCCAGCTAGCAAGGCGGACGAAGAATAGATGAGTAGTTAGAAAAGTTTTACATCTTTGACATCTTGATCAGTCAAGAACCCAAATTTCAGCATAGTGGCCGCTACATACACCGCCATACGGATTTTCTTGGCGAATTTGTGAGTGGCTTTTGTTACACTTAAGCCTCCAGCACTATGACCTACCAATATTACCTGCAAATAAGATCAGCTTCTGTTATGAGTATTGCGCCTGCATACAAATAATAGTGACATGATCCAAGATGATAGAGTCATGACTGATAACCTGTTCAGTATCAGGCAAGGCAGACATGAAGTCCATGAGAGGTTTGTTGTAATCATCAAAGGATAAAATAGAATTGACATCGGACTGATCAATCCCGGCACCTTTGAGATCGATGCATGAAACCTTGTAGCCGGAATTCTCCATAAGGCACCTGATTTTGTACCAGCACCAAGCTCCTCCACTAACACCATGTACCAGCACAAAGTGTGGATTCATGGCCGCTCTTTCCGTTTCTGTCATACTCAACTCCTCTCCCATGGTTTCCTAGCTTTTGTTTTTCTTTTTTTTTTTTGGTCAAGACGAAATCAGTTGATTTGGAGACTCAGAAACAGCTCGCTGATTTTGCATTTATAGTTGGAATAGTCATAAAGTGTCATCATTTTTGCTTCATCTAATCATCACTAGAAGTTTTTAATAAGCTGTGCTTGTCTGTGGCCAGTTTCATCATAATTATTCTAATAAACTAACATAATTCCAACTTCTGGGATCTATCAACGGTTCAAAATGCTCTAAGGGTCAACCCACATGGCACCGAGTTGCATTATACAAAGAATACAGTGTGATACACTCACAAAAGGCAGGTTATTAAGATTAAGATAAAGAATTGAACAAGTCCTAGAAAAATAACCCTTGGAAAAGGAGATCTGTCCTTGAACAGAGCGGCAAGGATTTTTGTATTGCTTTTCATCACCTAATATAAATGATTTTCTTACTACAATTGTCGGGCATTTGATGATTTATTGGCTTATTTCATTTGTTTGTTTTATTGGCATATTGCAGACCAACATTATCCTGGTTTCAATAATAATATTTTATCAATCTAAATCTAAAATCATTTTAATTAATGTCTACCATGCCACAAATTGATAATGTGATTTTTGCTCGGTCAGAGGTGACTTAAATCGGACAAATATATGGTTCTTAAATTAAATCAAACATACAGTTTCAAAAGCTATGTTCCACATATAACATGAAGCATATTTGGTTTGTTTATATTAATTCATTTTTTTCGACATTAAGAGGTTTTGACTTTGAACAGCTGATTGTTTTCGTTGACGTTATTAAGCTGCACCTAGATTTTCATTTACCTAAAAGAAAGGGAATTAGATTAAATGTGTAACAAGAATTATTACTTGTGTTGAGTCTGCACCAACATGAGGGCTTCTTACTTTCTGTTGTTCATCAATTTCAGTGCTGCATGATAGAGTAAACTAAAAGGTCATGGCTTGGAAAAAACCTAGTTAGCTAGCTAGGTCTAGTACTGAATAATGATTAATCTGTCTAGTGTTTCCTACGTCAAAAGATTCCACAAAAGGTTGGAAAAAAGGGAAGCAGCTGGCGCCAGGCATTCAGTGAAAAAAAAAAAAAAAACTCCATTCACAATGTCAACACACCGTGACAGAAACCTTGAAAAGAGAAAATGATAGCTAAAGAAAATTGGTAAATGCTATTGTTAATCAAAGTCAAATTATATATTATTGGGAACTTTCACATGAGTTTTCCGCCATCAGATTTTAATTTTGTTCAAGTGGAGCAATAGCATATTTTGGTAAGGTGTAGTTTTCATGTGAAGACTTTCACCAAATCATCACTCAAAATCGGTTTTGTTTAATGCTTGTATGCTACATACATGTTTCTTCCTTTTAGTAATAGAGCTGTATCCTTTTAGTAATAGAGCTGTCGACCATAATATTGGGGTTTGGTGGCTTCTTATTTGTATAACCTGTAAGACTTGAAAGGATATTTTCTGATCAATTTTGGCACTCAAAAGAAGCTTTAGGTTATACATTGACTGTGTAGCTGGGGTTCGATCTCCCAGTGCTTGCAATTTTCCCTTTTTGATTCCCTTAAGTTGCGACTTTTCCTTGTAAAAAAAAATAAAAAATAGGTTTCATCATTTTGGGGATGCAATAAATTCAATTTCCCATATATATATATATAGAGAGAGAGAGAGAGAATCATATATGAAATTAACTAGAGAGGATTTATATATATATATATATATGTGAGAATATTTTTTTAGTTACATCAAAAAAATAAAATCTTAATATAAATAAAAAAAATTGATTCAAAATCAAAATTTTGATATCTTTTTAAACATCTTTAATCATTAAATTAAAAATTTAATATCTTATATATATATATATATGATAATTATTTATCTTTTTGGTTGCAAGTTGCAAGTTGCAAGTTGCAACATCCAACATAAATCATTAATCTTTTTTGGTTGCAATATATATATATATATATATGGGAATTATTAATCTTTTTTTGTTGCAAGTTGCAAGTTGCAACATCCAACATAAATTATTAAATTTTTTTGGATATGTTGGATGTTGCAACTTGCAACTTGCAACCAAAAATTCCCATATATATATATATATATATATATATATATATAAAGATAACCCCTTCCTGGACTGTTGACATGACCTGATGGAAGATTGATCATCCGCCATAAATGTTTTGTTTAGATAAATATTGCTGTGCAACTGATGAAGGTCTGGGTGTTTGTCAAAAAATAAGGTAGGCCATGTTAAATTAATAATGGAAGGATTGGACACAGAGGTGAAAGCAAAAAATCTATAAAGGAGAGTCAAATAATAATTCAAAAGAAAAGAAATTAAAATAATAATTAAATGGTACTAATCATTATATAACAAGCGATAAAAAAATTTTTGGGGGAACGTGACCCCTTCCTACACCTTCTAGCTCCGCCCCTTATCGGACATTGGAGGCCTCCATTCACTACATGTTAAGCTACTGATTAGGTAATTATTTAAGCTGTTGCCTTTCTTACTGTGAAAAGGATCTTAATTCGAAAAGGTAATTACCCAGATCATCAAAAGTTGCCATTGGCCCAACCTTCAAAAGCGGAAGGTTAAACATTGATTACGATCAATAGCTTAGCTTAGCCTCACATGGAGGAAACTTAATTTGGTCACCATTAACCAAATGCCAACATCTCAGAATCTATCAGAAATATCAATATGCTTTCTCTCATATTAATACAAATTATTAATCAATTAAAATGCGAAAAAATGAAAGCTGCAGATGAGATAAAGTCAAAGATGATTCATACTACTCAACTGGTGATAGGAAAACAATCGCAAGCATGTGTTTCTCTGACAAGAGCATCTTGATTTTGGTCTATAAATTCACAAAAAGCCAGCCGGAAAGGCGACCCATCTTTTGTGTGCAGGAGGGAAAAATAGTTATAGATTGGTAAAATTTCATGTTTTATTGTTCAATATAGGCATAAGTTCTAAAGTGTGCAGTAGTAGTACTGTGTCTGAAAGAAAGAAGCTAGTGGTGAAGCCACGATTGGTTGTCTCCATGAGTGCGTGACAGTGCTACTTTTGCATTTCCCACTTTCATTTCTTTCCAGTTTCCCCCCAATCCCAAACAGAACCGCATTTCTTTCATACTGGAGCACTATAGGAGAGGTTATAGAGAATTTCAGGCTCTTTTCAAGCATGCTATTATGGCTTCATGTTCATGAGTTTGATTACTTTGATTATTAGTAAGGCTACAAGTCTCGATTGTCTCTTCCCTTTTTTGTTTATATGCTTTGTTAAATTTCTTATATGAACTTTTCAAATTAGTTCTTACTATTTATTTTGTGGGAGTTTTTGGGTGATATGTTGCATACTTGCATTGATGCTTAGATAAACTTGAGGCTGCCTTTATTCTATATCCAAGCATGTTATTAAACATCTGACCATTGCAATGGATAAATTTGAACCAAGCTTAAAATCTCAATCAAACAGAGTCCTTCAGATCAGGCACATTCTGTATTGCGTACTGCAGGAGTCTTGGTTTATATTTCCGCTTGTAGATTCAGTTATGCACTGCAGGAGTAGTGAATGTGGATTGAATCAGTTTGTAGATTCCGGACTTTTTTTGTTGATCAGAAATTCATGGCTTTGCCCCCATATCCCATGGAACGAGTAGGTCAAATATATACTTGTAACAAAGATTAATGTATTTTTTTTTATTTTGCAAAAAAGTTTAGGATGACAAAGACTTCCACATTCCAAGGTTATATCAAAAGCTTAAAAAAAAAAAAAAGACATTAAATTTCTAAATTGTTTATAAAAAAAATTACTGTAATGAAAATCAAAATTAAGCTTTACATACAAAATATTTAAATCTTACCAACACAATTAATCCATTTACAAATATTAATCTTCTTTACACCATGTATATCATTGAAATGCTGACATGCATCTTAAATTTCTACTCTTTGTTAAGCTGCTGTTAGATAGTCCAGTATGATTTCGGTTTCAAACAATGATAAAGTTATAATTAGACAAATACAAGTGTTACAAATTACAATACATGAGTCTCTTGCATGGAGGGGTATGGATAATTATGAGCTATAGAACTGTCTTTAGCAGTTCAGGTTTCACTTTATATAATTCTTAAATATTAGAATTTTTCAATAAATGAGTTATTATTAATTAGTGATTTTACAATTTAATAAAATAAATTGATAAATTTAATTATAATATGAGACATGCATGAAAATTTAAATAATTTAATAATGATCATTTATATATATGAGTTTTGTATATTTTATTGGATCAATGTAATTTAGCAGTAGAGTTTTGATCTAGTGAACCTTTGATGGAAAAGCTTCTAGGTTTTTAATAAAATAAGTTAATGTCTTCTCCTCCCTTTTAATTAATAGTATCCACTCATCGAGAACCGTCAACAAGAAAAGAACAAAGAGAAAAACATTGCCCATATAGGTATGTCAATCAATTTGTTTGATTATGATACTATAATATTTACATATGGATCTTGTATTATGCTAGCATTTGATGTAAGAGTCTCCTTATGTGAGATTAGTACCCAAATTATTATTTTCAAATTTGTTTTAAATAAAAAAAAAACATAGTTTTTTAGTGAATTTTGTGTTGTCAAAATCGGAATTTTCAATTATCGTTTTTGAAAATTAAATTAGGACTTTTGTTTCTCTTGAAACAAGGATTAAAATTATATCAACAATTTCTAGTAATTCATTATAGAGAGAAATCAAGGTTCAAATATTTGAGTTCAATATTAGAATCAAATTCAATTTTTTATTAAAATTTTGATATTTTATGTGTTTTATCTAAATTGATTCTTGAATATTATTACTTATGTATTTTAAAATTAAAACATATGTTTGGTTGCATGAAATTTAAATTTTAATTATGCAATTTCGATAAAACCCGAAACTAATATACTATCGGGTTTTAATCCAAAAATTTTGGTTTAAATTGATGGTGATTCATGCAGTTTTGATGTGATTTGTTGTATAGGTTTTGTAAATACTTATGTAAATTAAAATTTAGAGGATTTAATTATATCAAAATTAAAAAAAAAAAACATAAAAATCGAGGAAAGAAAATTAAGAAACAAAAACAGGTCTAGTATGGGTATGAACCGAAATATGTTATCAATTTTATGGTGATTTATGTGTTTTTTTATACATATTATTGAATGGGTTTTGTATATTCATGTTTAAGGGTTTAATTACATGAATAAAATTGCAATAAGGTCAAATAGTATTGTTAATTGGTCGAGTTGACCTAGCTAAAGGTTGAGAGAGATGAACAGTAAATAAGTCAATGAATAATATTGACTCGATAAAAAGTATTGAATTAAAATAGTATCAAGTTAGTAAATATTGTCAAAATCAATAATTTGACTTATTTTGGACTCATTTGGCATCCATTTTCGATGCTCTTAGTTCCATTAAATCTAAAATTTTATACTGTATTTATTTATTATTTTATAAAATTTTTAAAAGGCATAAAATATTTATTAATATAATATTTATGCATGATTAAATAATTATATTTTATTCACATGAATTATGTTATTTTATTTTATGATAAAATATTTTAGCCTGCTAGGAGTCTATTGGCGGTATATACTCTTTTTATATAATATTTAAAATTTACGTTCTCTCTACTAGGGATATGAAAAGAAAAATAAAAAAAAATCGATTAAAAATCGTAATATTGGTTTGGTTCAAATTAATTTTTTTTATTTGAATAAGATTAAATTCATATATTAAATGAATATATTAAGTTTGGATTGGATTTCAAATTAGGATGTGAAAAACAAAAAAAATGGAATTGAACAAAATTATATATTTTTATTAGTTTATATATATATATATTTTAAATTTTTATAAAATAAAATAATTATTTTATATATAAATCTATTTAAATATATTAAAAATCCTATTAAAATAATATATGAAAAATAAAATTTAAAATATAAAAACCAATAAACCAAATCGTTAGAATTTAGTTTAGATTGAATCAGTTTCAAGAGAAAGTCAATTCAAATTTAAATCGAATTTTAAAAATGCATAATACTATGCATTATCTGAAAAAACTAAATCAAATTTGACTCAATCCGAACCGTTATCACCTATACTCTCGACCTAAACTTATATGCATAAATAGTTTAATTAAAGTAAATTTTATTTTATTAATTTTTAGACTATCATCTAAAATGCAACATGCATTATTTTGAATACAAAGTTAGATTTAAACTCCACAAGATTTTGGTATATCTAATATCAAATTGGCTATTTTATCTGATAATTTCAATTGATAATTAGATAATATTGAATAATTATTTATATAAAATAATTGAAGTTTAAAAATATTATACAAATTGATTTTCCTATGATTATGTTGACATTATGTATATGAATAAATTATGAATTATGGAATATTTAATTATTCATGAATTTCAAAACATTTGGTTAATTTTTTGAATGATAAAATCACTTTGTGATCTAGTGAGATACATTCAGTTTTAATATCTCATAAGGAAAGATTATACTATGCGTTAATTATTAGTGTCTCGAACAAAAACAATAAACACTTTAATGACCCGAAAAGATACATCACGGTCAAGTATTTCATAAGGAGTGGTCAAAGTGTATATACTTGGTTAAGTATGCAAAAATAAAATTATGGACAATCTAAATTTTTCAGTATAAGTAATACAATTGGTTAATGTGAGTGTTTAGCTGTTAAAGTGACTCACTCATTGAAACTTGTAAGTTTTTCTCATGTGTACGAATGAAAGTATTTTTAAATTACCTTATGCAATCATTTGCTCAAAAAGATTATTGTATTTGGTAATATGGAGTGCACATGAGCATCAAGATTAAGGGTACACTAATCTAAAAGGTTTGTTTACTTAAAGGGTATAAGCTTTTCCAAAACTATGATATCATTATATTGGTTTTATGTGAAAAGTGTCTACTAGCATATCATATTCTTTACCAAAAAAGGAATTTTTGATCATATACTTAGACTTTTTAATTTAATTACAAATAACACATCATATTCTAATACTATTTGTATGAGTTGTTGCTCATATGTGGAACATTGTAATATTCTTTTGTCGTGATCGTGAATATTATAGTTGATTTTTGAAGACAAAGATTAAGTAGCTCTAATTGAAAAGAATAAAATATGATTTAGGGATTAATTTAGTCATGAATGTTTTCTTAGACATAATGATAAGTTTTGAATGTTTTAATGATTATTGTGCAATTGTTAAAATGTTACATTTTGTGATGATAAAAGTCTATTAATTTGAGAAATTTTGTGAATATTTTAAATATTATCTAGTCGTATGAATCAATGAAGAATAATTTGCCAAATGCAAGATTAGTAAGTTTGTTATATTGCTTTGTTCCAACATATCATTGTTTGATAAAATTAATTTTATGAATAATTATGTTTATGCAAAATGTGACATAGAAATAAATTTGGTTATTTTGAGAGCATGTTTTATTTGACCTAAATATATTTAACATGCTTATAATGTTATTAGCTTTATATATCAATAATTATGATTATGATTTGAAATTTAAGCATTAAGTTGAAAGTTTAATAAAGTGCATAATGTGATAAATATTTAAGAAATTTTTGCTTTTCATGAACATATGAAACAATATTATTGGCTATATTGATTTATGAAAGTAGTTAGATTTTATGCTAGTTTGTTGACATAGTGAAAGAGTTTTGTTGTTAAATGTGTAATTATCTATGGTAAATATTGTGTTAAATAATTGCACAGTGAATTTGCTTTACATATATTGTTAGACTAATTTTTATAATCTTTTACTTTTATAAAGTACTTAATCAAGTGTGCTTTCATAATATATTAATTATTTTGTAATTACGATTATATAATATTTTAAGAAAGCAATAAGTAAAAATTTATTTCTTAGTAAGTATTTATAGCATTTTTTGTATCATGAAACTCTGTAAATATTTACTATAAAGATCCTAGATAATAAATAAAAAAAATGAGTTGTGAAAATAAAATAGATATAAATAAAAATTTTAGTCTATAAGAGTAAGCAAAAATTAATTTTACAAATTTTAAGGTTTTGATTGAAATATATTGTTATTATAGCTTACAAGATTAACTTGTCTCAGTGTTTATGTCACAGTTCATATTAGGTGATATAGAAAATATTATATTCCTTATATGAATATTATTATGAAAATGAGATTGATTTATACCATAATTATTGTGTATATATGATTTTCTAGAAAATATATGTATTACTTACATTCATTACATACTATTATGTTGAGATTTATATTATATGTGAATACTATTAAATTTATTAAATCTCATGTAAGTATAAAGCATCAACATTAGTACATAGATGACTTTGTGGCCAATCAGATTTTAATTTTAAAATTTATTATAGTCATGCTTGAAAGGTTTGGATGTCACAGTATTAATTGTTAAGCAAATTTACTTGGTAATAAGGCATGCTAACTGTATATTTTTATTGATAGCATGATTATGGAATATGATTTGAAATTTTATTTTAAAGATGCTTAAATGATAATTAGCATTTTAAGTTTTAACTTTTAAAGATCCATAAAGATACATTTAGGTTAGAATTTGGTCTGAAAGATTCACATGAATAAGTATATATAAGAAAATCAAAAAAATCATAATAATTATAAAATTTTTTATGTTGTTATGAGATTATCTATAAATTACTACATACGATTACCTATCCAAAGGGGGTGATGTTAACTCAAGTGTAGACAAAGCAATCCAGAAAATGGTGAATTGGATTATCAAAATTTTAAGCACATTTAAATTTAAATATTATGAAATTGATAATACAAGTTAGATAATTGAAAATAAACAATAAAATAGTAAAGAAAAGGTATCAAATACGATGATGTATAGAGGTAAGACCCTTTTCCAACAAGGTGCAAACATTTTTTCCCTTAGCTTTTCTAGCCAAGCTCCAAGTTCATTGGGAGAAAGTTATTTTGACAAGATACAATCTCTAACTTTTTAAGGCTTAAGATAAAAACATCTACCTTTTGTAGCATTTTACCTAATATCATTATAAAACTCTCAAGAAAATACCACACCTTTTGCTCAATCCCCTTTGGATACAAAAGCTTTTGTAAACTAGCAAAAACCTCTAATAGGCAAGTGTTTGCTAAGGTTAAATATAAAGATTAAGAGACAAATGAAGATTGGATATAAGGATTACAAAAAAGATATGGAATTGAAGCACTATACACTCTAAAGCTCTTAATTTCTTGCTTTTGAAGCTCTTGGTTCATTATTCTTTTATTTATAATATGTTGGAGCCTTTCTTTTATAGTGAGAGATCATCTTTGACCATTGTGAGTCATTGGAATTGAGAAAAAACTATTATTTCCTTTAATTTTTGTTTTTATTTGAACTTTCTATACTAAGGGGATCGGTCTTCATGCTTTTAGATTAAAAAAATATAGTCGTAAAAAATAAGGGAATCGATCCTCTAACTTAAAAAATAAGGGATTAGTATTCTGACTTGTGAGGATTGACCTTCGTGCTTAAAAATTGGTGAGACTGATATCTTCTTTCAAGATTGCATATTTTGACATTTTTACCAAGATAAAAAGGTTAATTTTTTTCACATATTTTTATAAATGATATTCATTTAAGGGTGTATATTGTTGAGAAATATTGAGGTCCAATAATAAAGTATAATAACATTTAGTAATTTTTCAAGAATTGATTAAAAAATGACGTTAAGGAAACTTTACTAAATTAATAAGTTTGAAAATGATAAATTTAACTTAATATTTTGTTATACCGAAACCTTAGATCAATTCAAACAATCTCACCCTTTTGATATGATAAAACTTAAAATAATTTTCTTTGGAAAGCTCCCCCATAATCAATTATAAATTTTGAAAAAATTCCTCTCATTTTCAAGATAACTTTCAAAATAAGTTCCCCTTAAATATAAGCACAATTATTAATTTTGAATCAAGTTAACCAAGGCCATTTTTTACAATATTCACCACCTTTCCAACACAATCATACTTAGCAAATCAATCACATTCTCAACACAATATTCATCACTCACTTAACAAGTAAATTTTATTCATTAAAATATCTCTCTTCCTTTTTGTCATAGCAAAATAGAAAGAGGTCAATTCAAAGCATAAGATAATTTTAATAACACATATATGGCTAAGCATATGTAAACCTATCAAGAACAAATAATTCAAGAATGTATTCAAGCATAAAAATTTCATGTATTTAAATGTAATATATATATATATATATAATGAAGTTCAAATAAATGTATTCAAGCATAAGGGGATAAATATTTCAAAGTATCTAATGCAAACATTTTAGAACATTAGTCATAAGATTATAGCATGATTGTTATGAGTAAAAAGATATATAAATAATATGCATACTATTCATATTTTATTTTTTTTAAAGAATGTGCTTAGAATTTAAAGTATCAATATCATGTAAACATATATTCAAGCTCATACCAATAGTTAAAGAAATGTTATATCATAACTAAATCATTTTAATTCAAACAAACTTGCAGTATAAGATTTTCCCTTTTATTACAAAAAGAATAAGTGATGAATTTAAGGCACATAATTATTGTATAAATAGTAAAAGCTATAATCTATATCTAGGATATGTATATTTATATCAAGCATAGACCTATATTTTTCATGACAATCACAACTTATTAGTATAGAAGTTTAGCTTTCAATAAGCAATACATCTAAAACATATATGAAAGATTCTAAAATATATTTCAATAATTTCAAGTGGCAAAAAACAATATTGCATAAACATATTTTATCCAAGAACCATAGCTCATAGATATAATAAAGCATGGGTACTAGTAAGCAATAAGATTCTTTCATCATGTTATAACAAAGATTATACAAGCATGATTTTTCAAATATGGTGATCACATATACATTATCAAAGAAATCATAAAACCATAATTATTCAAATGCATGATGGACACTCATTCAAATATATTTCAAGTCATTTCAATGTATAGCAATGTACTCAATCTAAATATATACAAGTATCTAAACACAATTCAAACGTATATTTCAATTATACTAGTATATGAAAATGATATAATCATTTAGAAACAATGTGGTAAATGCTATTTTTCCTAAGAGATAATTTATCACTAGCAAATCAATGTACATGTATAAGCATTTTAAGTATAATTTCATAATCAATGAATCAAAACAATTTAAAGATCAAGAAATCAATATAGTCAACTCATAACCATGTTTGAAGATTTTATCTTAAATAAATATTCATGCATTAATCAATCCAAGCTTTTAAGAATATTAAAACAAGTTCTACCAAGTGGCTTGGTGACTAATTTGTGGAATATATGTATATATTCAAGCACAAAATCATATATTTGCAAATAATCTCTCATGAAAAACTTTCAAAGCATTTGAATTAATAATATTTTATCTTCATCCTTATCAAATTTTGTTGTTGTACTTATTTAGTTTTAAATTCTTCATTCCATTTCATTTGAATAAGTCTTTAGGGTACTTAGGCTTGATTAATGAGAATCACATACTTTGTTTGTTATACTTGAAATTTCAAAAATATAAACTCATTCATACACCTTTCAAGTTTTCCTTACACAGGCTTAGAAAAATACTTGACAAGAAATATTCATTAGTAGTATTATAGACACCAATTGATAAAAATATACTAATTGTTAGAAAATGATTTTCATATTTTAAGTCATTATAGGCAAAAAAAAATTGTCCATTAAGCACAAGTTGCCAATTACAAAGGAGATACATTCAATCAAAATAAATTATTCAATATTAACTTAAGCTATGGGCCATGTATTAAAATAATTATCAAATAGTACAATATGGCGCTAAAACAAAAGTTCTCAAGTAATGTGTAAAATATTAATCCTTCTAAGTCATATAGAAATAATAACTACAAGTAAGATATTCAATATTCAAATATATTCAAAAAATTAAAAAAAATGTATATACCAATTTTAGGCCATAAAATTTATACAATCAAGGCAGACATTTATCATCCAAATATGTTCAAGAATATTCAAAATAACAAATATATCAACACAAATTAAAGCCAATATCTACTATGACTTAAGGTAAAAATATATATTAAAAAATAATCACTCACTTAAGCCATGTTTTTTTCATATGAACTCTAGGTATAAAATTTGCTAATAATATTTATCATATAAGCATATTTCTTGATAAGAGTAATAGATGAATCAATAATATATTTTGTTTAAGATCGAGTTGTTTATCATACATCAACTCAAAATTTCAAATCAAGAAATCAATCAATTGAGCACAAGAATAAGCATATTTCAAAAATATTTTACAAATTCAAGACATAAATAATTTAGCATTTCAAATCATAGGCATTAAGGTCAAGTTGAATCAATGATCATATAAGTATATATCTTGACCAACATTATAGATGAACTTAAAATCAATATATTTATTTTAAGCTTAAAAAGTTCATCAGTTCATAAACATAAAAGAAGAAATAAATCTTAAATTAATAATTAAGAGCAATCATCAAGCATATTTCAAGATCATTTCAATCATAATTAAATAAATAAAATTTTGGCTAATCAATTAAAAGCAAAGATAAAATATATTTCAAAATCATTTCATAAGAAATCAAGAAATAAGCAATTCATATATTTTGGCCATATAAGCATTGCATCAAAAGATAATATCATCCATATGTGCACATGATGATTTACGAAAACAATGAAATTGAATTTCAAATATGAGAAATAATAAATTCAAGCATTGTAAACAAATTCTCAATTTTAACACAAATTATGACTTTCATTCAAATGGCATTAAAAACAAAATTCATAAATATTTTTCTCATATAAGCAAACCTGTTTATGCCTAAAACATATTCAATATGAACAAATTTCTCAAGTAAGCTCCTTAAGCTTATACTATGCAAATATTAATATATGCCATAAAAAATACATTAAAGTCGTAAAAATCATAGTTATAACCCCAAACTCATTTAAGTAAATTTCTTTATGCCAAACAAAATAAGATAAATCATGCAAAGCTTAATATATTCAATATTTTGATTTTTGACACTTTAAAACTCATTTTTACTTGAAAAAACTTTAAAAAATCTTAAAACTAGTCAAGCTCATTTTTAACCATCTTGAACTATTCCAACAAGTTTCAAATGATAAAACAAAAACATTCAAATGGTCAATCAGCCTAAGAAATAAAAAAAAAAAAAAAGTCAACTCTTAAAACCTTATATTTTATTAAAAAGCTATTAAAATGGACCAATGCATTAAATTTATATTTAAGCCTATTAAAACATTTGAAAAAGTTTGATAATAGTTTAAATGGTTTTTTATACCTATATTTGCTAAAAATAAAAAGATTTGATCTTTTAAACTCTAAAATTCTTTAAAAACTTGCATTTAACATTTCAAAAATTAAAACCATTGCAAGTGTTAATCAAGTTTCTTAATTTAAGCAAGTTTAAAACATTGAACTTAAGATATTTAAATTTATTTTACACTTAAAAGTTTGTTAGAACAAAATTCTACATTTTAGGCTTAACTTTTGTAAAAATCATTTTCGAAGCAAAATTTTAAATCTCAATATCATTTAGCTTTGTGTGCTCTTTCTAAATTTGTGCATAAATATAAAAACAATTAAACAAGCACAAGATGCATTTTCATCAAGCATAACAAACATCCAACATTAATATCAACCATTTGGAGCAATAATTATGCTTATACACATAAGGTCCTCAAAATGAAATATAAATATAACTGAAGCAAAAAGCATCATAAACAATTTCAACAAGCATGAGAATATATTTATATTTTCCATTCAAGAGCAAAAATAAACGCATATTGAATTTAAGCTCATATTTTTCAAAATTATACAATTTATAACAAGTAATCAACTTCAACCAAATTTTTATAATCAAAATATATCAATAAGCATATACCAAGAACAATTAAGTACTCAATATTCAACAAAAATAGGCAATCAATTTCAAATTCTCTTTAAATAAAAGTTTGGCTTAAAGGTTACCTATTTTTCTATTGTGAGTCTAAAGTTTTATTCTTCAAAATCACATTGTAGTTCCTTACTCTAGTACATCTAAGAGAGACATTACTCATTTGGACTTTTGTACCCAAATTGCTTTAGATCCTTAAGTGTTAATAACTATGTCTTATGTTTCTTTTGGAACCCATTCTTGCTTAATTTTAAATTGAACTTTTCTTCTTATATGACAAGTGAATATAGAATGACTATGAAATTTAAAACAATTGCATTTGGTTATTTTAACATTTAAACTATTTTTTAAAAACACTTATATTTTCATTTATCATGCATCAAATTTCTTTTTCAAATCAAAATTTTCTTTTCCTAATAATTCACTTCTTTTTTAAGAAACTTCAAAATTCATTTTCAATTTTTCATTTTGAGTTTCCAAGTTAATCTTTGTTTTCAACAAATTTCATTTTCAATATTTAATTTTGAAATCATGTTCCAATGCCTTAATCCTAATGACTCAAATTCTATAAACAACTCATTAAAAGCATTTTTTAATTCATCAAATGAATATTCACAAAATTGACATTAATTTTGAAAAGATGTTACCTCAAAATCATTAAGAGCCATGAAGCATAGTTTGTTTGAAGATAGGCTGGAATAATCATTTTTATTTTTCTTGCCACTTGTGGAACATTGATTTTCACTAAGCTTCTCTTTAATTGTTGTTTCTTCAAATTTTTCTTGAAGCTTATCCCATATTTCCTTAGAGGTTGAGCAATTTGAGATAATATTGAACTTGTAAGAGTCAGAGCTTCATAGATAGTGTTTTTGGCCTTGGCATCATCTTATAACTTCTTTAAGCATTTTTCATCATTTGAATATGTTCCAATGCCACTTTCTATCACATTTTGTGCTCCAAAATTTTGAGTCATTATGAACACTTTTATTTTCATTTTTCATTCATAAAATTCATATTTTCAATCTTGGGAGCTTCAAAAATTTCTTCATCACTTTGGAAAATTTATTGAGCTATAAGATATTTTACTTAAAATGGTTAAACCTATAAAAAGAGAGTTCAAGCTCTGATATAAATTGTAGCTCAATTATAGATAAAGTAATCAAGAAGGGGTGAATTGGATTTTCAAAATTTTATGCACATTCAAACTCAAATATTATGAAATTGCTAATCAAAGTAAGATAATTGAAAATAAGTTATAAAATAGTGGAGAAAGAATAATAAACATAATGATGTATAGAGGTCTGGAATTGAAAATAAGTAATAAAATAGTGGCAAAAGAATATCAAACATAATTATGTATAGATGTTTGGCCCTTCTCCAATAAGATGCCTACATCCTCTTTTTTAGCTTTTCTAGCCAAACTTAAAATCCACTAGTAAAAGTTATTTTTTACAAGATACAGTGTATATCTTTTCAAGGCTCAAGATAGTAATCTTTACTTTTTGTAGGATTGTACCAAATCTCACTACAAATCTCTTAAAAGGATTGCACACCTCTTGCTTACTAATCCCTTTTGGATATAATGGCTTTTGCAAACTAGTAAAAACCTCTAATAAGCAAGTGGTTGCTAAGGTTAAGTACAAGTATAAAGACACAAATAAAGATTGGATATAAGGATTACAAAAAAGGATATGAAATTGAAGCACTATAGACTCTAAAGCTCTTGATTTTATGATTTTATAGCTCTTGGTTTATCATCATCTTATTTAAAATGTGATGGAGGCTTCTTTTTATAGTGAAAGATCATCTCTAACCAATGTAAGTCATTGGAATTGAGAAAAGTTATTATTTCCTTCAAATTTTATTTTTATTTAAACTTTTTGTGCAAAGGGGATCAATCCAATATCAATTCTCATGCTTCTAGATTAAAAAATATAACCTTTGGAAATGAGGCGATCAACCTAAGATTAATCCCTAGCTTGAGAAAAAAAGGTGAAGCATTTGACTTGTGGGGGATTAATCTTAGGATCTTTTTTCTTATTTAAAAAAAGAGGATAAGCTTCTAGAAGTGATGGGGTTGATCCTCTTAATGGCGGGTTCGATCCATTCTTCTCAAAATTGTATATTTTGGCATTTTTTACCAAGGAAAAAGGTTAATTTTTCTCAAACATATTTTTACAAATGATATTCATTGAAAAGTATAAATTTTTCAAAAAAATTAAAGTCCAATAAGATTTTGTAAATTTTCAAGAATTGGTTCAAAAATAATGTCAAGGAAAAATTGTTAAATGAATAAGTTTGAAAATGATAAATTTAACTTAATGTTTTGTAATATCAAAACTTTTGATCAATTCAAAGCTAATAGGTGATAAAGTGTTTTTATTTTAAAGCTAATTATGAACCATTTTTGTAAAATGAGAAGGTATATAGACATAGGGAATTTATCTTCCTAAATGGGATAAATGTTTGAAAATCTTTATATTCTTAATTATTTTTAAGTTAAGAACATTACAAGATATAATGTGTTTTTCTAAATGAGTTTGCCTAAAATAAAATTGTTATAAGGCATTTAAGTATTGATAAGACTAATAGATATATTAATTGATTGGACTTTATACTTTATTTTAGTTTATTTGAATATTTGTCATCATAAGTTAATATATGTAATTAGTGATAAGTTTTTGGATGTTTTGTACAATATAATAAATGCATAAAATCTTAATCACTTTAATTTATCACAATTAAAGATATAGATTTATTGTATAGTGTCTTATAAGATAGCCGATAGGATTAGTTTTCACATAGGAAAGTTTTATACATGTTATTATAGACACCTAATTTTATCTGAATTAATAGGATTTTGATCAATTTTTATGTTTAATTTTAACACTTCACTTTAGGTTTATTTATGCACTTTAATTGAATTTATCTAGTTGGATTTGAATAAACTTGGTTTAAGATAAATTTTAGGGGAATTATTTTGCTTGAATTGAGTCTAGTTCAATTTAACTTGGGTTGATTCAAAGTTAGGTCTTGTGGGCTTGGTCCAAACCTAAAGACTAACTCTAAATTCATTTTTTCGTCCAAAGTAATTTTTACTAAGATAAATTAAAAGAAAAAAAATTAAAAAAAAACCTAAAATCAAAGATAATTAGCTACCATGGCAACCTTCCCTTTCGTTTACATTCTCTTCCCCAAATTTGTCCCTTAATTTTCAGCTCTTAGTGTTTCACCTTCCATTTTAACTCATTGACTTCTAATACCAATTTAGCAAACACATTTAAGCCAAATGCATTAGGCTCTATCATTCCAGATGTAACAGCTTCAACTGCAACACTCTAAAAGAAATTGAATTCCTATGTCATCTTTGGATGATGATCTATAAAAACCTCAAGATTTTTTCATAAGGGGGAATTCACATAAAAGGGAACAACAAAATTTTTGTTCAGTTCTAGCATTCCTTCTCATAATCTTTACTGCAACCACCTATGTAAAGCATTAAAAGCCTACCCAAGCACTCTCAGCTGAAACACCTATCACACATATCACTCCTCTCCTAAATTTCACCATTGAAACCCTTCACCATTGGACCAAGTACCCTAAATCTCCATCCACCAACAATTGTTGACACCATTGTAAACCTCCAAACTTATCTCATGAACACATTGTCATTGCCTCCTTGGCTCCCCATTTCGAATCACCAATACTAGAACCAAACTTAGTAAAAACTCTTCCCAAACCTGAGACCTACCTTTCCTTTACTAGAATTACACTAGCTAAACCATTTTTCACAACTCCACCCATAATCAACTTTCCATTAGCCCCAATTAGAAAACCAAAAATAACAAAAAGCCACATCCTCGAGGGGAGCAAAAAAAACATAAAATAAAACAAAAAATTAAAAATAAAAGGGAGCACAAGTTTGGTTCAAGTCGTCTTTGAAGGTTTTCGACATCCAACTTTGGTAGAAAGGGAGGTCACAGAATGGAAAAGAGCATATTAATGTCTTTGGCCATTTGAAATGGTGAAGGTCAACTTTTTATAAGTTTTAGTCTAAAATTTTAATGGTAGATCTAGGGTTCTATGAGTCATTTTAGGAAAATTTGAGCCTATGATGGTGACAAAAAGGTCAAAATGAAGCTACGGTGAAAATTTAAGCCAAAAAGAGATCAATCGATAGTGGTTGATGGCAACCGGCCCGCCAGAATCTAGGTTTGGTAGGTTTATTTTTTTTCTAAAGAAGAGATGACATGAGTTTGAAAAAAGTTTGGCTTTTTATAGTAAAGTAAAAAATAAAAAATAAAAGAAGTTGAATGGGTCAACTCAACTCGCACCTGGCTCTATCAGACCCAATCCACATGCTGTTGACCTATTACTTGCTCTAACCCATTTCCCACTTTGACTTGACATAGTCCAATCCAAAACCTAACCTAGGAACCTATTTCTTTTGGGCCATTTGACTTCTTTTTGGACTTCAACTCTAAGCCCAGTAAGATATACATATCTCTTGTAATTTTGGGTTCACATTACTAATGTTTCTATGCATTTATATATTTTTAATATATTAATAAATATGAAAATAATTTTTATTAAAAAGGGAGATAATATCTTTAAATCAAAATAATTTTTAGGTCTTTATCTAGATATTGGAAAAAACCTAGATAATTATTCTCTTTGTTTTAAAGGATTATAATTAAATTTTACAAATGAAAGATCAATTTTCCTAAATTCTAACTTGATATTGGAAAATTAAAAAAAAAATTTCAATACAAAAGAATTTTATTTTTATAACTATCTTTGAAAGGAAGAATGAAAAGATGATAAAAATAATAAAATCAAAAGTTTGCAAGATGAGAAATAAAATTCATTGTTTGCATCATCTTATTTTTATCTATATCATTTATTCATTTGCATTATTTGTGTATTTATCTCATGTTACAGCATATGCATTTTATTTATTAATGATAAAAGTGAAATGAAAAATAATGATTTTTTAAAAAAAGCGAGAAATATTTTTTTAAAATAAAATGATATTATTAAGAAAAATAATTTTAAAACCTTGCACAAATATTAAAAGGAATAAAAATGTTTATTTTTATCAAGGAATGTTAGTTTTTACAAAAATTAATTATGTGAATTTCTGAAGAAGAAGATTAATTTTTCTAAATTTCATCTAGATATTAAGGAATTAAAGAAAAAATTTCAACACGAAAAATAGATAAATAAATACAATTTTTTTATCACTAAAATTTTTTAAAATAAATGATAAAAAATAAAAGGAAATAAAGTTAAAAAATGATAAGATAGAGTTAAATTGGTCATCTGCATCTTTAATTTGTATTTGCATTATCTATTGTTTCATGTTACATTATGCATTTTGTTATTGTCAAAAAATATAAATTAATAAATATTGATGTTGAAATAATGTTATGCCTGATTTTAAAGATTATTATGAGAATCTTAGCAAAAGAAATACTTTTAGAAATTCAACCTAAATATTAGGGAATTTAAAAAAATTTATCAACGCAAAAAGTTTTCATTTTATTCCTAAATAAAGTATTGTTAAAAAATGATTTTGCAAAAAAATTAAATTGAAGGAATCATTTTAAATATTAAAATTACCACCACTTTGATAAAATAAAAGTATGGCATATGATTAATTGGTACTATTTTTAAAATGAATATTGTGAGGGTGTTAATTTTTTCCCTAACGTAACCATACTCTTTAATCTAAATTTGTTTTCGTAGAACAAGCAAAAAATTATATTTTTGATAAATTTTAATTAATTTTAAAATTTTATTAGGATGATATAAAATTTTTTTAATGGCTAACCATACTCAACAAAAAATATTAGTGGTAATTCCCCATTTTTTTAAAAAAAATTTTGTTTAACGGTCCCAAAATTGTTATAACAACTTGAGGATCCATTAGAGATTTTTTTTTAAAGTTAGGTCAAAATTGGTCATATATTATGTGAAGCTTTGATTTAATGGTCTTGATTAATATTTAACTTTGATTTCCTTAATTTTGATTTTCTGAAAAAAAATTATTTACGCTGCATTTGTATTTTAGTTGTGTCATTTATTTTATGTTTCTTTATATATAGTTCTTAACAAATATTGAGGCATTTATGATAGAGGTTGTAATATTATAAAATGTTGACATGCTGCTTTGCACATGAACTCATTGACATTGCATATTGAGCTCTATACTTGAGCTTTTACCCTTTTGGAATGAGTCAAATACTTACATTTTTATGAAGTGAATACTTTTGCAATAGTTAGTGAAATACTCCCATTCAAATTGAACCATTTACATTTGTAGTTTGTAAAGGGTGAATATTAGGGTACCTTATTAGTCTATAATGGGTGATGATGTTAGGAATAATTTAAGAACCTTTGACATATAAATCCCAACCTGACATAAATTGAGCCTTATAAAACCAACCTTAAGTAGAGTCATGTTGATCTTTTTGTGAAACTTACCTGTATTAGGACATATGTGAAAAAAATTTCATACAATTTGTATTTAGGGGTAATAATAATTTTCTTTTGACATATTGTTTGATTCATTTGTTATTTGTCCAAAATTAGTATTTTCAAAAAATATTTTTTTAAAAAAATATTTTTTTATATTTCCCAACAATTAAAATAAAAACAAAACAAAACAAAAGTACTAAAACAACCAAAAAATTTTTCAAAAAAGGAAGTTTTTCTTAATTTGTTTTTGTTTATTGGCCAAATAATAAAAGTAAAAATGAAAAAAAGAATCTTTGAATTATGATCATTTTATGTGATTTTTTTTTTCATAGGAAATATTTTCTTAAATTCTTATTTCTTTCTACAAAAAAAAAAGGGGAAAAAAGAAAGAAGAAAGAAAATTTTGATTTTGAATATTATTTTACCCTTTGCATTTAATATAATCCTTTTGACATCCATTTTCATTATATGCACATTTGAATGGTTGTGTCAATTTTATTAAATTTTCATAATACATGTATTTCATTTCGAGTAAACATATCTTATCATGTATATGATATGTTAGTGTATTTCATATTAGTATGTTTCATCAGTCATATGTATATATTTCACTACTTATGTAGCATATATAATTGTGTTTCATGCAAATAGATCACGACTAATATGATTATGATAAAACTGACATTGTACAAATTGCATTTCATGTAAATACATTTCACCACCACTAAAACATGACATTGCATTTCTTGTATACTTATGTACATATGATATGATTTTTGTTATTTAGATATCGTACGTATATAAATATTCATTTTTCAAGAACATATGCATCTTAATAGCATTTTGCACCATTCATGCATCCATGATTATGTCATGCACATTCACTATCATGTAAAGTAGATTTGATCTCTTTTCTTTCAATGAATAAAGGCTTAATAATGTTGATTTTTTGCTAAATCTTTTTAGAATATTTTGTTCACAACATGAAAAATCATAAGGCTATAATAGAAAAGATTGAGAAAACCTAAGAAAAGATGAGGGGAGGGAGATTGAAATTCAAGAAAGTATTGATTGATAGATGACAAAGGTAAGATAGATGTTGATAGATTTATCAATGGGCAAAGGAATTACTGATACCTTTAAGTCGAGAGATAAAGAAAACATTACTAGAGATGAACTATTATGGCTGTCAAGGTATTTGATGTTGCATTCTGAAACTTCTTGAGAAGTATTTTCAGCATCAACAAGTGGGTAACCCTGTGCTTATGACAATATGAGCCCATTTACAAGCCAACAATTTACTTTAGTACATGTATGCCTATGATCTAATCATGTTGATCTTATTCTAGTCCAAAACTGAATGCCCTCAAGGAATAAAAAAAATTGAAGGGTATGTTAAAGTCAAGTGGAAACATCAAAATATAGAAAAAAATGACATGTTAGAAAAAAAGCTTTGAACAGTAGAAGGAAGCAATGTTGTTGAAAGCATCGATGTTAATGAGTTTGTCTAGTTTTCATCTGGACCTCTTTGCAAAGTTCAAGGCCCCATATTTTGAAAATATGATTGAACTAAGTGGTCGTTCGAGCATATCATGATGTTTTGTCGAAAAATGATAGGTCATACCCATAACGATAATCTCTTAATTCATTATTTTCAAGACAACCTAATAGGGCCAATAGCTAGATTGTATATCCAATTGGATCAAAATTGAATACATTCATAAAAGGATTTTATACGAGCTTTTATTGCTCAATATAAACATGTAGTTGACTTGGCTCTTGACAGGTTGTCTTTATAAAACATAAAAAAATAAGCCAATGTAAGTATAAGGACTATATCGAAAGGTAGAAAGATGTGGCTACTCAAACACGACCACCGTTGGCAAAGAAAGAAACCATTGTTTATTTGTCAACACCCTAAATATTCTCTATTATGAAATAATGATAGTGAATGTCATTAAAAACTTTACTGACATGGTGATTTGCATGGAAATGATAAAAATACAATAAAGAATGGAAGGATTAAGTTGAAAGAAGTGATTGATGCTAAAAGGGGTAGTACATTGAAAAAAAAATAAAAAAGAGGTGCAGGCAGTCACACTTGAGGGACATCTATCCAAGAACTTCATCCCATCCAATCTTTATCTTCTTCATCAACCTTATTACCCGATCATAAGCAATATTCTTACAGTCCATATCTTTGTCAACCCATCCCATAATTATACTTTCAAGTAAACCTCCATCCTCAAATGACCACTCGTGATCTTGTCCCTACATCTGGGTCACCACCTAACCAATAAGAAGCCAAAGAAGATCAAGAAGCAACCAAGAAAAACTCTTAATCTTTATTTCTTATCTTTTACCTTTAATAATAAAAAAGTAGTACATCATTTCTATGCCTTTGAAAAAAAAAACTCTAAATCCATTGACAATGAGTTATGATCTTACTAGTAAATGTGATTATCACATATAGGCAATTGACCATTTGATTGAAAAATGCGGGTAGTTGAAAGAAAAGATTAAAAATCTCATCGAGAGTAGTACTTTAACTTTGAATCTTATGGAACAATGAAAGTTAACTCTATCCAATTGAAAAAATTTGAATAGTCAAAATGTGAAAAAGAGTTTTAGGTATTAGACAATTGAAAGAGGATAAATTTTAAACTTTAATAGTTTTTTTTTTGTGCATATGTGTGATACGCTCATGATGATTGCTAGGTTTTATCTAGTGCACATAATCAATATTGTTCGATTTTTAAATGCTTGCTTTATAATTTTTATTAAATTCATTTTAAGTAATTATTTAAAAATAAAACCTGCATAATGTAATTTTCCAATAAAGGAAAATTGAGAAATAAAAATAATAAAAAAATGATTTTCAAATTTGTCATGACAAGTTTTAAAGAATTGATGATCACTATTTGGATGAACTTACCCCAGAAAATGCCTTCTTACAAATGTTCTAATGCCCCAGCCATTTGACAAAAACCATTTAAAAAACTTGATGTTTCACAATGGCATTAGTTTCAATCCCACCTTTACCTGATCATACCATGACATATACATCTTTTTCTAGACAATGATTAATAAAATAGTTAATTTGAAAAATGTTTTTCTTGAAAATTAAGCAAACTTGACTTTTTTAGGCTCTAGATACTGGTAATTTGATATGCGTCAAGATTATGCTAGATCTTCAAGTATAAAAATCACCCACCTAGGTCTTTTCAAACAATCTCAAACACATTAGTCCTTTAATTCTTTACCAAAAATTGCCTTTGCTCTTTTCTTAAGACACATTGACCAAAAAAGCAAGATTACTCATTGTCCATGAAACAACTTGAGTTAGGACTAATCCTTTTCATTTGTTAAGTGACACGAACAATTTAAGGCCTTAAACGAGTTCATTAGAGGTAACAAATTAAAATGGGAACATCTTTCATGAACTTTGTTATGGGCAGAATGGATTAATGTACGAGTTATGAGGCATGTAAAAATTTAAAAAAAGAAAAGAAAAGATAGAAAACAAAAATGATGGTGACATCAAACACTTGAGAAATTTGAATAAATATAAACAAAGGTTTAAAAATAAAGAAAAAAAGTAAAAAAAAAAAACTAAGAAGAGAATACTAGAAAGCCAAAAAAAGTTTAAAAAAAAATCAAAAGAATCTAGAAAGCCAAAAAAAGGAAAAAAAATCCTAAAAAAATAATTTTGAAAAAAATTTAAACTTATTTTCAAAAAAAGAATTACTTTTCAGTTTAAGTAATTGTGTTTGAGATGAAAAATGACCATATTTTATTTTCTTTTCACAAACATGAAAATTATCCACTTGCTATGCCTTTGAGCTTGTTGAATTTTTTTCCAATGAACTTTGACCAAGGATCACCCTTCATATTGAAGGTAAAATAGGGACATATTAAAAAATTATGCACAATGAAGTATTACTCTAAGTATAAAATGAAGAATGTCGAGAGGCAAATATTCAATAAAAAGAGTCTTTAAAAAGTTTTGAACTCAATCAAAATGTGGATATGTGTAAAGAAAAGAAAAGAAAAAGAAAAAGAAAAGGCAAGGAAAAAATAATGCAAAAAAATAATAAAAGAAGAAGAAAAAGAACAAAATGATGGAACGACAAGTATGGGAAAATAAAAAGACAAATGTCTTAAAAAGAACTCTTCATATGATATGAAATAATTTTTGGTTTAATCACCCTTAAACACATTTTGGGCCTATCATTTCCTATAGAACCTTGAACTTTGGCTTACATTACGTGCTTTGAAAAGTCAATTTCAATTAGGTATGAATGTCTAAGCTAATGAGTTTTTCCTTGTGGAATCACCATATAAGCTATGAATCTTTTATTTTTTTTTCACAGTCCATCTACCTATTTGAACCACTAACCTATTTTGGATAAAATTTGATTATTAAATACATGATGAAATAATAAAAAAGTAAGAGAAATGAAAGAAGAATGTGGCTTTAGGGTGAAAACTCAAAAAGAAATAGTCTAAGCAAATTTTAAAATTTTAAAGCCAATCTTAATGTTTAAAGAAGTAAGAAAAGCCAGTAAAAAATAGCCTAAGCTTTTGAAAGATTTAAGAATATTGATGGCCTGAAAGTTTGAAATCCATTAAAGGGATTGATTTTGAAAATTTAAGCTTTCTTTTTCTATTACTAAAGAACCTTAAATAATCTTGAAACTATCATGGCTAGTCTTGAGATTTATCAAAATGCCAAACTTAGAAACTAAAAGAATTTTAAAGGTTGACTGCACTTCAAAATGATTTAAAAATTTTTTATTTTTAAAGGAGTTTATAGATTTAGAAATTTTGTGTTTCATTCATGATCCCAAACGAAAGATTATTCATTTTTTCTATCAAGTTGTAAGGCATTCCCTAATAAATCAAAACCTTTATGTGATAAATCGTTCAATTTGTTTGAAAATTACAAAAATTGTTACCTTTTTTGTCCATAATAATAAACAACAATTCTCAATAGACTTGAAAATCATGTCTTCGAAATATTTAATTTTCTTTGATCATGAAATTTAGTTATGTGGGGCAATTTTTTTAGTCAATTTTAAGCTATTAGTTAGGTTTTTTTGAAAGCAATAAAGAAATCAATTTTGGTATAAAAGAAAAATTACACTTGGTGAGAATTTTGTCAATGCAAGGTGAGTTTTGATTTGCAAAATAAAATGTTTTTTCACTGAAAAACCAGTCTTTTGAAAAAAGTAGAATTTTTTGTAAGAAAGAAAAGGAAAAATCAGCTTTGGTGAAAAAAAAAAAAAGATCATTTTCCAATAAAAGGGTGAACAAGTGCAAGTGATAAAGGCAAAACAAAACATGAAAAAGAAAACATTTCTTTTTTAAATGAAAAGATATGTTCCATCAATGGTAAGAACATAGTGGTTTGTTTTCTTGAATTTTCCTAGGGAATAAGTGGGCACTAATCATATGTTTCTTGCATGATTAAGTTAGAAAATGTGAGAAAAGAAAATAAAAACAAAAGTTATGAAGGAATCAGAAGCAAAAATAAATGAAGGCATAGAGGGAAAAATGGGATGGAATGGAAAGAAAAATCTTTTGAAAAGAAGTTAAAGAATGATTTGATAAGAAAAGAGGTAGGAGAATGATCTAAAGTTGAAAAGAAAAGAATTTCACAAACAAAAAAGAAAGAATTTTTAAGCGTTTGCATAACTGGTAATGAATTTTGCATTTGCATTTACATTTGCATTTGTATTTACAAAGGGCATTTGTGTCATTAAAAAAATTATTTTCATCATCGATTAGGATATTTGTGTTTGCATCAGTAGGATTGCATCTACATCATCTTCGGTCATGGATTTACAGTTCATGTATTTATGTCATCTAGTGAGAATTTGCATAAAATTTAATGGTTAGATTTCATTTTTTATAGAGTACATTTGCATTTGCATTTTTATCTTGGTGAGATCATTTGCATTTACATCATTGAAGTAGACATTTGTAGATTTGCATGTACATAAAATTGATTGATCACTACAGTAATCAATTTGCAAACTTCAAGAAAAAAGATGAAAGTAAAAATCTCTTTGAAATTTAAAATGTTTGTGAAAAAGAATTTCTAAAAGAAGAGTTTGTAAAGAAAAAATGAAAATGAAATTTAAGGAATGAAATATTGAGATGATTAAAAGATTTGAAAGAAAACTTCTTGAGATAAAAAGTGATGAGCTTTTAAGACAAAAGTTTGAAAATTTTAAAGTGGTTAGAGTTTCAAACTCGAAAAAGAATCATTTTTTTTTTCTTAAAAATGGTTGTGGCCATAATGTTGAGATAATTTGACAAATGAAAAATGATGAGATTTTTAAAATTGATTAGCCTCTATTGAGGATGAGTTTTTCCAAATAAGTTTTTAAAGTTGTTTAGACTTTGTTAAGAATGGGCTTTTTCAGATGAGATTTTTAAAGTTGTGAAGCCTCTGTTTAGAAGAACATTGATAGGTATTAAGATTTATAAGACCTTTGGGTGTAATCTCCAAAGTCTTTAGGCAAGACTCATAAGTTTACTTAGCCAAATCTATTTTAATATTGAAATTTGTAAGATCTTTGAGCAAAGTCTCTAAGTCTTCTAAGTAAGATTTGAAAATGTTTTGAGCTAAAACTATTTTAGTGTCAAGATTTATAAAACCTCAAAGTATAATATATAAGTCCTTTAGGCACGATTCATAAGTCTTTCGAGTAAAATCCATTGAAATTTGTTAGACCTATAGGTTCAATCCTCAAAAAGTTGTAAAAAAAAATGGAAAACCGATATGGTATTAGTTAGAAGTGTTTTTTAGAAAGAAAAATGTTGAGAATTTTTAAGATTTCCAAGATTAAAAAATTTTAAAGACCTCAAGATGTCAAGATAAGAAATTTGTTACAAAGAACTCCAGGCATTAGAAAGCTATACTCTTTAAGACTTTCGAGCAAAATTCGTAAGTCTTCGGAGTAGAATTTGTTTTAACATCATGATTTATAAAACTTTTGGGCATAATACTTAAGACGTTTAGGCAAAGATAAAAATGATTTGCAAGTGCTCCAAGCATAATTTTTGAGCCTCTGTGCAAAGATTAAAATGATTTGTAACTCTTTGAAGCATATTCTTTAAGACTTCTTGGCATAATCTCTAAGTTATCATGTTATGCTTTCGAAAGTGGTGAAACCTTTGATGAAAAGAGTTTTAGATTTATTTCCAAAAGTTATGGAGCCTCTAATAAAAGAATTTTAAAAATTCAGAAATATAAAAACCAAAAAACCAAAATGCAAAATATGCTAAACAAAAAAAAAAGAAAAAAATCAAAATAAATCGAAAAAGCTTTTGAAAAATCTTCAAATCTTTGACTTTGGACAATATCATTGTCCATATCTTTGCACTATTTATAATTTTTAGTAATATGCAATTAGGAGGCAGCTATAAACACATAATTTTGTCTAGATCAATTCGATTTTAATCAATTATTATGCCTAATTTTAACATTTCCCTTTAAGCTTATTTGCTGATAGAGAATTTGCAAGCACACAAATAATACAAGTAGTAAGTAAAGATCATTCCCATGGAGATTGAATAAAAGTGATTCCAATACTAAAATTGTTTCACTTCGTTTATATTTGAAGGAATCAGAATAAGAATGCAATAACTACGTAAACTAATGAAAACATAACTTAAATACTACAATTAAACTTAGATATGCATTACCAATGAACTAGTATGAATTTAAACCTAAACTAATGTAAATAGCATGTAATTAAAAAAATAAGATGCAAAATAGCTTAAGCCTAAACTATTTAATAAGTTAAACTCAAATTAAAATCAATCTAACTTGTATGAGCCAATTCAAAGCCAATGAATGCAAGATTAAACTAACTAGCATGCAATAAACAAAATATGATGGAATCTAATTATGCAAGAATGATTTAAACAAGTAACTATGCTAAACATGTAATAAACAACAAATTATAATGCAATTATGTGTGAGAATTGAAAACAATAGCTACTCATAACTAATAAACTAATGTAGCAACCTAATCAAATAATTAAACATGCAAACCTAGTATGCAGATCATAATCGAATATGAATTTAACCAATTAGACCTACTTTCATGTGATTGACTCAATTTATCATGTAAAACTAGGAAATTTAAACTTGCCAAACCTAATTGAACCAAATTGAAACTACGTAATCTGAACAGCCAATAATCGAATAGATTTAAACCTATCTAACTATAATTAACTCCTAAAACATACAAATTAAACTAATATTGAATTCAATTAACCTAAAACATGCAAAGGATTAAAAATGCAACAAATTAAATTAAGATCAAACTAAAGTATATAAGTAGAAACTATTATGAGGGATGAATGCATGCAATTATGAAACTAGTAAGTAAATTTGCACAACTAAGTAAGAGGAATCAAGAATGTAATTTGCTTAAACAATAACCAAAAATGAAATTTGCATGTAAGTAATTACTAGCAAACCGAATTGAATCTACTTGTTTTTAGAACAACAAGGTATAATGCAATTATAATAACCATATGAAAAAGAACTTAGAAACAAAATAGAATTTAATTAAACTTGAAATAAAACTTACTTATTAAACCTAATAGCATGCAACCAACATAAATTAAATTTATCTAATCCTAAATTAATCCGTATATTAAACCAATTAAACAATTACTGAATTAAATTAACCCTAAGAACATGCAATAAAATCAAAGATGCAGTAACTTGAATCAATAACAAATTAAAGTGTCACGAACAAAACTGTTATGATGAATCTAAGCATGCAATTATGAAATTAAAATGAAACCAGAAAGGTAAAATCGCATAAACTAAATAAGATTAATCATGATTGCAATTTAACTTAAATAAAAACCAAGAATGAAATTGCATGTAATTGAAATAGTAAAACATCTTGCATTAAGAATATTAAACCAAAAACAAAAGAATTAAATTGAATAACAGAGCTTAATTAAATAAAAAACTTAACAGAAACTTGCATAAACTGGAATTAAAGTAAAGAGAAGTTTAAAGAACATAAAAGCTTTAAAAGAAAACACGAAGAAGATGAAAAACTATAAAGATTGGTCTGTTACCCCAACCATGCCCTTTCTAATGCCTGAAACTAGTTATTTGTAGACAATGACCAAGGTAGGTTTGACTAATTTGAATTTCTAAAGTAGCAAATTTTTTGTTTGAATAAAGTGAACTTCTTGAATGAAAAAGTTCTACTTGAAGTGAATCTTGGTTGAATGGAAGTGGAACTCTTTAAAAAAACTCTTTTAAATTGAATCTTGGCTTCTAGATGATAAGTAGCTACTGCCATTTTCTTTTCCTAATGTGTAGCAGCCTCTTTAAAAGTAGAAAAGAGAAATTTCAAATTCTTAAAAGCAAAAAAGTTGGTTATGTCCTATATTCATTTTAGAAGTTTTTCGTATTTTATGATCTTGGGCTCTTTCTTGCATGGTGCAATTTGCTTCTTTCTTAGAATCTTCTTGGATAATTATAAAATCTAGTTGTTTTTTATTATGCCACCCCTTGTTATTCAACCTTTCTATATTTATGTAATTTCTACCCTAAGTAGGAATAAAAGTAATACTAATAATGATAGAAATTCCAATTCAAAATAAGAAAATCAAGGGTTGTTTGGTCTTTTTCAAATATGGCAAAATTGTCAAGTTATCATGATACATAAGCCTCCAAGTTATCTCGCTTGGCTAATAAGGAAAGACTTGTTGCTATATTATCCATTAGTAATCTAATGCATGTGCACCTATATAAGCTACCATGGACTTATATTCAACTTGAATATTCAAATATGACATTCCACATAGTCGAACATGCCTTATTTCTTCCTTGTATGAATTTTTTAAATTTTTTGTCAAGATTAAACAATTCTAACTCTTCTAGGTTGGGCAAAACAAACCTTGTACACTTTTCACTTCAAGATTCCCAAGAATTCCAAGAACTTCAAAAATAATTAAGAATATACTAAGAATAGTCCAAGATTCATTCCAATGCATTAAGAATCATCAAGAATGCTCAAGAAACTCTAAAATTCTTTAAAATCCAATCTTTTTTTCAAGAGTTCCTACAAAATAGCAAATTAAGTACTTTGGAAGTAAAAAGAAGCTTATTTAGCTAAGAATTCAGGAAAAACCACTCATTTAAGCACTAAAAATAGCTTTATTTTATAGAGTTATCATTTGTGCACTTTAATTAGGTTTGGGTTGATTCAAAGTTTGGTCATGTGGGCTTGGTCCAAACCTAAAGTTTCAATCCAAATTCATTTTTAAGTCCAAAGTAATTTTTACAAAGATAAATTAAAAGAAAATTTTTTTGAAAAAAATTAAAAATCAAATAGAATTGGTTGCCATTGTAGCCTGCCCTTCCGTTTATTTTTTTTTCCCTAATTTATCCCCTTATTTTTAGCTTTTAGTTTTTATTCCTTCCATTTTAACTCATTGACTTCTAACATTAATTAAGTAAGCACATTTAGTCCCAAATGCATTAGGCTCCATCATCCCAAATGCAGCAGCTCTAGTTGCACACTTCAAAAGAAATTGAATTCTTATGTTGTCTCTAGATAATGATCTACAAGAATCTTAAGATATTTTTTAACAATGGGGGATTCACACAGAAGGGAGCAACAAAATTTCTTTTCAATCCCAGCATCTATTCCAATAGCCTCTACTATGAACATCCACCTAAACCACCACAAGCCTACTTAAGCACCTTTAGCCAAAACACTTAGTGCACACCATTCCTTTCCCAACCTCCACCTTTGAGACCTTTTACCATTAGACCTAGTACCTAAAATCTCCATCCACCACCAACTTTTAACACTATAGTAAACCTTTAAAATTATATCATGAACATACTACCTTTACCTCATTGGCTCCTTATTTCAAATTACCAATATTATAACCAAACTCAATAAAAACTCTTCCCAAACTTGAAACCTACATTTACCTTACAAAGAATTATCCTAGCCAAACCACTCTTTAAAGTTTCGCCCACAATCAACTTTTCATAACCCTTAGTAAAAAAACCAAAAAGAATAAAAAAACACATCATCGAGGGGAGCCATAAGAAAAGTAAAACAAAAATACAAAAAAATAAAATAAAATAAAAAGTAGTATTGTTCATTCAAGTGGTCTTTAAAGGTTTACGACATCCAACTTTAGAGGAGAGGGAAGTCATAGAGTGGAAAAGAGTATATAAAAATCTTAAGTCATTTGGAGTAGTGGAGGTTGGCATTTTAGAAGTTTTAAGCCAAAACTTTAAGGCTAGATTTAAGGCTTTAAGAGTTGATTTAGGAAAATTTGAGTCTAGGATGGCGACGAAGAGGTCAAGACAAAGCTACAGTGAAAATTTAGGCTGGAAAAGAGATCAACCGACTGTGGTAATCGAAGATAAATGGTGAATATATGGCAACAAGCTTACTAGAATTTGGGTTTTAAAGGTTCTGCTATTTTCTTGGAAAAGAGGGTTTTTTTTTTTTTTTTTTTAAGAAAAGATGAAATCTATACTACTATATATTAAAAGTATCCCAAAGGGTCTTAGGTAATGAAAGCTATCCATTGTCATAAAATGACTATTTTATCCATGTCCAATATCATAAATAATTATTTTATTTTTTTAATAAAAAACCTTAAAAATTGATTGACAACACTTGTTCAATATTTTAAAATAATATGTGCAATTCAACCATTACCATTAAGGATAGGTGAAAAACTAAAAATGTTAGATACAAAGCGATGGAGTTTTGATCCAAAATTTGAAATCTTGTCAAAAAAGAAAGTCATTGGTGTAATATAAATTCATAACAACTACTATTCAAAAATGCTAAGAAAAACAAAAAAAAAATTCTAAAAATTTGAATCGGAATACAAAAAATTATAAAAATAAACTCAAGCTTCATAACTCCAAAAAACACAAAATCAAATTTCATTGAGAAATTAAAGAAAAATAATAAAAAACTTGTATCCAAAAAAAAATATATATATATATATATAATCAAAGCTACTAATCAAATACAATAACTTTACCTGTCAAATACTACGAAAGCTACTAATCATTACAAACATATCATAGAAACTCCAAAAAGTAGTAGAAAAATTAAAAAAATAAAAAAGGATATTTTCTACTTGAAAATAAAAAACCTAAAATAAAAATTGAAAGAGCAATGCTTGGGTAAAAAGAAAATAGACAAAAAAAGGCAAGAAAAGAAAAAGAGGGAGAAAAGATCTTTGAGTCTTTGAATGATTGACAGAGAGACAAGAAAAGAAGAAAAAGAACGATGATACAAGATGGGAAAAAAATAAAAAAAAAAGAGGAGAAAGAAAAAAAAAACAAGTTGAGATAAGAGAGAAAGCGGTTGGAAGGATAAGATAAAAATGAGGTACATGTAAAAGTGGAAAAATATATTAGTTTATATCTAGGATTTTTTAGTGTTAGGTTTAGGATCTAAAATGATGTAGTTTTGTGTATCAAGAAAATAAAAAAATGAATCGAGTCACCCCAATCCAAATCCAACTCGAATTAGAGTTCATTTGAAAGTTGACCAATTTAAATAGTATTGATGGATTGAAGATTTAAGTAAAAAACTTTTAAAAAGTAAATTGGCAACTTTTTTACACTTATTATTTGGGTTTGAAAATTTTGGACTAAATCTAATAACAAATTAAATATTCCTAACCTTTTTTTTCTTATTTAATCTTTATTTCTACGTGAATTAAATTTATCGATTACTTATTGGCCAAAAAAATTATCAATTGCTTTTATAAATAAAAAGTTAAAAATAAATACTAAATATAATAATTTATTAAATAAATTAAATGTAAAAAACTATTTAATAAACTTTTTTTGATTGAAAGAATTTGATAACATAAAAATTAATATATTTTTATATCATAAATAAAATTATTTTAAAGATATATAACAAAATATAAATATTTTTAAAAATAGTATACATCAACTTACAAATATGTTTTTATTATATAATTTGTAAATAATTAAATTTTATTATTTAATTTTTATAATTAAAAAAATAATTATATTAACATTGGTACATATATTAAAATATACAAAATAAAAATTATTTAAATGAATAATTACTATGTAATATGATTTGATTTAAAATTATATTTTAAAATTAATTTTATAATTTTATAATTTTTTTAAAAAAATCCCTCAATGAAGTGAGGGTAGCAATCTAGTGAGTTTAAAAAAAGTTTAGTCTTTTATAGTGAAGCAAAAAAAAAAAAGGGAAAAGAGATGTGCGGGTCAACCCGATCGACTGCCTACTCTGAACTGCGCCTAACTCCACCGATCCCAGCCCCACCTGATGTTGACCCACTACTTGCTCCAACCCGTATGCTACTTTGACTTATCGCGGTCCAATCTAAAGATAACCAAGAAACCTATTTCATTTAGGCCATTTGACTTCTTTTAGACTCCAACTCAAAGCCCTCACTATACATATCTCTTATAATTTTGGATCCGTATTGCTAATGTTCATATGCATTTATATATTTTTAATATATTGATAAATATGAAAATCATTTTTACTAAAAAGGGAGATAACATCTTTAAATACAAATAATTTTTGGGTCTTTGCCTATATATTAGAAAGAACCTAAATAATGATTCTCTTTGTTTAAAGGATTATAATGAAATCTTACAATCAGAAGGTTAATTTTCTTAAATTCCACCTACATACTGGGGAATTAAAGAAAATTTTCAACACCAAAGGATTTTATTTTTATAACTAAATATTCGTTGAAAGAAAAAATGAAAGGATGATAAAAATAATAAAATCAAAAGTTTTCAAGATGAGAAATGAAATTAATTATTTGCATCATCTTATTTTTATCTATATAATTTATTCATTTGCATCATCTGTGTATTTATCTCAAGTTACAAAATATGCATTTTATTTCTTAACAACAAAATCGAGATGAAAAATAATAAATTTTTTTTTAAAAAAGGGAGAAATTTTTTTTTTTTAACAAATATGATATTCCTAAGAAAAATAATTTTGAAAACCCTATTTAGATATTGGAGAGAATTCAAATGTTTAGTTTTATCAAGAATGTTATTTTTTACAAAAATTAATTATATGAATTTCTTAAGTGGAAGATAAATTTTCCCAAATTTTGCCTAAATATTGGGAATTAAAGAAAAATTTTCAACAAAAAAATAGATAAATAAATAAAATTTCTTTTATCACTAAATGTTTTTTAAATAAATGATAAAAAAATAAAGGGAGATAAAGTTAAAGGATTATAAGATAGAATTAAATTGGTCATTTGCATATTTGAATTTGTATTTACATATCTATTTGTTTCATGTTACATCATGCATTTTACTATTGTCAAAAAATGTAAATTAATAAATGGTGATGTTAAAATTTTACTTTTATTAAAAAATAAAAAGAGATTTTCCTAAGTAAAAATAATTCTTAGGACCATATATAGATATTGAAAGGTTTTTCAATAATTATTCTTTATAAAGAAATATTATGCCTAATTTTAAAGATTATTATGCAAATCCTAGGTGAATAAATAGTTTTTGAAATTCCCCTTAGCTATTGAGAAATTTAGGAAAATTTTTTGAAACTAAAGATTTTTATTTTATTTCTAAGTAAAATGTTTTTAAAAAAGATTTTGCAAAAGAAAAAATAAATTAAATTAAGGGAATCATTTTAAATTTTAAAATTAAAACCACTTTTATCAAAACAAAATAATGACATATGATTAATTAGTACCATTTTTAAAATAAGTGTTGTGAGGGTGCTAATCTTTCCCTGTATGTAACCATATTCCCGAATCTAAATTTGTTTTAGCAGACCAAGCAAAAATTATCTTTTTGATAAAAAAGTATTGTTATGATAGTTATGATATCTCAATTCGTTTTAAATAAAATTGAGAATTTTTGAAATATAATTTTATTTTGATAAATATTCATTTTTTTTATTTAACTCTCAATTAAAATATTAGTTTGATTATCTCAACTAATATTATCAAACCTAATAGTTATCATTTTTAAAAGGCGTATTGTTGTCATTTGTTGATAATGTATTTTAAAAAAAACTGAACATTTTCTTTTATGAACCACACGTAAAAGGGAGAATACTTTTTTACACTTATCACACGTGTGAAAGTTTAGAGGAATGAAAGTTTAGAGGAATGAATCTTATGCTAATAAATTTAGTCATAATATGAAACATGTATGAAAACCTAAATAATTTAATAGTGATTACTTATAAATGAGCTGTACACATCTTATTAAATCAGTGAGGTTCAATAATTGTGTAGGCTTTTAACCCATAAAACTTTGATGGGAAGATTTTTAAGATTTTCATAAAATTGACTAAGGTATTTACCCATTAAGAGTGCCAGTAAGAAGAGAGCAAAAAGGAAGATTTAATTTGTTCAAAAAATTGCTGTTACTCCAGTTTATCAATTAGGTCTACCCAAACAAATATATAAATTAATTCATTTAATTATGATGTTTTAATATTCACATGTCGATCTTGGATTATGCTAACATCTTAATCATGTATATTTGAAATCAATGTGACCGCAATTAACACAATTCTGCTTGCGTTTCAAACTTGTCATCACATTACATTGTGGAAATTTTCATTTATGATCCACCTAGTAACTAGTAAAAGTAAATTCTGAAGCCAAAGGCTTTCAACTGGAATTTCATTGAACTGGCCTCCTTCTTTTTGGGAATGGGTGATGCAATCCTTTGCGATCCACTTTCATGTTGTTCGCCAGGAAGAAACATTTAGATTTGAGTGGTCGATCTGATGAAATCGTGATCCTTTTCCTTGTCTCAGTTTGGACTTAGTCATGGTCTGTTTTTAACTTTGCAGGACGGCAGTTCAATGTTTTTAACTGACCAAGCTTTTGTGTCAAGCTCCATGAATAAATTATATAATATGTGCAAAAGAGTAAGTGAAACAGGTTGAATTGGAGTGGCATATACAAATACATATATTTATATATATATATATATTGTCATGGTCAACTAGGCATATCTCATTTGTAATTGGAAACTTTAATCTCAAACAAGTTGATGGTTTAGCATCAAATTTCTTATGTTTTATCATTTGTTCAGTTTGTTTCCACCAAAGAGTCTTGTTTGAAATGTTGAGGATTGTGAATGATCATTATGATATTCATGTTTTGTACTTTAATCAAATTCACATGAATAAGATTACTACTCATTGGGTTTGTATTTCTATCAAATTAGAACAAAAATGAGGGAATGTTGGAGAAACATTTTTTGGGGAATCGATTTTAATTGTTTTAACGAATAAACGTATATCAATTATTTAATTAAATATTCCTTCGCATGTGCTAAAATCATAGGTGAAGATGGCATGATATTAGTAAGTAGGAACAAAGAAAATATGGTTTAGACAAAATGTCAAGTTCGTCAGGACCGACAGCGAAAGCAATCGGTCATATGCGTGCATGGTGCGGCGTGGCAGAATATAAGTGGGGGATTAGCCACGTTCAAGGATTGCTTGTTTAATGCTGGGGTTTGGTAGCGAATGGTCATCAAAGGCAAAGGCAAAGACTTAAAAGAGAGAAGAGAAGTGGATCCCATTGCCAGACTAGACCAGACGGCAGCCGTAGGCCACAAGACAAGAAATTATCTCTCTGCGTTTCCCTGGATGAGATGGTGCCACCTGGCTAATTCCAGCTGGCTATGGCGATCTCTCTAGTCAAACCTACGACCTTTCGTCCTTTCCATCTAATGCTACCAATCCGTTGACTTGTATTCTAAACTATACTTAAATGAACCCTTTAAAAACCGAAGTTGCCACTAAACATTCATTCCGAGTTCTGACCGTTGTTTACGTTGTTTTGCTTTAACAAAATTTAAATTTTTTTTGAAAACCCAATTTCTATTATAAATGACCATCAATTTTATTGATCTTGGAAAATGGAAACCACTTGGGAGTTGGAACCAAGGCTGTGCTTGGATCAAAATTCTTGAATGGTACTTCTATATAAAATTGATATAATGTAGTTCTTTACTTAATATGGTTTTGGGATTTGTTCTAATCGTTCCCTTCTAATTAATTTAGTTTTTAAAAAGCACACATATTTATTTGAAAATACACATTTTAATTAAACATATAAGTTAACGAAAGACCTACATAACATATGAATAAGAGAGATTTAAATTGGAGAAATGTAATGATTTGACCTTGTCTTGTGGCATTTCATATTCTTTTTCAAACTTGGTAGACAATTAACAAATTTTTTTTTTCTAAAAAGTACTATTTCATAAATGCTAGTGTTAAAAACAGAGAAAGGAGAAGGTGTCAATATATTATTTTCATTTAAAGAATAAATTTTTAATTTCACAGGATAAAAAATATTTATAATTTGTCATTCGTTAGTTATTTGGTTGATATTTTTATTTAAAGATCATTTTATCTTTTAGAATTTAATATTTTCAAATATTAAGATGAAATAATATTTTATAATAATAAACTATTTTTATTTTTTTAAAATAAGCCTAATAATAATAGAAAAAATTTTTAGATGTAACAAAAAATAAAACTTACAATTGTAAGCATGTTAATATGTAAATATATATAAAAAAATAAATATATTGATCATGTAATATTATTTTGGCATGTAAAATTTTTCAAAAATAAGAAACATGCATGACATAATAAAAAAAAAATGATGACAATTGAATATTTATTATTTTGATTTTAATTATTATAATACTCGTAATTTAAAATCTAAATATTTATAAAAATATAATGTCCATAAACGTATTCATTTTAAATTAAAAATAATTTATAATAAATAAATATATTATTTATACACAAATAATATATAAAATCTCTATTCAAACAGTTTACCAAATAGCAAATTTATTTATTTAACACTAAACGCAACGCAGCAAAATTCAAAAAGCACCTCCAAGAATTCAGACAGACATCGTCTCTTCCCTTCTCTTCTCTTTAACTAACAACGAACACAGTCCTCTCTCGCTGTAACCGTATCCTTCAAATTTACCTAAGGGAAGACACGTAGGATGCCACGTCATCATACATTACTCCTCTTTGCCTTAAATTTGATAGGCGCCGACATTAACTCCTCAATGCCCGCTCTGTGTCTCTGTCTCAGCTAATTCGGACAGCATAGAAAGAAAAGGCAAAAGAAAGCAGCGGCAGCAGCACAAGAAGAAGAAGAAGAAGAGGATGACAATGAGCTGAGATGAGGTCTGTTTTGGAAGTCAGAGTTTTCTAACTGTAACAAAAAAAAAAGAAAAAGCCTTAAAGACCCAAAGATCAAATTCCCTTCCCCTCCCTTATTTCCTTCTTCCAGTTTGATTTCTCAATTCTCAAAAACTTCAACCATAACTACTACTACTACTACTACTACTACTCAAGACCTCAACATTTTTAACTCTTCAAACACTCTTTCTTTCTTTCTTTCTTGCTTGCTTGTTTTCTTACCTACAAATTTTCTACGCTTTATTTTCTTCACATTTTGGCTTTCCTTTTGATCTAAGGGTATGTTTGATTTTATCCCATCTTATTTTTCTTTTCTTCTGGTTCTAATCTTTCATTTTCTTCATCAGCGATTTATTTTCATTTTCTAATCATTTAATTCTTTCCATGATTTCTAGCTTTTATATACATTAAAAAAAAAAAAAAAAACAGGCTGTGCTATTTGTGGGTGTTGATTCATTTTCTTTTGCTATTATTTGGTTAATCAGTAAGGTGAATTTCTTTCCATTTTTTCTTCTTGGGAATTTGTATGCATGAGCAAATTGATGTCTTTGCCAAAGGTAGAGACTAGTAGATCTATGCATAATCATTCAGCTTAGCAAGTATCTTGTCCTGTCATTCCTTGCTTGGCTCAACTTGGCAATTGCAACACTTCAACCCCATTTCACATTGTATCTGCTCACAAGCTTGTAACATAATTTCTCTGCTTCCATAAGTCTAGATTGTAGAGTTGTCTACTTTTTAGCCTTTATTTCAACCTCCCCGCTTATCTAATTTAAATTTCCTGCCTGTTTATTGATTAAATTCCTTTCTAAGTGTCTTTTCAGGGGCAGTTGGTTTCACCTCTACATAAAGTTTTAGATCCTCTATGTTGTTTAAGTTATTATTCAAGTCTGTCGTAATGCAACATAAAATCCTTTGAGAATTACCACGAACATGCCTCATCTAATGTAGTCAAACCCCGTCTTGTATCTGTTCTTCATATATCATCATCATAGAATGCAATTTGGTTGGCATTATTCCAGAATCATGAAGTATGATATCCAAAAAGCATAGTGCTATTGTGCTACTCGTTACTCTATCTAACAAATATATTTCCATCTGTTCACAGACTGTGGGAGATTTTTCTTTACTGCAAGCACAATACCAGTGCCTATTTGATAATTGACTGCTGCAGAAGTAATGTTAGACGTCTGATCATAGTTGATTACATCTACATATCTGGAGCAATATGGCCAGTGGAGCAACTCCTAAAGTTCGATTAGTTAGATGTCCTAAATGTCGATTGGTTCTTCCAGAAGTGGCAGATTTTCCTGTATACAAATGTGGAGGATGTGATGCGATTCTTGTAGGTGAGAATCTTTCAAAATAAGAAACTCTTCACAGATCTTGCGAAACAAAATGATTTATTATCATCTTGATGAATGTGGGAAGTGAAATCGAATACTGAGTTATTTTCCTTTGCAGTTTTCAACACTTGCAAACTAGTTCCAGAATATGTGTAATTCTTCGATGCCTCAATAATTTTGATCCTTTTCCATGATTTTCTCAAATAATTTGAGCTTAGACATATATCACTCTTTCACAATGGTTAGATATTAATGATAGATTTATAACTTGGCTATCCTCATGGACATTTCCCCTGCTTTCTTGTTGTGACCAATCAAATAAAAATCTCCTACACCTTTTGGAAATCTAACTTCCTGTTTGTTCCTTATTTCGATTTCTTCCTGTTTGCAGCTAAAAATCAAAAAGCCATTGTCAAAAGCACATCCCTCTTGCAAGAAACAAAAGTTGCTTATGCAGATAAATTGGTTCACATGTCTGAATATGAAGAATCTGGCAGCTCAACTCCACAGGAAGCTCTTCCTTCCCCTCCAGAGTATCACTTGAGTCAAGAAAGTGGAGGAAATCAGAACATATCTTGTGAGTCTCAAAGTGAAAAGCATAATGAGAACTTATCAATTGAAGGGCAACATATTGATCAAAATACATCCAGTGCTATTGATAATAATTGTGATAAGCATGATGGAAATAGATCAAATGAAGGGCCGCAAAATGGAAGTGGACTGTTACAATTGGAATCTTTAGAATATTGCAATGTTCAACAGTCAGGAGTTTCCATTGGAGGTTCGTTATCCACTGAACTTCATCATGAGAATGAAGAGTTAATGTTAGTAGAAGAAGCAAATTTAGAAGCAGAGGCAAATGACAATTCCTCGCAGTTAGAAGGTGCATATTCAGAATTAGAGACTAATAACAAGATTGATTCCAACATTGGAGGCCCAAGCATTGAATACCCACCAGCTACAAGAGAAATTAATTTAACTGTTACTGCTTGTGCTGCAGCAGGGGAAGTCCTTTCATCATATAATGTTTTCTCTTCTCCTAATGAGCATCTAGAGCAATCTCAGAAAAGTGAACATCAAGGGTTTGACCGTGAGTCTACAGATTCTTTTGAAACTGCCGATTTTGTCAGCCCTAGATCAGAGCTTAGTGGTCCTCTTGAATATTTGTCTAAATCCACTACCACCAGAAGCTCTCATGCTTATGATGGAAGTATCTCTTCTTATGATGGAATGGACGATCACTTCCCTGACCAGCAAATACATTTATTGAAAAATAACTTTAAGGCTGCTAACTATCTTGTTCCTGAAGAAAGGCACAGAAGGGACACATTGCCAGGCAAAGGTACGATGAATGGTAATTCTGGAATGCAAGATCATGCAAGAAATCTCTCATCAGATTTATCCAATACGAAGCATTATGCCACAGCAAAATACAGCAAGTGGCATCGAGATGAAGCACTAGAACCTGTAATGCGTCACCATCCACCTAGAAACTGGCCAAGACTAGAGAGAGATGAATATCCATCTCAAATTCCTTTCTCTCAAAGGGCTTCCTTGCGTGGGAATGAAAGTGCGGGCCCTTCACATGAATTGCATGATGAGTTCCCTTTCGATTCAGCCTTCCATCCACTTGAGAAGGCTGAGTACAGTGAACAAGAAAATATGAAACTGTTTAGAATGGTGTATGAACTGCAGGATCAAATTAGCAAAACATGCCATGTGAATGGAAAGCCCAGTGGAAGGACTGCCACCGATGTACCTTGGAGGCAAAAGCATTTTCCTTCATATTACTATCAGGAGCGATCTGAGGAAGAAAATTTTTATCCTAGGTATCACGGAAGACATGGACATAGGAGCAGCTGGAGCCAGCAAAGTAGATTCTTGCCTATGCCTGTCTCAGGAGGTGCAATAAAGACTAGACATGACATTGACAATTCCTGCTTATGCTGCCATCCTCAAGCCTGGCAGCATTCAGAACAGTTGCCTCCACCCATCCGTCGACATAACCGAGGATTTTGTAGAGCCCACCGTGATCATAGTTGCTATAATTCCTACGGCTCTTGCTTCTCTAGTCCCCAAAGATATTTGGAGTCGGATTTTTCTATTTGGAGCCATGAAACTAAATCTGACGACAAGAGGTATAGAGATCACGAGGTGAAGAGGTATTTGCGGGAGAAACATAATTCAGTTAGGCGACATCTGCGGCCTACAGCAGGTGGAGCACCTTTTGTAACTTGTTATCATTGCTTCAGACCGTTGCAGTTACCTGCAGATTTTCTACTTTTTAAAAGGAGGTTCCATCAACTAAGATGTGGTGCTTGTTCAAAGGTACTTAAGTTTTCACTTCAAAAAGGAATTCATATAGTTCCTTATGAACTGGTTGCTGCAGAACCTCCACCAAGTGAGGTTGAGGAATGAAGTGATGCAGTTAATGTAAAAATATTTAATTCAGCATCTTGTAGCCCTGGTTGTTTGCAAGCAGATATATCTTACTCTGATGATTATGGACATTCCTGTTAAAGCTGCTCGACTGATGGAGGTCCTGTTTTTCATGCACAATTTCACGATCTTCAGGGCAATGCTGATGTCGAAATTATGTCTTGTAGTTCCTCCAAACCTATGGGACAGAGAAAGGACTTTGTTTTGAAGCAGTCCCACAAAAACCATGAGAATTCAATGGAAGCTTTTGATTCAGCGAAGCCTTCCTCGAATATGTCCAGGTCTCAGAAAGTGTCCTCAGAAATTGAAGAGTTGCCACCAATAACTGGATGTGTATGGCTTCATCAACTCATGGGCTTTTCTTCGCCGAGCCGAGTGATAAATGGCTTTGTACCATCCACGACTTGCACAAGCTCAGTCCACTCTGGCAAAAACTCAGATCAAATGGCTGAGTAACGTTTCTCAAGGTAATTGCATCTGGTAAAAGCTATTTTTTCATGACAAGTTGCTGTAGCGGGAAATGCTCAGTGACCTATTATATGATTGAAGTTTTGAAGTGTTAGCTAGTCATCATGATGTGATGAAATGGAAGAATCACCAAAACTGAGATTCCAAAATGAGAAAAAAAAAAGCTTCTGAGCCTCTGAGTGGAATAATTTCTTTGCATTGTTCCCTATTTAGAACCATGGGTGGAACAACATGGATCTGATTCTTTTTGCAGTATTATAGAACAGCGGTGTAACACTAAGGTTTTGGTTTTATGAATGTGAAGGCCTTTATAGAGGAGACATTTACTTGATTTGTTTATTCATGAACGGCTGATCCTGGATCATGCATAAATGGTTGGAAACTAGACAATCTTTTTATATTTTACAAAATGAGATTTGATGTGTCATATTTTTTTGGCCAGTTTCAAAGTGCTATTATGCATTCATAGAATTCAAGGACACATGTTTGAGCCCATAGAAAACAGAACAAATCCTGTTCAAGTAAGGTCGTTATTATCATGGATAATAAGTGATCCACCAATTGCAAATAAGGGTAGCATAAGATTTCATTAGCAAATCCAACACCTATCATGAGCATAAATCTCTTTCTGCTTTCTATATATACCATGCAACATGCACTATGCCCAACTATTAAGTAGCCCCTTTTTTCCCTTGCATATACATAAAAGAGATGAAAGGTGAAAATAAAAGAAGAAAAAGAAAAATAAATATAAATCAATACATCTATAATTGCATTATCTATCCGAAATTGTCCCTATAGTTGCTTCTTCTACTAGACAAGATGGATATCCTTTGGTCCTGAAGCATGTTCAACTCAGGGGCCAGCAACCGTGTTTATCGGCCAAATTACAGAAGCTGTTTCATTAGAAGTGCAAACTCCCTTGGAAATCGCAGTCCATATGATTCACTTACCCTAACCTGCAAAGAGATGAAAACATAGAAATGGGCAAGAGATTAATATCACCATAAAGCAGATTCATGGAGGTTGACCTTTAATATCACTATAAAACATAGAAACGAACTTTAATAATTCCCTTTTACTTTCAGTCCTACTATAATCCACAGCAGAATAATTTGCCTCTCTAAGTGGTCAGGGTCAGAGAGGCTATTACCAGATTCATGTGTTCAAAAACTCAAAAAAGTGAAGAACTAATAGGAGTAACAGATTTTTCTTTTTGTTGAATGATATATGCAGTAAGGGACTTCTATTCATAGACCAGTAGGCCAGCGGGCAGGAACCAGAGAGAGAAATATGGTCAATCAATGTAAATGTATGGCTTGCTTTCCTAAACAAATAATATGCCAATGTTTATACATTTTGAGAACATGCCAAGGCAACTTACTTATAACCTCACAAACTATGGCAATAGTAGAGTCTCTCTACCAAAAGGGAGTTGAGAGTTCATTCTTAATGGGCAATCTATGGCATAAATGTTTTAGTTAGATTTTGGAGATGCACATTTGATAAAGAAAATAGTTAGGGTCACACATCCAATTAATGGTGGGCTGCACTCCTATAACTAGGGGTGCATGCCCCAACATGTTTCCTGCATTGACATTGTCATTCCAAACATTAGATAATAGATAGTATAATTTATGTTTGACATAATAATTGCAGTTAGCTGTTGCCTCATTAACTTACATTGCTGGATACCTAAACTTCATCTAATAAAACAGCTTACCACATCAAGAAAGAGAGCATTCATCTGCCTCTCATCAACAATTATATTTGCAGAGACAGCAGTTGCAGTTGTATTTGTCCCCCTAGCAGTGGCAACAACTACCTCTGTATCAAGTTCCTGCATGAATAAAAATGAAGCACTATTATAGAATTTGAACAAGGGAAAATATGAGCAGGCAATTAATAGTAATAAGAGATAATTAGTTAAGGAGTTTTGCTAGTACACATCTGCTAGAATGCATCTTTCAAAATAATCATCTCTTTATTCCTAAGAAAATAACAGTTCTTTATGTTCCCACTACAGAACAGAGATCATTCTTAATCCCCTAAATTTGACTACGTATGTAGTCAACAGCAGTAATACCTATAAAAGTGATGGTTACTGTGATCAAGGAAACAGCAACCTAAAGTATCCTATGGTGCATCAATAGCTTATATACTAATGGCTAAATAATCCATAGGTATTTAACAACAAATAAGTGTTGTTGGTCCAAGGTAAAGTAATATTAGGTCAACAGAAATTTATTTGTTTAGATGAGGTTTTTTTTTTTTTTTTTTTTTTTGAGTGCTGGTGTGGGCATATGTACTTGCAATGCGCTTCTAAGGATATTGTTTGTTCACTTTTTTCTGGCAAGCATCCTGGGTTCCATATGCTTGCCTGCATAGATGAAAATATCTTTTCCAAGTCTCCCGCAAAGGCCTTAGCATCAATATCCTTATTGGTTGCTCCCATTTCAATCGAGGCAGATGCCATTGATTCATACTCTTCTGTTGCAATAGATGCCAAAAATACTTCCATAGCAGCCCATGTTTTCGGTGATATGCATCCGACAATACCTGTAAATTTAAATAACCTATTGAGAAACATGATATTGCTTTTATGCACGGGCAAATGGTTGACAATAGAAATAAAACATAAGCATGATATAAAATCAACAAATGCACTTGCCATATCTTCTTTAAATCAAATGTAAGCACTAAAGCACAGCATTGTCCATTGAACCATTTTAGTTATGGTTCAATAATTAAAAAGCAAATGCTAACTGTAGTTAATGATGGATGTCAAGAAAGATCAGGAAGAAAACATCTTTCCAAGGCGTAATTATAGTTCGCTAAGAGACGCTATTGTACAGGTCCAAGTACTCGATATCTAACATATTCAAATATAAAAGTATCTAGTTACCTTTTGCACAATATTCACAAATGGCTCTATTGTGAAAAATGTATAGAGTCATATTAATTGATTTCATTGTTTATAATCAAACAGAATTTTAGGTCTACTTTTGGCGGCTACAACAGAGAAAAAGAACCACTGTTTCTTGAATACAGAGTTATACCAAATATCCTCCAGTGATTTTTGCTAGTGTCTTGACCATAAATGAAGCAGCAACTTTACCAAAAGAAAGAATTACTTGAGGTTCCAGTATTTTGCACAAAAACACAAACATTTCCAGCCAAAAAAAAGTTTAGAAGGCTAAGTCAACAAAGCCAACATGTAACAGATTTACAATCTACATATTGCGATGAAAAATGAACACATATGATCATGTTCATATGTTTGCTCACATTCCTTAATAGCATAAAAGCTAAGATTCTTTATCCAAAACTTGTGAATGATGCTCCTTTACCTTAAAATAGAAAAAAGATCAGATTAAGTTGGGATTAACTTGGTGAAAAAGACAAACTTACCAAAATCAAGAAATCCAATGCGACCATCACGCAATAACCACAAATTGCCCACATGCACATCAGCATGGAAAGTTTCACAAGCAAGTAAACTACCAAACCTGCAGATATTATTCATGTCAACAGCATAAGTTCTTCAACTGGAATCCTGCGTCTCATATACGGATTACAGACATATTTCCAAGTATGTGAATCAATGCTGTCTTACCAGACATTAAGTGCAGTAATCAGACTATTCTCTGGGCTAGGGACAAGTGAACTTATAGTGTCTAAATCAGTAAGAGGAACTCCATATAGCCTCTCCATAGTCAAAACTCGTTGTGTGCTGCAATGTTTATACACTCTCGGAGCAGTTGCCTGCCTCATTAATCCCATAGCTTCAAGATATCTTCTGAATGATTCAATATTTGTAGCCTCCTTATTGAAGTCTACTTCTTCAAGCATAGACTCCCATATGTCTTCAACAATACCAACCTACTGAAAGGAGAAATATCTTGTAATAAAAACTTTTCAATATAAAAAATTTACAAGAAAAGTCAGTGAGAGGAGGAAATAATAAGATGCTAAAATATCCTAAGCTGATGTAGGTTCGGTGATTAATAGCAAACACGTTATTAAGTTATGATAATGCTAGCTGTTCCAACATTTGTGGGTTTGACTAAAAAAGTAACAAGCAAACAAACACCTAGGCACACAGGAAAGCTTTATCTCCAAAAAAGAGGTCATGTGTTGTACTCCCCTATCTCCAATTTAATTATCTAAAAATAAATAAATAATAAAATCAGACAAGCTAATATGGAAGTTTGTAACTGCATTCTTACCAGTGATGCACGGTTGAAATCAGGATTCAAGAACTCCAATATTCGAGCCACAATATATACAAAGTTCAGGTCTGGCACCAAAATGTCCTCAATTCCAGGTTTCAATACTTTATAACTACATCATCTTGGGAACCTCTAAGCCTTGCACCATGTACCTAGGCATGACAATGTACAGTTCTAATAAAAGATTACAAACACATGCTATAAGATAAATGAGTAATTCTAGGGGCAAATAAAGAAAGGGGAAGAGAGAGCTATAAAAAAGTAAGAAAGATTTCAGACCTGTGCTATAGAGGCTGAGGCAATTGGTGTTCGATTAATATATTCATATATGCTATCAATTGGTCTCCCTAACTCTTGATGTAAGATCATTTGAATGTCTTCAAAAGGAACCGGAGGAGCTCTATCAAAGCATTTCTGGAACTCTTCAACATATTCTGGTGGGAATAATGTAGGTGCAGATGCTATGAACTGGCAAAAAGCAATCTAAGATGAGCAATTGTGATGTAACATTTTACACAAGAAGATTAACTGAAAGATATGAAAACCACAATAGAATCAATTATATTCGAGGAAGATTAAGTTGAAAATTCTTTTCAGGCCATAACACCGAAATTATGATGCCACTTCCCAGACTCCCACAACATACTAAGAAGTTGAGCAACTGAAATACGGTATGGATGAATGATAATGCCATTTGAGCTCTATCAGCAGTTTATGATCAGTAAGAATCTTGGGAAAAAAAAAAAATCAAAGCCTACTACTTACCTGTCCTAATTTGATATAGGTTGCACCCATACGTTCAAACAATTTCCTCAGGTAAAGTGGCGAAAGCAATCCCAGCTGCAATTGAGATGGTATTCCAGTAGATGCATCTGTTGACTGCAAAAAATTTTAGGGAATCAATCTATCTGTATTGCTTGATAACGGAAGAGCATGAGTATCCTTGAAAAAAGAAAAAGAAAGAGCTATCTGAGTAAAGCGTGTTGGGAAAAAGAAAAGAAAGAAGAGGCAAATACCCTTGAAACATCAGCAAGCCATTCCCCACCAACACCAACAAATGCTTGGATACCTTGAGCTAGCCTTAGGGCTCCCCGGGGACCTGTGCTTATAGATGTCTGGACAATATCCTCTACCAGTTTGGGTAAGTTCTCAATACTACCTGATAACGATTTGAACACAAAACTATTAAGAAATTCGTACAAGAAAAATTGACGGTGATAAAATAAATTTCCAATTACAGGGCAGTAGCAGGGAAACCCTGATGAAAGTTCAAATAGTGGCACTTGAAAGGGTCAAAAAGGAGGAAGAAAAAGAAGAAGACTAGTAATAAAACAATACAAAAGAAAGGTGGGTAATTGAAGTATATAAATCGGTGCAGAAAGCAAAGGGAAAGAGCAGTAGTTACTTTGGAGGCGAGAAGAGAGACGATCCTGTTGCTGTGTTTGAGATTGAGATGGTTGAGAGTATTGGAACTTGGAGTTGGAGTTGGAGTTGGAGTTGGAACGCCCATTTAGCTTCTTCAAGCCAACAATCGATCTTATTGTACAAGCAGAAGCTGCGGAAGCTGCTGCTGCTGCTGTTGGTTTATTGGGCAACTGAGGGTGATGAAACGACGGTAAGCGCCCGCTTCTAAATGCTGAAACCGCCATTTTAGTTTTTTAGTTACTACCTCAATAAAACTGAAGAATGAAGAAAAGAATTTATTGTTCAGGAAAAATACAGAGAAAGAGAGAGTCCTCCAGATTCTAAGAAGTAGGAAAAGCCTTTTTGTCATTGGTTCTTTCAACACAACAAAACGCTTCTGTCTCAATTTAATTAAATCAATTTTAATCTAATATCATCAGAAAATAAAAGCATGACAGAGCTGATGCCACGTGGCGTGGCAATTTGAGGGAAGGTTGGCGCTTTCCTTTCTCTGCCAATTTCCACACATTTTTCCTCAAATATTGTTAATTAATAATATTAAAAATTGAATTAATTTTTGATGAGATGAAAAAGAATATATTAATTATTTTACTTAAAAATAATAAATTTTAAATTAAAAAAAAATTTTATGTATTTTTTATTAAAAAAATTTCATATTAATATATTTCACATGATAAAAAAAAATTAAATTAACATGCTATATAATCAGTCGAATTTAATTATAATCAATCATTTTAAATTTATTTTATATAGAAGTACATGATTTTAATTCTTGCTTTTCTTGTGATTGATTGATGGACATAATGATAAATGCAGTCCTTAAACTGTAAAAAATATATTCTTTAATTCTTTTGGTTTATTAGAGTTTTTTTCTTTCTTTTTTTTTTTTTTTTTTTTTTTTTTTGCCAATTTGATCGATTCTAATTCAGATATGTTTTAGATAAACGTATCTGAGACAGTGAAAAACATGAATAACTAATTTTCAAAGCTTCTTGAATAACGTGATGCCATTAAATAGGCCATACCATTTAGAAAAAGATTTTTATCATGTATAAGGATAATGAAGTGTAAAAACAATACGAACAAAGTTCTTAAGATTGTCACACGCATTTATCATGCAAAATGCATTCTGTTAATTTTTGGTTGCCTCGTGGAGAGCATGAATTGTAACTAGTTAACAAAAATAATCCATACAGCATCAAAAGATCATGAGTTGCTAAAACAAGCGTCTGAATTCCGATCATATCCAATGGCATACCTTTTTGGTTTAAATCCCAATACAAATCTCAACCAACAATTTTATGAATGCATGAATTCAGAAATTGTGCGTATTATGAAAGAAGCTCAAGTTTAAATGAGATAACAGTACCAACTTAAAAGTGCAAAGTTCTTTCAATGTTTCCCTTTCCCAGGAATTAATGCCAAAGAGGCCCCCTCATTCTCATAACAATAAACCACAAAATTACACTACATTATTATTCAAGTCCATAATTCCCTCATCAGCAACCTGATAGACAAAACCACGATGAGTTGCAAGATTTTGAACACCCATAATTCACTTCTCCTCAGACTTTGGTTTCTCCAAAAAAGTCTTCTTCAACCAATCAAATGGCTGGCAAATAAAAATAAAAATTTTCAAACATTAGCTAATCATTCAAAAACTCATAAACAACTGTAATCTCTAACGACAGGTTCACTGTCAGGCACATGCTCTCTGCACACCAAGCTAATCATTCAAGAATCCACTTAAATGTTAAACCAAAAGCAGTTCAAAGAAGAAAAGATGGTCATATCTTATCTAAATGAGTTTCAATTTATTGATTGAATGTTCAAATCAAACTCAACCTACAATCATTACAAAACAAACATTAACAATTATAAGCTACTCATATATAACTTTTGAGTATTTGTAGATCAGATGTTTAGAAAGGGTCACAAAGGGGCAGCTGTGCGTGTAAACATGTTAAACATACAGATTAACATCTGAATGGAACCAAGATAGGATAGATGATGGTTTTGGAGAGCCGACAGAATTCAGTCATACAGGCACCATAAGCGGGCAGAAATGAATGCACGAACTAAAAGTAACATGACAGAGCACTAGCTACGAATCAAAAACAATAATGGGTAAAAGTAGATGATGATATTAAATCATTCTGAATCAGATCATGATCAAAAAATAGAATTTATAACTGAAGAGTGTTTTAAAGCAATGTTGTAATCAATCATTATAACACCCTAAAGAAAACCATATCTAAATTCAAAGCCTCACCATGCGTACAAGCCCAATTCACCACTCCTATTTATGTTTTATGTTTCCTATAACTGTTTAGGAGGAAACGAAGTTTTAAATACTCCAAAAATACAAGGAGATTTTCACATTATTGATTAGATGTTATCCTGCATAAAAGGCCATATTTTGACCCACTCCGAACACCAACACCAGCTCTTTCATGCAAGTGTTTTGAGTCCCTACATTCCTTTGGAAGGTCCAATTTTTCTTACTAAGAACTAGTGTTTCATTGCCAAAAATGATGAGTTCCGTGTGTGATCAAGCAAAACCAAATGCGAACATGGTAATGCAAAGTCTCGTTTTTTCCAACTAGATAGCTGATAAAATATCAATGTTTTGAATCCTACAGTCAGATTGATACCAGTATTACAGAATGAATGGCTCTTGAGAGCCTCCCAACCAAAATCCCTCAATATGGGCCAAAAACTAGATAAGATATCCGTAGCATCAACCGTTTAATCACATAAATAGAAGAAAAGATCTGTTCGAAGGAATAATTTTAAATTACACTGATCAGAAAAGAGAGATCCCAATTTTTTTAGGAAAACCCTAGATAACCAATTAAATAGATTTTCATATCGATCTAATAGTAATACAGTAATAATTATTAAAAAGAAGGAAATAAAGAACCTGGATGACCCAAAGAGCGGTGGTGGTGGCAGCGACGCCCCACAAGGCGGCGGACTGGATGTCCGCTGGCTGTGGACGGAGCCTAGGTTTGAGGAACTTGAACATGGACCCTCCTGCCATTTTCAAAACCCGGACCTTTTTACAAATAAAACAAACAATTATTGTGAAAGAGATGGATATGAATCCCTTTCTTACGCTCTATTCTGTCTTCACTCTGCCTCTGTCTGTTTAATGTCGAATGTTCAACTCTTTAATGCCCCCTTTCACTATTTCCTCTCAATATTACCAATTGTTTTGCGCCCTACGATTGTTCTCACTTCTCATCCACGGTGGATATCAGCTCTCCAACCAAATTTTGACGTTTCGCAACTTTTTGCCACGTTAGCATCATGTCAGCTTATTCTTTCCTTTTCTTTTTTAAGTCTAAAATATTTTTTAAAAAATCTCTTAATTATTTTATTTTTAAAAATATGTTTTTATATTTTTATTATATTTAAAAAAATTTGTAACCTTTTAACTTTTGATTTATATTTAAATAAGCTTTTATTTAAAATAAAAAATTAATTTATATTAAAATTTTATTTAAGTACAAATTAAAAATTAACAATTTTTTAATATAAATTAAAAATTAAAAATTTATTTGGATCCAAAGTAAAATTTATATAAACATCGTATTTGATTCATATAAAATTTATTTAAATAAAATGATAAATTAATAATTAATAATTTATTTGGATCCCAATTAAAATTTATATAAAAATCGTATTTGATTCATATAAAATTTATTTATATAAAATGATAATATTCAAAAACTTTTTTATTATTTTATTCTTCTTTTAATTTATCTACATGGAAAATTTCCAAGAAGACTCAGAAAAATATTTTAAAAATTAGTTACTATTATGCCCAGCACAAATGGTAAGCAACTGGAAGGCCAACCGCACGGTAGGATGCTGTCTAAATGCAGGTCATGCTGCAATCGGTCTCAAAAAATGACCTGAATTCCATAGCACCTCTGTTGGAACCCAAACTAGCCTAACACATTGGATAGAGATATTATTTACATCGATATCTTGGGGAGACCTCTTTTGTACATAAGAATACTTTGCAATCAATGAAATTATGAACGTCCATACTTGTTTGGTAATGACATTTTACAACATTAATTAAAGAAATCTGAACCAGAATGAAGAAAACCATCTTCCACAAGTTGAATGCAGAGTCCTATTTCCTCATTTTGACTTAACAAGCATGCCGTCCAGAAGCTAAGTTTAGCTAATTTTCGCATCCATTCAGTACAAAAAAGTTGGGTGACTCCAATCATTAACTCCCAACTAAAACCTTCATAACGCATAGAGAAAGCAGTCAAAGCAGAGGATTGGCAAAAAAGACTCTTAGATCTAGTTCTTCCAACATATCATTTATCATCTGGCTAAACTAAAGCTCAAAGATTGGTTTCACTACCTAATTAGAAGCTAAAAAAATTGATTTGGTTACTCTTTATGCTATCCAGCTTTACTGCTGGTCGCCGACCCTTATCTGGACCACCAATAATGCCCCAAGCCTCAAATTGCCTCTGTCGTGCTCTTGCCCTCTCTTTCTCCTCTTCAGACTTCAATGAAAAACAGTAGGGACAAGAAACCCCATACTCCCACTCTTGCGCTTCCATGTCAGCATCACTAACAGGTTGCTTACACCCATAGCAAAGCTTGAAATTTCCTTGTACCAGCCGGTGCTCAACAGAGACTCGCTTGTCAAACACAAAGCACTCACCCTCCCAAAGGCTCTCTGTCTTGGGGACTTCCTCTAGGTATTTCAAAATCCCACCTTTCAAATGATAGACCTGATAAGGATTTAAACAATGACAGAATGGTAGCTTCCACAAACTAATATAGGAAAATGGAACATCATCTTGATTGAATGTAAATTAATGAAGAGATCTCTACTTCTAAAGGAGGACTGTTAAGTTTATTTCAACAAACAATTTCATGTAGAAACAACTCCTAAAAGAATAACTTTACTTCAGAAATAGTATCAAAGCATCATAACCAAACATCATATGATTTAGATAAGGTTCAAAAGGAAAACTACCTCCTCAAAACCTTTGCTGAGCAGAAAACTCGAAGCTTTCTCACATCTAATTCCTCCTGTGCAATACATTGCAACCCGCTTTGGAATTTTATGATTTGGAACCTCTGCATCCTTATTGATGCTTTCATCCAACCCTTTCTTCTCCACCTTTGCATGCTCCACATCTGAACCATCAAGTTGGAACTGGTCCTCCACCCAAGATGGGAACTCGCGAAATGCCATGGTACATGGATCAACTGCTCCTTTGAACATCCCAATTCTAGTTTCATAGTTATTGCGAACATCAATTACCACCTAAATACAAGTATAAGAAGCAATGAGATCAGTTAAAATGTTCCAATCCTCCCACTACTTCTAAAAGGAAGAGAAAGTCAGGGATTGCTTATTTGTTGACCAAAATGTCGTGACTTGTTCAAAACCAATCAAAACAAAGTTGAAAGTTTCGATAGTATGGCAAATAGCTAGTATTTATCAACAATTTTCAACTCAAAGAATGCCATTTATTGATGCCTTGTCCTGCTAATTGGCTTAATATTGAATTCAAATCGGTTGGGATTTGAAATCAAAGGGAAAGAAGATAATAACATCAGAAACCTCATGAACAACACACAGAAGAACTTAATAAGCTTGGAACAATAAACATCCAAATATAAAGTACTTCAGGCAAAGTGCACTTCTTAGTATTTCATGCATGTTGCCTTACTAAAATGTAAATATCAATTGAAAAATTATAATAATCCACAGAAGAACTTAAAACATTTTCATTGCAGTCCAACCAGATCAACCTTAGCAAGGGACAGATCAATATGAGCGAGGAAAAAAACAGTTAAATGCTAATGACACTCTTCCACGATGACACAACAGAATAAACACATATTATCACACTGAATATCAGGTTGTTGGCACAAAAGTTTAAACTATAATATACAAGCTAGTGAGATATCTAAATTCACATCGGATGAGCCATCCAATCAAAAGCTACACACGAAAGAGCAATGCTTGAAGACAAAAAGGGGTATCATGAAAGCTGGTTTGAACTTTTAATAGTAACTGGACAGAACTTAAATAATTAATGATATGTGAAATCCTGAAAAGCAAATTAGTAAATCACGATGAAGTGACCAAAAAGCTGCAAGAAAGTTTGGTTACTCACAGTATCTGGATCACTGATCAAAGCATTCCAATCCTTTGGACTAACATACTTTCCAACCTTTTCAATTGGTGATACATCTGGCATTCCAAGAGTAACAATCTGCTTAAACATGAACAAAAAGAAAACATTGTTATAAAAGAGGTAGAGAAATGAAAGGTTGACTTAACAAAAATCATAAAAACAAAAAAAGGGAGGGCCATCCACTGCTTTGCTTCTAAAGAAAATACCTCTTTCTTCAACTTGACTCTCACATGGTCCCATCGAAAGGGTGCATCTTCACCTGCTGCAAGAGGAGAACTACTAGAGTGTCCATGATGGATAGCTTCCTGCTCAGGACTAACTGGTGATTCTATCTGCCTTAACCCCTTTAGGCGGTCATCAGTTAGGATAAATCCAAGGACTCTTTCCACTGACACCCGTGTGCCACAAATGCTACCATTGATCCCTTCAGGGGCAAGAATGATGCCACCTGAAACACGCTGAAGGGATCAGCTTGTAAGGTGAGATGGCCAGGAATGCATAAAGTTGCATGAATTACATATAACGTGCAAAATAAAATGTCAAGGTTGCAGGTTATGGGAAATCATCATGCCAATAATAAAAGAATATGCATAAATAGACAAAAAAAAAAAAAGCATAACAGCTAAATTCGTGCCATACAGCTCAATCCAAGAACAATTATTATCATTTTGCATTCCACAATAAAAAGAATAAAATTATTCAAGAAGGTTGGCATATATATTCTCCAGCAATGGCAGTGAGCTAGGATATTTAAAAAAAGTTCAATTTTTGTTTAAAAGATGAAACCTTCCATGCTTTCAGGATTCACGGTAAAAACATAACACATAAAATAAAACTCCTCCTGATTATCAACCAACATTCCTCAAAATGTTTAAAGCAGCTTATACTATAAAATATAAACGAATAAAGATACATGAATTGAAGAGTACCAGGTCCTGGCAGAGTTGCTTCAAGGGTTTGCGCAAATCAGCATGGTCTGGGAAATCAGCAAACTTGTAGAAGGAGACGACCACAAGTGAGTGTGAATCGGATTCCAGGGGCTTCTGGACCTGGTCCGAATGCGAAATGGGAATTGGGTCAGCCGTGGTCGCAGAGAAGCACTTGGACTGTGTCATACTCACCCTCCGAGACTGAGAGAAAACGCAAGAATCAGAGAGAGGAGTCTTGAGGGGTAGATTAGAGATGGGTTGAGAAGTGGAGGGAAGATGAAATTTAGGGTTAGAAGAGAGAGAAGAAGAAGATGACGATAGCATCCTCAGGGCCAGCAATAGAGGTGAAGTACACCTTAGCATCGGCTTCTGCTTTCCATTTACTAGGCTCCACTTCTCACTTCAGCTCGTTCTTGCTGACATGCTGGGTAATTGTTATCGGCCTATTGGGTAAAATAAACAACATAATGGGTGCAGTCCCCAAAGAACAACAAAGGCCCATTTATTTGTTGAGTGTAAATCCAATAACATTGTTTTTCTCCAGGGTTACAAAATAGGAGGCAGTAATCTTATATCATCTAATACATTTCATATCGTGTTCGATCATTTTGGAATTCGAACTCGTAATTTCATTTCATGTTCGATCTTTATGGGATCTCATAATTCCATTTCTTATTCCTTCACTTTAAAATTCGAACTGCTCATCCTCAAAATAAAGTTCTAAATTCTAATCAACCCTCGAAAACCCAATAACATATTGATAACTGACTAGTGAAGCATTTTTATTCATATTCTTAATATTAACACTCTGTTTGTGGCTAACAAAAGTGATTTCCTCATGACACTATCCATCAACTATGTCCAGGCCGTCGTGATTAGGACTAATTAGAAATATGAACAGCAGGTTATTACAGCTAGGGTTGACATTGGCAAAATTTTTTTTTTCAAATTTTAGCAAGTTAAATTAAATTAAGTTTATTGTTATATTTTCTTATTGCAGTTGGCCATTGAGTGCTTTGACTTGCATCAAGAATTTTTTTTTTTTTTTACATATATCTTAATTCAAATAATTACATATTTACACAACTACTAATGATTTTAATAAAATTTTAGTTTTGGATACTATTATAAGACATTGTAATATACTAATAATTTAGACTCAACCTAACTACTGTTATATATATTGTTAAAATTTTTTTTGAAAATGCAAGATTTGAATCTTCACTTTTGTACCTCTTCCTATGTAAAATATAAATAGAAGAGGATGATGTATAAAACAAATTATTTTATGTCTTTTTTTTTAACTTCATATAAAATTAATATTTTTATAAATCAACTGTTATATTTAACAATTTATTTATATTTATTATGTATGTAAAATTTTGAATCAATTAGATATCAAACTATTTTGATCGAAAATAACATTTTTTTAATATGTATTCATGGTTAAAATTTTATTATGATCACATAAATAATTAAATGTTTTAAATTAAATTTAAATTTATCATGCATATATATGGCCAAAAGCTTTTTAATGTTTAACACTAAATTTAACTCAATTAATTAAAGTAATCCTCTTTAAAATATAACATTTTATAAATATGAGATTTGAATTCTAAAACTTATAACTTTTAATTTTATTCTTAAGTTGAGACCTTTAAAAAAAAACTACTAAAAAAATAGCAAGCACCATAGGAAAAAATAGATATATCCACTTCAACTTTTTAAGCAGTCAATATAATCTTTGGTAAATTTTGAACAAAAGGAAGAGGGCATTTGTCAAAAATAATTGTTATATGTTCATCTAGAAGCAAGGAAAAGGAAAATTCATGGAAGCTGGCTCAAACTCCATCCACACCTTTTGTTTTACACTACTAGTCCTATTTATTTCTATTTTATTTGTGATGATGCAATAATTTTTACCACATCGTCATCTCCTGTGTCGTGTCCTAGCCTTTTTTTCTGTATTTGACTAGAACAATTATCCCATTCTCCCTTTTCATTTCCCTAATTTTTGCTTCAAATTTCCAAAATAGGGTTTACTCCTAGTTTTCAATGGGGGAAAAAGATGGGAGGGCGAACACTCACACCACATGCTACCTACTGGCAGCTTGACTTGTTCATCAAGATATCTACCAATTTGATCTTATAAATATCAAATCTTTGTTGGAAATGCATCTATTTTCCAATATTTTAACATAGCCTGGTGCACCACCAATTTCATTCATTGGACTCTGAAATTTTTTATATTCTCTTCAATTTCAACGCCTAAGGCAGGAGAAAAAAATATCGAAAAAAGAACCCAAAACTAGTATTAGTATTTTACAGTAAAGTTGTCTTTACGGAAAATAATGGAATAATCTTAGAGACCTACCCACTTTGAAATTCAAACATAAAAATAGTTTTTCCACGATCTTTAATATTCTTTCAGGCCATGTTTAGATCAAATGATGACTTGGAATGGTTTCTTTTTTATTATCAACAAGCACCTTTTTTGGGGTTTAATAAATACTAATTATTCATTCACTATTTGCAAATTGAACTTTGCCAGATGAGAAAGAAAATGAGAGGCTGCCTAAAGCTTCAGCCAACAAAACAAAGGAAAAAGAAAGGGTTTGGGGGGGAGATGTTGGCATCAGCCTTCCATCATGTAGGAACGTCAGCTTGCTTTTGTCAGCATTGAGTGGGAGTTTTCTTTCCTCGCTTTACTTTTCCTACTTCATATCAATGCCCCCCTTCCTTACAATTTCCTTCGCTTTGCTTCTATCTTTCCTCATCTCTCCCTTTTTCTGTCCTAAAATCTTATCTCTTCTGCTCCTTTCACTTATATATATTTACTACTTCGAGTAAGCATAGCAAAAAAGAAAAGCAGAACAAATTTCTACTTTTTTTTTTTTTTGCTGGTAGTAGCTATGGGTAGTCTTTCACCTTGGCCTGAAAGACTGTCAAGCAACAAGAAAAGGGCCATACAAGAACTTGCTCAAGGCCAAGAGTTTACTACCCAGCTTCAGATTCTTTTACACAAGCCATCTGAAGAAGGAGTGAGTCTCTTAGCTATGGAACTTGCGCAGAAGATCTTGAGATCTTTCAATCAGACAATTTCTTTGTTGAGTTCTGTTGACTCTGCTGAGGTTTCTAAGAATCAGGCAACTTCTAACGATGATTCCCCCTGTTGTGATGACCGGAGGTCTGAAAATTCTAGTGAAAGCAGGAAGAGACCTGCCTCTAAGGACAGGAGAGGCCGTTACAAGAGGAAGTAAGATTCTTTTCCAAGCATTTTTTCTTCAAGCATGCTTAATTGGAGCGTTCATTCATAGATTCTAATTCCAATTGGATGTTTCTTCTTGCAGGAGGGATGCACAAACATGGACGGTAGTTTCTGCTACAACGGAAGATGGTCATGCCTGGAGGAAATATGGACAAAAGGAGATCCTCAATTCTAAACAACCAAGGTATTCATTTTATTTCTCTTTCGTTCTTGTTTAGTAATTCATTTAACAAATGCACATTTGACAATGGAATCCCTTCTACAAATGAATCTTAAAGCCAGTATGTGTGATTTTCTAAATTTGTTATAGTTATTACTATTTCTTTTAATATTCTTCCTTTGTAAGCAATCAAATGTACGGAAAGAAAACTTTTTGAGTAAGAAAAGAAAAAAGTGCCCAAAGGTGAAAAATTAGGAGTCAATACTTGTGGAAATATCTGTACATTTCTTAATCAGGACAAGAACTTCCCAAATTTAAAAGGAAGCTAATCATACGCTCCAATTTTCATCAACAGGAGTTACTTCAGGTGCACTCGCAAGTATGATCAAGGTTGTAGAGCCACCAAACAAGTCCAAAGAATGGAAGATGATCCCCAAATGTATCAGACCACTTATAGTGGAACCCACACCTGCACACACTTGTTCAAGGCTCCCCAAATCATCAAAGATTCTGAATCTTGGGAATCTCAAATGGTCACTTCTGGCGACTCAAAAATCCCAAGCAAACAACACCATCATCACTTGAATCCAACTACCGCTCCAAACGTAAAGCAGGAATCCAAGGAAGAGACAACACCAAGTGATCTTACAGACTTGGATTCTATCATGTGGAAAGATATTATGGCTGGTGCTTTCGAATACTCCTCTGAGCCTGGAATGGTGTCTGATTATGGGAATGCGGTCTATAACGTGTATCCATGTATTGAAATCACTTCTCGGAATTTCGGATTGGACTTTGAGATTAAGCCTGTAGAGTTTGAAAATGATTTTGAATTTGATGAAAGTGATGTCTAGTCTAGCTGCTTGTAAAGTTAATTTGTAGCGACATATTTAGATGAACTTAGATGAAGTTTATAAAGTTTTTTTTTAAAATATTTTAAATAAATAAATTGATAAAGTTTAATATAAAAATTAATAATATATAAAAAATTATTAAAAATATTTGATGGATAATTATTTAATGATAAAAATTTTATTATATTTTTTACTAAAATTATTTATCTAAATAATATATTAAAATTTATGAACTTTATAAATTTTAAACACTTGGTTTATAAACAAAATCTTTTAATTTATTAATTTTGACTTTATTTTTAACTGTTTTAATAAAAAAATTTATGAATTTCACTTAAAAAAAATTGTCATCTTTGTCGTAGCTAGAATAGTTTACTAGTCCATGTGATTGGTAATGTGGAATAATAACAGCCATTGAAGCCTTTCCTGGTGTGTATTTCCCTTTGCATCACATTTTCGCTACTGGTGCTTGGATTGCTATACTAGAGAACTATCATCGATCGCATGAATCTACTAATTAACTCAAAATACATACGATCGGTTATCTTTATAAAGAATTATCAAATACAAACAATAAATAATTCAAATATATATTAAAGTATTTTAATTAGTTCTTGAAATACAATCGTCTTAATATAAACGTTGAGCAAGTAATTAGGTTTTTATAAAATTATGACTTTTATTATAATAATATATTTCCATAAATCTTTCCACAGCAATTTTTTAAAAAATTAATGATCTGTGAATAACTTTATAAACTTTTTGTCGTAAAGGATTTATTATTAGGGTAATTGTAGAATATACTAATATCATTGTAAATTATGATTGAATAATAAATTTATCAATTACTAAATTGGGAGGAAGAAAATAACTGAAAGGAAAAAATTTAGAAACTCATTGTTTATTTCACAAGATAGCTTACATGAATTGTTCATCATAATCAATTAATTCCTCGACTTTTTTCTGATTAACTAGGCAAAATTATGCGAAGCATAGTATCTTTCCAGGAAAAAAGCAGAACAGCGACTCATCTTTGTGTGCATTATATGTACAACGTGGGGACCCTGACAAATACGAACTTTCAAAGTGAGACTGATAAACGGATTGGATATCGGTAGCCAACAAAACAAAACTGAAGATTAGACAAGTGGGTCAGATATTAATTGAACAGATTTAGCACATGTTATTTGGAAGGACAAAGGACAAATCACTTGAACATCAAACACAGTAACTGCAAGATAAAACAATTTTCGCAAGTTGATGGCAGAATATTGGAGCCCGAAGTTGGACAGAAGGCAGGTAGCCTATAATGAAATAAGAAAAAAGGCTAACCATTTACATGCTTATAAAACAAAGCATAGTGGTGGAGACATTCAATATAAGAATGAGATGTTTCCAGTGAATCAATGCTCAAACAATGTATCAAGTTAATGGAGATTTAGAAATATATTCCGCACTTTTTTGCGAAACTATCTGTTTAATTTGATACAATTGATTCTCAAATAATAATAATACACTAAATAAATTTTAGCACATTGCTGTGATTTAAATTACCAGTATTCATTAACTATGTTGACGGTATTTTGAATGTTTTAGCTAAAAAAAAGCGAGATTAGATTGTAGGGAAGATAGCTTGAACTTGCAGTTAAAGAATACAATCAGAGGCATCTGAGTTGTTGCTTCACGGCGTGCTACAACATTCAAGCCAATAAAGTATATGAGATGAGGTAAGGGAAAAAAAAAAAAAAAGAAAGGAGGAGGAGGGTAAAGTGTGTGTGGGACATTTAAGAGAAGGTAAGTTTTGGTGTGAAGTCTAGGAATGTCCTTTGTGTCTGGGTTTTCTTCCTAACTTATGTATAAGATAAGGGTCAATGATAAAAAGAAAATAATTTACAATTAATAGTTAATGAGATGTATATGTAAAATTTAAAAAAAATTTACGTAAATAATTATGAATCACATTTAAATATCTCAAATAAAGTTTAAGTTACATTTTAATAATTTTAAGTAAGTTGATTATTAAGTGATCAATTTTAAATTGATTATCTTGATAAGATATCAATTGTATGTTGGATAAATTTTTTTTTGACGAAAAGACAAGTCATTTCTTTAAAAATAAATGATGTAATATTTTAAGTGTTTTTTATTTAGATAAATTAAAGGTATGATTGTATTGATTAAGCTTTAATCAAATTGATTATTGATCAAATAATTTAGGCATAATAATTATCCATAGGTCCCAAGGATTATAAAGTGACCGCCTTCGAATCATTGTTCAAAGCCTGAAAAGAAGAAAGAAAAAAAGAAAAAATGTTTTGGCAAGTGGGCAAGGGTATTTTGGCAAGTGGGCAAGGCGAGCTTAATATGATGACGTGTCCTTTTAAGGCTAGATGAATATCTTTGGCAAATCGATTGTGCTGAGGTGTCCCTGTGGATGAGACAGTGTGCTCAGTGAACCTGATTGATGACATGAAATGCTAGGAAACAGTGAGCATCTCTTGGCAAGTTAGGAATGTGGTAGAGTTATAAGGAACAGAAGATGAGGACTTTGGAAAAATTTTTATGAAATTTTATCACTTGTTTGTGGATCGTGTGTGATTAGAGCATGTGCTATGGGGTAGTGTATGGTACGTGTCCGTGTTTCTGAGATATGCGGTTGAACAAGGCACATGTTGTGTAGCAAATGGAAAGTTTTCGAATGAAATTAATGGGTGCATATTCTCAAAATATATCAGTTTGGAGGGGAATGTATGCATTTATTTTTGAAAAAGGGTAACTCAATAGGTTTTGTAAAAGGGATTAATTTTTATATTATTCATGAATCGGTTAAAACAATTTAAAGAAATATAGTTTCAAGAGGTGTCGTTTAATGTTTAAGGGTTTGAAATTGGTGTCGTTTCAAACATGTTTGGTGGGGTATAATACGGGACTTGGGAAAATTTTCAGCCTTCACTTCTGCCGTTTGCTTTCAAGAGAGGATTTTTGCTTCTGTCTTCTGTGTTTGTTTTTTGTTTTTAACAATTTTGAAAATTTTCTTCCAAAAATTTTCAATGGGTAAGATCCATTTGCTTTCTTGCTTTTTCTCGTTATTTCTATTGGGTATTAGTAAAGAAGAGAGAAAATGGCACCTAAAAAGAGAATCGTAATTGGAAAAGTTCTGACGAGAAAGGTAGCTCTAGGGTTCCGACAACAAACACTGGTGGCCAGGGTAGAAGAGAGAATACTGATAGAGCCTAGGAAAGGGCTAAGGGCAACCAAAATAAAGGCCATGAGAGCCAAGGCAGTCAAGGTGGTGGGAGCAAAGCGGCAGCATAGTTATTAAGAAGGGAGAAGCCTCTAGTGCCGCTGCTGGTGCCCCTATTACTGGGCGTGAACAAGATAAAGGGAAGGGGGTGATCGTAGAAGAGCCCAAAGATTTGGCTATGGGATCCAACTACCACTGAACCCATTCTTTCATTTGCTACTAGCCACCTTTAACGTCGTAGCAAATCAGATTGCACCAAACATATGGGCGATCCTGGTGATGTGTCTCATCTTTTGCAAGCTAAATGGATGGGAGCTCTTGGTGAACGTCATCCTAACTCTATATATGCTGAAAGAGAATTATACATGGTTGTACTTCCTCTAGGCACAAGACAAGTCAACCATTGTAGATCTACCCTCCAATAGCCACTCTTATTATGATCGGTTTGTGGTGGCGCTCGCTAAGATGGTGGGGGTTAAGGTTCCCTTCAAAATGAGATACTCATACATTAGTCGGGATGATTAGAGGTGTAATCGAGTCGAGTCGAGTTGATACAGTGAGAAGTTTGAACTCGACTCACAATTCGTGGTTCGATATTCGGTTCGAACTCAATCGAGTTTTATTTTTTAAGCTCAAGTTCGATTCGTGATCGAATTCGAGCTACTCGAACTCGCTCGATTAAATTAGATTAATATGTAAAAATAAGTTTGATTCATATACTCGATAAGAGTTCGATTATTTATGCCTCGAGTTCAAACTCGAATTCGAAATATTTTATTAATTAAAATAATAAAAATATATTTAAATATAAAAGCTCGATTAGACTCGCGAGCTACTCAAGTCGGATATAAGAATACTCGAATTCGACTCGATCGATAAGTCGAGCTACTCGAGCTTGAGCTCGACTCGATAATAATCGAATCGAATTCAAGTTTTCTTCGAATCGAATCCGAATAGCTTGTGAGTACTAATGTATTATTTACACCCCTAGGGATGACAATAGATAATAAATAAAAAGATATTCATTATTATTCAATATGTTTATATTTGATTCAAATAGTTATAAACATATAATTAATGGATTAAAATAAAAGATTTATCATCCGTGATGGATTCAGAATGGATACGGATAGTATCCCATAGATATCCAATATTTAAATCCATTTAAGTTTAGTGAATTGTAATGGATATCTGAATCAGTATTCGAATTCGTTACCTGTTTATAAATGTAAAATATATAAAATTTTGTATTTGTAAAAGATTTTAAACCTTAAAAAATAACTTTTATTTATTATTAATTAAGAGTGAACTTGAATTTTAAATAATATTCTTGTTTATTTTATATTTTGATAAAAAATTAAATAAATGGATATTTTAATGGATTTAGATATTTAAACGGATAGTGCTTATTTTAAACGGATTTAGATTTGGATAGTAATATTAAACTTAACCAGATTCAGATATATAAATATTAAACAGATTCAAATATAGATATATAAAAAATAACGGATATTCGCTTTGTTACCATTCTTATATGTTAGCCCTTTGACTAGAGAATTACTTGAGCTGAGAGAGGATGAGCTCAATCAAGCACGAACGTTGAAGGATGCCAAGGTCTCTTATAAGAAGGTAGCCATCCCAATAATATCTACGAGTATTGTGCAGTAATTGGGGAAGATCAGACTTCTACTGTTTATGGGGTTATGGTTGAAGAGAAAGCTTAATAAGAAGCTAGAGCCCAGGATAAAGAGGCAAGGGCTTACCCCCAAGGCCAAAGATGTAAATTGTTATGTTGAATTTGTAGTTGGACTTGTGTGATGTGGAAACTATTGTGTTTGTTTACTTACATTTGTTTGTTTGTGATTGTTTATCATTATTGCAGTGAAAGGTAAGGCTGTAAAGGCTAAGAAGCCTAAGGGGTCAGAGGCTCACTAAGAGAGCCCTTTTACCAAGGTTACAAAGCCAACCCTTAAGATAGCTCTTGCATCAACTCCTGTACCAGGGGTTGAAGGGATAGAGGGTAATAGGGGTGTAAAGAATGGCATTGCAAGTGATAGGGGGAAAGTATAGGTGCCACCTAGTAATAGTGGCCTTTTTAGGGTAACTCTTATTTTTGTAACTAACAGTTTGCCCATTTACTGATTCTAATTATGGTGCCTTTTTGTAGAGATAGATCACAGCCAACTTAAAGGGTGATAAGTCGATAAAGGTAGAAGGGGAAAAGATCCTTAGCTGTCAGTCCTTTTTTTACCAAGAGGCTTATAGTTGGAGGCTGTGGTTCCCATTCTACTACTGCTACTACTACTGTTGTTGTACCAATTCCACCTCTTTCACCATCTTTTCATACTACATCTAGCTCACTACAACCATTATAGTGGCTTTTCTAGTACTTATCAAGGCTCTTGCTATTGTGTCAACTACCCCTCCACCAGTAAGAGTTTCTTGCACTTAACTAGCTACTCTACTAGCCTTTGCTGCCAGGTCAATTGCTATGCTAAAACCTGTGTTTATTTCGGCAACCCCAGTTGCACTGCTATCAACAATTGTAACTTCTTTAGTCACACCTGATGCTGAGCTTAATGGGCTGACCACTGAGTAGTTTGAGGTGAGCTTTAAAGCAGCTACCATTACTGTTGGTTTTGCTGCAGAAGGATTAGACAAGGTCTACTCCAAAGATTTTGCTATAGTTTTTTAGAGGACTAAGACCCTATTCCCAGTTGATGCCTCTTGCGTGTGGGCTGCACTAACCTACTTAAGTTCGCCAAAGACAAAGTTCAAAGGTGTTCTTTGTTCAATAACGTATAAAACGAGCTTTCCCTTACTACTGAGGTAAGAATTGTAGTTATTAAATTGTATATAGGTTTGTTATGTCTAACTTAGGAACTAACTCTTATTTACTATGTAGACACCTTATTTAGTTCGGGACTTAAACTAAGCCTAATTGTCCAATTTTCTATATATCTTTTTTATATCTTGTTTATCTTATTTATTTATTTATCTTTTTATGTTTAGTCTTTTATTTATTTGGTTTTAAATTTTTATTATAAATCATGTCAATGAAATTTGTGAAGTAAAAAGATAATCAATCTGATCACTGTTCATACTTTTTCTTTTATAAATAATGATAGAATGAGGTTTGGAGGGGACACGAAAATTTCTCCCAACAAAAAATTTTTCTTCTCTTACTCATTCTCTTCTACCTCAACCTACAAACTTATATGTATATATCCTTTTATTTCTTTTTTCTCTCTTCGTTCGATCTTTTTCGCACACTACTATAATGGTATCAGAGCTATTATCCCTTGTGCATAAAAAATATCCCTTGTTTGTAAAAGATTTTTTTAGTTTGTAAAATATAGCTTTATATTGTAATGAAAAATATTATATGAGTTTAAGAACAAGTATTACTACTTGCAGACTAAAGATCTATTCAGACAAGCTATTATTGTAAGAAATCTTTTACTTTACTCATATCTTTAAAAGTTATTTCATATTTTAAAGCTTATACCATGATTTTTTGTGGTTATTTGCTGGTATTTATGGGCTTGGTTTGCCTTTTGTTGACTGCCTTTGAGTAACCTGGAATAGATTATCACAACTGGTCTTAAGCACCTTAAAATGGAATCAACTTCAGAAGATAATTGTATTTGTAAAGATCAACCTTATAATCATAGTTTACATATAGATCCTAAGTTTGAATCTAGTAATATTTCTATCAGTAGAGCTATAAATGGTTTGTTTTTATCTTTTTTCTTCCTTCTTTTAAAAATTATTTGTTAAATTAGATGTAATACAAGATAAAATAGATATTTTAAAAGAAAAAATGGATCAAAAACAAGATCAACCAGAATCATCTCTAGACTTTGGACCTCTTTATTATGGCAATATTATAATGATTGATGATAAACCTTTATCTTCCTCAGTAAAGGACAAGCTTTTGGACTTTGAATCCTATAAATTTTTAATTGAGAATTTTAAAGTTAAAATGGAAAAATACAAACAATCCAAAACAATGAATTGAATATTCACAAGTAATAGAAAACCTTTATGAAGAACATAAAGGAATTTTTCAAAAATATAATTATCATTGTATGCTCAACTATGACACAACCAGTGTTGTAATGATGAAAAAATAGAAAAAAATAGATGATAATTTTAAAATTCTTGCTACTAACCTAGTAGTAAAGAATGAACAAGATTCCTCAAATAAAAACACATATAATGGAACTACAAAGTTTTAAAGATCAATCAGATCCTAGAACCACAAAATCTTTTACCTCAAATAGATGATAAGGGTAAAAGAAAAGTATCTGAAATATCTAATCCAGATATTGATGATTTACTTTGATTTCTGATTATTTGAATTATCCTAAATTTTAGAACAACATAAACCTCATCTAAAAAAGGATGAGATCAAGCAAACATCAGAAACTAACCAAACCAGCCAAGTAAAAACAAAAGCCTTGTAATCATTCGTTAACAAATGAAACGTGGCACATTAAGGCATTTATTTAGATTTATCTCAAGTTCCTCTCAAAGACTATAGAAAAATCATAGATGATTGGGCACAATCCATATCCATTGTGGTAACAGGCTACAAAGATCATGGAATAAAGAAAGATTTCTTAATTATTTTTGTGGAACATGGCAAGGAGATCTGTTACAATTTCTCAAAAAATGGGAAAATACAACCCTTGGAGAAACCCAGAAATATTCACTCCTGGTAACATTCTTCCAACTTTTAAAAAATTTAACCTAAATCTTAAAAAATGAGTTTTGTGGGAGTACAGAAACTTTAGATTCAAACCAATAAGCTCAATATTTTCTTTCAAAATTAAAGTTATGTGATATTAGAAATTTAGATGATTTTTGTAAATGACATATTTCTAAATTCCAAAAATTGGATGAAGAACATTCAAAATTTTGGTTACAACAATTTTTCTTAAAACTTCTCTCACCATGAGATGAACTTTGTTCTCAAAGTTATAATACTTATTTAGAATTAAAAATCAAATCTTCAAATGTTGCAAACCCCAGCATTGAACTATATAATACTTTGTGCTGCTAAATCAAATATGTACAGAATCAAATTACAGAGTACTGTCTTAAGGAGAAAGTTGCCAAATAGGTAAAATCTAAACTTAGTTACAAATAATATACTAATATTTTGAAAAATGATTTAGAATTTGATTGTAACAAATAACCATAAAGAAGAAAATATCGTTTTAAAAAGAAAAAAATATTTTTGGAAAAAATGGTAAATCTAGAAAGCCTAAAAAAGGCAAATTTGTTGTTAAAAAGAAAAAATCTTCAAAACAAACTTGCAAATATTTTATTTGTGATAAAAAAAGGTCACTATGCAAATAATTGTCCTAACAAAGGAAAAAGTGCTTGTAAAATGATTAAAAAACTTGAAGATTTATCTATCAAACATGATGGTGTCTTGAGAATATTTCTAAAAATACCTCTAAAAAATAAAAGGTAAATAGTTTAGAATTCTTTTTTTTTAGTAAAAAACCTTTATTTTAAAAACCTAATGCTTCTACTAGTTTTAATCCAAACCTAGTTTTACCTCCTTCAAATATTTTTTAACATTAAGAAGATGATATAGAGAGTATAACTAGTAATCAATCTTTTTATACTCATCACAAAAATTCTTTACAGGATTTCCAACATACAAACAGTATAGGTAATTCTCAAATCTCAATCTTTGTAAGTGACAATCAATCACAACAAAATTATTTTCATTCAGTAAACTCTGTTTTAAATTCTTCTTCTTTTAGAAAAACTAGACAAAAAGAAATAAAAATGTTTCATGTTATAAATAATTTCAAAATTTCTCCAGAAATTATACAATTTTCCAATAAACCTAAAAATAGATATTATACTTTTATTAAAATAGATATTCATTTTCAAAGCTATAAACCCTATAATCTTCATATTTTATTAGACATTAGAGCAATAATTTCTAGTTGTTGCAGTAATGCTTTGCCATTAAGCAAATGGCAACCAATGAAACATCCTATTATTAGAGTACGAATAAATGGTAAAGAAACTATAGTAAGATATAAAGCTAAAGATATTCTTGTATATCTTAATAATAATAAATTTTTATTCCTAAAATACTTTGTTTCCCTAATATGCATGGAGACATATTATTAGGAAATAGTTTTTTACATAAATATTTACCTTTTACCATTTCAACTGATCATGTTACTCTTACTATTGATAAAAAGTCAATTAACATTCCTTTTTGCAAGAGCATGATCATATTTGTGATAAAAACTTTCAACCAGAAAGTTTACAGAAATCTATAATTAAAATAATCAATGAAAAATATTGGTTATACAAAATTTTATAGGAAAACTTCAGTGGACAACCATTGAAGCTTTAGAGTAGAAGTCCTCGATATTGAGAATTAACTTTAATAGATCCAACAAAGGTAATTAGAGTTAAACCTATGATCTATACTAAACAAGCTATAGATGAATTTGAAGTTCAAATTGTAGAACTACTGAGAAAAGCTTGATAGAACCTACTATAAGTCCTCATTCTAGTCCAACATTCATGGTAAGAAACCATGTAGAAATTAAACAAGATAAGCTAGAATGGTTATTAATTATAAAAGATTAAATCAAAATATTAGTTTTGATGGTTGTTTTATTCCAAGAAAAGATGTTTTATTAAATTTAGCAAAAAATGCTAAATATTTTTCAAAATTTGATTGTAAATTTGGATTTTGGCAAATCATGCTTAAAAAGGAATCCAAATTATTAATTGCTTTTATTGCTCTTACAGAATAATATCAATGGACTGAATGCCTTTTAGTCTATGCAACGTGCCTCAAAAATAGAAAGTTTTCTGATAATCTAAGAAGGATACGTTGGTATAATTTTCTCTATCAATATAATTTTCATATTGAATTCATTAATAGCAGCAAGAATTTCCTTATAGATTATCTAAGTCGTCTTGATGGATCGAGGTAAACAACCTCAACAACATTTAAGATAGTGGAGAATGATAAAAAAGAAGCAATCTAAAAAAGGTTTTTCTTTTTCTTCTACTCCTTATTCACCTAGATCTTCAACTCTTTTCAGAAATCCTAATCCAGGATTTTTCAATAATCCTAACCCAAGATTATTTTTGTATCAACCTCATGGATATACTCTAGAAACATTACCCATCAGACCACCCTATATGCCTTCACAAATTCAACTAGAATTCTTCAAGTTTGCTCAAGATCCTAACCAATGGAGTTTTAAACTGTTCTCATTGATATCCGGCTAAAAAATTTTCAACCATATTTGGAGTACAATTTTTCTAAGATTAACACTCTGATTGAATTGAGGAGAAGGGAAGAAAAAAATAAATAAAAAAGTAATGAAAACAGAAAAAAAATTTTATTTGAATAAAAGTAAAAATATGAAAACCCAATAACTTTTGGTTTTTTTATAATTCTCATTTTTTTTAATATCTCAATTTGAAGAAAAATTAAAAAAAAGAAAAGTTGAAAATTTTTATTTTTATTATGACATTAGATTTAATTATATAACTTGTAGACACCCAATTGGTCCAGACCCGGATCAGTTGGGCCTGTCTAATGGGATCAAATTATTAAGCTTGATAATCATTGATTGATTGATTTATTATTTATGTTATTTATTTTATTATTATTTATGTCTTTATTTTATCTTTCTAGTTTCATCATTTATCTATTTTTATTTTCCATTTTTTGTGTGTTTGGTGATAATAATAATAATAATAATAATAATAATAATAATAATAATAATAATAATAATAATAATAATAATTTTGCGCTGAATTTGAAAGCTGGTGCAATTGTAGAAGGATTTAATCTTTAATAAGATAAATATCATCTTTTGCGGATAATACTGAAACCCAATCAAAAAAGAAATTAGGATTAGTCAAAAACTCTTCAATTGATCGTTATAAATACCCACTGATCAGAAGCAGAAAACACACAGAGAGAAAAAGAGAAGCAAAAATCAAGCAAAGCATGTGCAAAAAGCATTTAGGAGTTTGTAGGGAGATTTTTGGGTAAAAAAAATTTTTGAAAATTTTTAGCAAAATTTGAATTTTTCGATGACTTTTTGGCAAAATTCCCAATTTTTGGTGAAGTTCCCAGTTCTGGCATCCATTTTCCAAAAATCGATGAACTTTTAACCAGATTTCGACGACTTTACTCAGATTCTAACTAAAATTTTAGAATTCGAGAAGGGTTCAACTAGTGTTCTTGGGGAATTTAAAGAGAGAAAGAGAGAAAATGATAAGAAGAGAAAGAGGAAAGTAGGGAAATCTGGTGATAAAGGCCTAATTCAGCCTTATATACCCTGTCAAAACGATGCCATTTTGGCATTAAAAAACCCATCAAGATCTGCACGTTTCCATTTGGGAAACCTGACTCGTAGTCCTGACTCGCTTTTGACCTACGTTTGACCAGTCTCTAGCTTTTAACTCCAGCTGAGCTGAGCCGTGAGTCGAGCTGCCATGCCGCATCCTTGGAGCCACCTTTTTTTGTCTCCAGCCAAGTCAAATTCTAGCCATCAAGTCAAACTGTTTTGGTAATATTTTATTTTATTTTATTTATTTAGTTGTTATATTTGTTTTGTAAGTTTTTTTTTTTGCATAAATAAATTTAGAAAAATTAAAAATTATAAAAAAAGAATAAAATATTTTTTTGAGAATAAATATTAATTACCCAATAATGGAATATTTAGAAATTTCAAATGATAAATTTCTATAAAATTCCTAGGTGAGAAATTTTATCTAAATTTGTCTCAAATGGTGGAATAATTTAGATAAAGTTTCAACAACAATAATTAATATTTATTTTTCATAAAAAAACCAAAAAATAAAAAATAAAAATTTTGGAATTAAATACAAATTACCGAAGCATAAGATTCTTATAAATTTCAAATGAAAATTTTTTATAAAATCTCTAGGTGAGAAATTTCTTTAAATTTGTCTCAAATGGTAGAAGAATTTAAATGAAATTTCAATAAAAAATAGTTGTCATATTATTTTTTCCAAAAATAAATAAAATTTTAAATAGGCCCAAATGGTGAAAAATTTAGAAATAAAAAAAATAAAAAATTTCTAAATAGCCCAAAATGGTGGAGAATTTAGAAATTCAAAAGAGAAGATATTTCTAATTTGGCCCAAATAATCGAATAATTAGATATATTTTCGACAAAAACAAAAAATAAAACTAAAAAAAATCTTTTTAACGATAGAACCTCTTTAAGAAATCAAATGAAATTCTTGAATACTTTTAAGGTGAAGAAATATTTTTAAAAGTTCTACCAAACCGATAGAGAGTTTTAAGAATTATTTCCAATATTCAATATAGAATTTAAGACCATTAGAATCAAAACCTTATGATAAATTTAAAATAATATAGTACTATCCTTTGGATGGGCATGTGGGGGTGCTATAACCTTTTTCATATATAACCAAACTCTCGAACCCTGTTCTAGTTAGTAGACCCAAACATATTCTTTTAGGGACCCTTAGTCAAGCTTAAGAGCTTTTTAAAAGGATAGATTCATTAGGTGGTCAATCACATCTAGTAAAAAAAAATTGATGACAACTCCATTTGTGAATTCTAGCTATAGATTTTCAAATCTATATGTTATGACAGTTTGGCGACTCTATTGGGGATGCTAAAGAGTCAAGCCATAGTTTTTTAAATTTATCCTATCCTTGGATCTAATGGTTTTAAAATGTAATGATTATGTTATTTGTTTATTTACTAACGTTTTTTCTTTTTTGTCTTGTATTTTATTTATAGAGTTTGAAAACTTATATGTTCCTTCACACACACTATTACATACATTTACATTACATGAGCTTTATACTTGGGCTTTATCCTTCTTAGGAGGGAGTAAAGTATTTACGCTCTCGTGAGATGATAATCTCCATAATGGCTAATGAAATACTCATACTCAAATTTAATCATTTTCGTTAGTAGCTTGTGATGGGTGAAGATTGAAATGCCTTACTAGTCTGTATTGGACAATGATGTAAGGAGTAATTTGAGAACTTTTAGTGATCAAAATTACCTAACCCTGTATATAGTTCACCCTTAAGAAGCCAGCCTTAAGATAGAGCCATTCCCACCCATCAATAGATGTACCCTTAAATTAGAACATATGAAGGAACAACTTGTATATTGCTTATCTAACCATTTTGTTTGTCTGATTTTGTGCACCTATATCATTTTCATATCATTTAATTCTATGCATTATTTTCATGCTTATGTTTTAACACTGTCATTTGCATCATTCTCACATAGGGAATATTTACCACATATCAATTATTGATAAATCAATTCTCACACTTACATCCATGGAAAGCCAAATGCAATCAAAGTCTGCATCAATTTATCATGAATCTACTTATCATTGAAATCAAGTCAAAGGAAGGTCAAAGAAAATAGGGTGATTGTTTGCCTGAGGGTTTTATCTCATCAATGCCCGATAGAGTTCATCTCGATCTCTAACAAAATGACCTAATTGACTTAAGCAATATTTAGGGATGTATGAGTAGAGCAAGGCATGAGGTATCTAAGAACAAATATGGAGACATAGCTTCACTGCTCCAAGTGGATGTGGATAATAATCTAATTAGAGCCATCATTCAGTTTTGGGATCTTTCTTATAGGTGTTTCATCTTCAATGAAGCAGACATGGTGCCTACAATGAAAGAATATATGGTCTTACATTACTTTGATTTACCAAACCCGGATAAGATCTATTGGTCAAATAAGGTAGGCTATCATAAAAAGCTAGTGCAAATACTTGGACTTAGCTTGCCCTAAGTTGATGCATATGTCAAGATAAAAGGTGAAAGTAAAAATATCCCATGGAGTTTTCTGCGAGACTTCATCCAAGGGCATTTGGATGATAATCAGAGGTTAATGGCAATGGCTATATCCTTATATGGATTGATGATCTTTCCAAAAGTTATTAGGTATGTTGATGTCGTAATGACAGACTTTTTTGATCAATTAGCATACCGACTCAATGCAGCTCCAACCATTTTAGTAGAAACCATTCGCTCTTTGAACTTTTGTCACAGAAATGGTAAAGGTCGATCTAATAGGTGCTCTCAATAGTCTATGCATGGATGAAAAGTCACATTGAGTGTGAAGAAAGCCAGTTTTGTAAACTATACTTACGTTTCAATATTCCAATCAAAGGGTTTTATTACAACACATCGCCTAAAGCAAAGTCAAAAGAAGAATGGGTTTCCTACTTTTGGGCCCTTGATAGCCAAAGGATAATTTAGAGAGCTCATTGGATGCATCATGACACTGTGTTGTATAGTTGTGGGAATCAACCTTGGGTGTTTCTATTGGGCCCATAGGGTGCTATTACTTATGCCCCAACTTTGATGAGAAGACAATTCGAATGTGAGTAATTTATTCCAGAAACCTATGAACTTAACCAGTGAGAATTCTCTTTCACTGAAAAAAAGACGTATGGAATGACTGAAAAGATAAAAAAAAGCATGAAAGCAAACCATCCGAGTTGACCAAGGGAGGCTTCCCTACGACATTACCTTAGAATATATTGTGTGGCATACATGAGGGGTAAAGACATTGTACTTCTTCGAAAGCAATTAGGCAACCATTTTTCAAAGCTTATTCCTCAGAATCCCTAGCTCAAGGTGGACACGGCCAAAAGAAAGCTCAAACTGATAAGGATGAGCTAGAGTAAAAAATAAGAGATTCAATAGAGAAATGAAAAAAAATTTAAAGTTGCAAGAGTAGAAAGTCCAGAGCCTGAGTGAGCAAAAAGATTAGTGGAAAGCTTTATTCCATGATCTAGACAAAATACATTCATTAGTCACACCTGAGCTTACTTGGCTTTTAAAAGAAAATGAACTATTAAAAACAAGGGTGGAAAAAGGACAAAAGGCCACTGTTAGGGCTTACAAACATAGCCAAACGCTACAAAAGGTAGTGGATCAACACACAGCACAAGTAAAAGCCTTGTTTGATGAATGCAAGGGATAAGCTAAATAAAATGAGCTATGAAAAGATATGTGCACAAAAAATAAAAACATATAAGGTATTTGTTTGATCAGCTATGCATTGTTGCAAACAAAGCATCAAAAATGAAGAAAAAGTGGGAGATTTGAAGGTTATGGTGGAACTAATGGGAGCTTATGGGCGATGATTGCTTAATTTCCTAAACGAGGCACAAAATCATTACTAGTAAGCTAGGAAATTTATAAAGAGGCATTAGAAATGAAAGATGATACTTAAGACCTTAGAATATTGCTTTAGCTTTACAAGGATGTAATTTTGAAATTTTATTAAATAAAGTTTTGAATTGAAATTTCTTTTATCAATAATAGTGGTATGGCAAATATTAAGATATTTCATTCATGCATTAATATATCAAACATAGAGCATATAATTTGTAATAATAATGTAATTACGGTACTCAAAGTTTATGGATAGCTTCACCCAGCAGAAACCCCACTTATCAATACAACAAGGGCTCGAGCTAGACAAATAGAGGAAGAAAACTCTTACTATCTTAAGAAGATAGAAAAAGCACAAAAAAAGCTTGAAAGTGAGCTAAGTAAAATTTTGGATGCTGTAATAAGTTAAACAAAGGGAAGGGAATAGAGGAGAATACTAGCCAATAAGATCATCTATCATAAGAGATGGCCGACCTCTTATATCCATCTAGTTTTGGTCCACCTCAAGCTCAGTCTACACAAGAGGTACCATCATAATAGTTCACATACCTTACATAACCTAAAATGCCATCAGCTTCGAATCTAGGGTATTACCATAGCTATGTGAATCCTATTTTTAATGAAAAGGCAATAGAATCAATCCAAGTTCCAAATTTGGATTATTTGAAAAAAAAAAAGAAAAAGAAAAAGTGGTTAAGTTTCTGAAAGACTGAAAATTAGCATGCTAGAAAAAAGATTATGCACAATAGAAGGAATTAGATTTTACGATTCTATCGATGCTGCTGAGCTTTATCTAGTCTCAGATATTGTTATACTGCCAAAATTTAAAGTTTTAGAGTTTGAGAAATATGATAGTACGAATTGCCCAAAGATTTATACTACTATGTACTATCGAAAGTTGGTAACCCATACATATAATGAAAAGCTACTAATGCACACCTTTCAAGATAACCTCACCAACTTCACTGGTAGGCGGTATGTCTAGCTGGACAGAACTCGCATCCGTTCTTAAAGCGATATGGCATATGACTTTATCAGTCAATATCGACATATCATGGATTTGACTCTTGATCATTTATCTTTGTAAAACATGGAAAAAAAAGGTGAATGAGTTATTCAAGGAATACACCCAGAGGTGGAGAGATGTAATTTCTCAAGTGCAACCTCCTCTAACTAAAAAAAAAACTACAATGTTGTTTGTCAGCACTCTAAAATATTTCTATTATGAAAAGATGATAAAGAATGCAACAAAAAATTTCATTAACATGATGATTTTGAGCAAAATCATCGAGAATGCCATTAAGAATAGTAAGTTAAAAGAAGGAAAAATATCTACTAAGAGAGCTTTAAAAAAAAAGAGACTGAAGCTCAAGCTGTTAGCTTTTATAGACAACAGTTTAGGGGTTATCAACCCTATCCACCATAGGGTTACTCTTTATATTATCTCGTTGTGAATAATGCTTCCCCTTACCCATATCAATCATTCCCACAGCCATCATACCCTCTGACCTATCAACCTCCTTTCAGACCTTAGACTATCATATATAGTCTTAATGCTCAACCTTTTCCCAAGACCTTAAACCTATCCGGTTAGCCCAATGGGTGGTTCATGAGAACAATGAATTACTTATGAAAATCTTGTATTCGACCTAATTTTCATGACATATACGAAATTGTATCAAAAGCTCTATAATAATCACCTGATTGCTCTTAGTCGATTAGAGCCACTTAAACCACCTTACCCCAAGTGGTATGATCTTATAGCGTATTGTGACTATCATTATAAGATTACTAGCCATTCCACTAAGAATTACAATGCCTTAAAACATAAAGTACAATGATTGATCAAGGATGAAATGATCAATTTTGATACAAGAAGGGTAACTGCACTAAATGTTAGTGGTAATCATTTGCCTAACCACAGCGTGAATGGTCTGAGTGAGGAATGGGGGCATCACTTGAAAAAAAGTGATAAAAATTAAGACACCTCTCAGTCAACTATTTGATACCTTATGAAAAGTTGATATAATACAACTGGTAAGTCCATGCAATTATCATGGAGCACATGCAGTGGGTGAAAGCAGTAAATATTATAGTAGGACATCTGGGCATTTTATTAAGGCCTATAAATAGTTTTGCCAAAAAGTACAAAAGCTCATGGATTTATACTAGATTGAATTTTATGAAAAAAGAAAGATTCAAAGAGTGCTAAAGTATCTATAACTAACAAGCCATCAAAATTATTTTTAAAATCGATAACAATTAATTGTGGGGATAAGTCGAAGTTAGTCATAGACAAGCTTATTCCCAAGCCAATAACCTTTAAAGTTTTAACTCCATCCTAGTATAAGGATGATAAAGCTATCCCTTGAAAATTTGACTGCGATACAGTAGTCTAAAGGTTAAAAGAGAATGCCATTAAGTCTAATGCCCTCAACATAACTGTTGTGGGGGGCATCACCCGAAGTGAAAAATACTAACTTCAAAAATGCTAGAGAAGGCTAGAAAGAAAAAACAAAGATAAGAGAGGAACATAATGATCTGAAAATGGTACCTAAAAAAGAATATCAAAAGTTGGTGTTAAAAAAAAAAACTTGTGAATTCTTAAAGTTAATGAAACATAGTGAATACTCAGTGGTTAAATAGTGAAACAAGATGCCAGCATGAATCTCATTATTATCACTGTTATTAAATTTGGAACGATACTAAAATGCCTTATTGAAAGTGCTGAACCAGGCATATATGGCACATAATATGTATGTCGAGTATGTGAACCGCTTAACTAGAAACCAGATCATGCCAAATTATATATCATTTAGTGATGATGAGATTCCTCAGAGGAAAGAGGAAGTACCAAGGCTCTGTATATCACCATCAAGTGTAAAAGCCATATTATAGCCAAAGTCCTTATCAACAATGGCTCTACTATTAATTGGACCATGTACTTTCAATGTAAAATTTCAAGTAATGAATATCTCTCCTTCTTATAGCTGCTTGTTGAAAAGATCATAGATTCATATGATAAGTATTATCCCCTCTACCCTGCACTAAAGGATCAAATTCAATGTGGAAGGTAGGTTGGTTATAGTATTTGGAGAAAAAAACATACTAGTAACCCAACCGTTGAATACTTCATATATAAAGCTGCTGAAAAAATGGTGGAATGCTCTTATCAATTTTTTGAATTGGTTAATTCTGTGGGTGAGGGACCTAAAAGCTAACAATTCTCAAAGATAGTGATAAGCCAAGTCATCAATAAATGTTGGTATCCTAGAGTAAAGCTGGACAAAAATTTACATGGAATAAGAGAGCCTCTAACAATAATGAACAATAGTGAAAAGCTAAGTCTAGGCTATAAAACAGAATACTAAGAGATCAGGAGAAAACAAACAAGTAAAACAACAACATTAATTATTATCTCACACTTGTATGAAACCTTCATGCCTGGAGGGTTCATATAACCAACTATAGAAGAAGATCTAGGATAAGTATGGAAAAGGCTTTCGTTGAGTTGTCTATCCATGTGATCAGAGATGAAAATGGGTATGAGTAAAAAATATAGGTTTACCTTTGTCTGCCAGATTATGTACTAAACAATTGGAGCATCATCGAAATACCTTTTATCTTTAAAACCAATTCAATGTAATTATACATCCTAATAGCTTATGCCCAAGGCCTAAGGGTGGTCTTTTTTGTTTGGGCCATTTATCTATTATTATTTTAATAAAAATTAAGAAGGATGCATTTTTATTCATTTCTTCTAGTGCCTTCATTTTTCCATTTTCTAAACATATCTTGCCAACATATCCCATTTTATTTTATTTTTTTATTTTTAAATGAATAGAAAGATAATCATGATAATGATCTAAGAGTTAATTTTGAGAATTCAATAAACACTGATGAACTTGATAATGAAGATGATTTTGAATAGTATGTTATCCTTCCTGACTTAATGAGATTGATTGAGTAAAAAAAGTAAATCAATTGAGCCTTATCAAGAGGTAATTGAGTTGGTGAACTTAGAAGATGAGGAGAATAAGAAAAAGGTTAGAAGTGGCACTTCACTTTCATCAAGAGATAAGCAATGATTAAAAAATCTATTTCGAGAATTCATAGATGTGTTTGTTTGGTTTTACTAAGATATGTCTGGGCTCAATACAAAAATAGTAAACATAGATTGCCCTTAAAACCAGATTGTAAATAGTCCAACAAAAATTGAGGTGAATGAAACTTGAAATGTTGTTAAAGATCAAAGAAGAGGTGAAGAAACAATTTAATATAGGTTTCTTACAGGTGGCCATGTATCCAGAATGGTTAGCCAACATAGTACCAATCCTCAAACAAGATAGAAATGTGTGAATGTGTGTAGATTTCATGATTTGAATTAGGCTAGCCCAAAGAATAATTTTTCTTTACCTCATATTGACACATTGGTAGACCATATGACCAAGCATTCATTGTTCATGGATGGGTTCTCATGGCATAACAAAATAAAGATGTCTATCGATGACATGGAAAAAATCATTTTTATGATCATGTAAGAGACATTTTAGTATAAAGTCATGCCCTTTGGTTTAAAGAACACTAGGGTAAATACCAAAAAGCCATGGTAATGCTCTTTCATGACAAGATGCATAAAGAGATTAAGGTATATGTGGATGATATGATAGTAAAATCTCAGAAAGATGAAAGTCATGTCACTAACCTCAGAAAGCTATTTGAGAAGTTGAGAAAATTTCAACTTAAGTTGAATCTAGCAAAATGTACATTTAGGGTAAGGTCAAGAAAGTTTCTAGACTTTGTGGTTAATGAAAGAGGGATTGAAGTCGATTCAAATAATATATGAGCCATTCAAAATTTGTCACCTTCAAGCACATCGAAAGACATTTAAAGTTTTCTAGGTAGATTGAACTACATTTCTCGATTCATTTCTCAACTTACCTATAAGTGGGATCCCATCTTTAAGCTTTTCCATAAGAATAACCTTAGATAATGAAATGAGAAATGCCAAATGACTTTTGATAAAATTAAACAATACTTATCAAATTTTTTGATACTAGTACCATCTGTTCTAGAGAGACCCTTGATTTTATACTTGACGATGTGTGAAAATTCAATAGGATGTGTGTTGAGATAACAAGATAAGTCTAGCCAAAAAGAGAGAGTTATTTACTACCTAAGTAAGAAATTCATAGAATATGAGTCAAAGTATTCATCTTTGGAAAAAATATGTTGTGTATTAGCTTGGATTGCTAAAAGACTTAGACAGTGCATGTGTCATAGACCTAAGAAGGAGTCTTGAATCTTATATCGAATATAAAAAGAAGGTCACTGGAGCATATAAAGGTTCACACCATCTCTTTCTTGTGAGGTACCTTTTGTAGGATAAAATCGTGAGGCCAAAGGACCAGAGCGGACAATACCTCATAAGGGTGTGAACCCTGACAGGTAGGCTGATCTGAGACATCGAATGAAATGGATGCTCGGGTTTCGAAGTCACGCGGATTCGGAGCTTAAGTCTCAGCCCTTGACAAGTGGTATCAGAGCCAACCTTATACCATTCGATCCATGTCAAGCACTTTGAGAGAGATAGGCAGGGTGGCCAACCTCTATGATGAAAGCGTCACGAGGTTAAGTGAGAGAGAATGTCACAGACCTAAAAAAGAGTCTTGAATTTCACATCGAATATAAAAAGAAAGTCACTAGGGTATATAAGGGTTCACATCATTTTTTTTATAAGGTACCTTTTGTAAGACAAAATCGTGAGGCCAATGGGTCAGAGTGGATAATACCTCATACGGGTGTGAACTGTGACAGGTAAGTTGATCTGAGATGTCAAATGAGTGGATGCTCGGGTCTCGAAACCACGTAAGTTCAAAGCTTAAATCTTGACTTATGACACATGCTTTATCATACCACCTGGCTTATAACAAAAATTGGATCCAATCAAATACATATTCAAAAAGCCCTCTTTGTCTAATAAAATTACTAGATGACAAGTAATGCTCTCAGAGTATGACATCGTGTATGTAAGCCAAAAGGTAATAAAAGAAAATGTTATAATCGAGTTTCTCGTAAATCATGCTACTTAAAATTATGAGCCAAAGAGATTATAATTTTTTAATGAAGATTTGATAACTATTTCCCAACTGAAGAAGGAAAGGTATAAAGAAAAGTATTGAAAAATATATTTTGATGGAGCTACCAATACCTTGGGACATGGGATTGAGGCAATGTTGATTTCTTCAAAAGAATAACACTATCTTATAACAACGAGATTGAGTTTTAATTGTATAAATAATATCGCTAAATATAAAGCATGTGTCATAGGTTTACAAGCTACGATAAATAGAAAAGTTAGAGCATTAAAAGTGTTCGAAGACTCAGCTTTAGTTATCTATCAAGTAAAAAGAGAATGGGTGATAAGAGATTCGAAACTCATTCCATATCATAACTATCCTAGAGATGATAAAGCTGTTTAAAAATATTCAGTTTGATTATTTACCTCAAGAAAAGAATGTAATTGTTGATGCCTTGGCTACTTTGGCAACAACTGTTCGAGTTAGTGTAATATCAATATTTGATCCATTAAGCTAAATGTCAAAATGTGCCAGCTCATTACTCTAATGTAAAAAAGGAAAAATATAGGAAGCCTTGGTATTATGATATCTTTTAATACATTAAGAACTAACAATACCTCGTTTAAGGGACTGATAACAAAAAAATGGTCATTCGGAGGTTAGCTATTAACGTTTTCTTAGAAGAAGATGTTTTGTATAAAAAAAATTATGATCAATTATTATTGAGATGTGTAAATAAGATCGAGGCTAAGCAAATTATTATAGAGGTGCATGATGAAATATGTGAATCACATGCCAATGGACATATGATGGTAAGACAGATCATAAGAGCAGTGTATTATTCATTGACAATAAAAAATGACTGCATTAACTATGCTTAAAAATGTCATAAGTGTCAGATCTATGGTGATAAGATCCATGCTTCACCAATTGTTTTACATGTTTTGGCATCGCCCTGGTCATTCTCTATGTGACACATGGATATCATTAGTTTTATTACCCCAAAGGCTTCTAATAGGCATAGATTCATTTTTATGATGATCGATATTTTTATGAAATGGGTGAAAGCAGCATTATTTGGAAGTGTGACATAATTTGTGGTCTACAAGTTCATAAAGAGAGAGATCATTTATAGATATAAACTTTTAAAAAGAATCATTTCAGATAATACCAAGAATCTGAATAGTAAGATGATACAAGAAATATATATTCGATATAAGATCAAGCATCATAATTTGATGCCATGTTATCCAAAAAATGAATGAGACAGTTGAGACGATAAATAAAAGTATAAAAAAAATTCTTAAGAAGATGATCGAGACCTATAAAAACTAGCATGAGAAGTTACCATTTACATTACATACTTATGGGACATCAGTGCATACCTTTACTGGGGTAGCCCCATTCTCTTTGGTTTATGAGATGAAAGTTGTGTTGCCAATAGAAGTGAAAATCTTATCCTTGAGGGTTTTAAAGAAAGTTGGATTGAAGGAGGCTAAATGGATTCAAGAGCAATATGAGTAGTTAAATTTCATTGAAGAGAAGAGATTGACAGCGTTGTGTCATAGTCAACTATATCAAAAAAGAATGATGAAGGCCCATGATAAAAATGTTCGACCTTATTGCTTTCAAAAATAAGAGTTGATCTTAAAAAGAATTCTTTTAAGCCAACATGATAATAAAAAAAAATAGACTCCAAATTGGGAAAGGCCATATATGGTGAAACAAGCTTTCTTAGGTAGAGCATTAATATTAACTGAGATAGATGAAAATGATTTGTCCTATCCTATAAATTTTGATACTGTGAAAAAATATTATACTTTAAAAAAAAGAGAGAAAAAATGAAAAAAAAAAAGACTCAAGTCAAAAACCCTAAAAGGGATGGTTTGAGTCAAAGGGGGTTCATCTAAGTTGAAAACTTAAAAAGACAACTTAGATAAGGAGGATGTAGTATTAGATTTGGAAATTTACTAGCATAGAGGCTAACATGTTTCGATGAGCTCTAAGTTGTTAAGGGCATCAGGGGGTTGAATTTTAGAAAAAACTTCAAGATATGTTATCATGATTATCTAATTGTTTATTTTGGGCGTTGTTACCCCATACCCATTTTTGTAACCTTTTTTCCTTTTCACACTATTCAATGGCCAAAGTTGTACTATCATTTTTCTTTTAATAATAAAATATATTCTACTTCTTTCTTTATGTTTCTCTTTTTTTGATTATTTCCAAGCCATTTCAACTCTTTTCTCTTTACTCCCTTGCAAAAAATGTGTGATTGCATTTTTACTTTTCGAAATTGAAAAAATAATGGATAAATGAATAATAGCATGAAAGATTTTTACATTATTTTGGATAAGTTGAGAGTGATAAAGGCAAATATGAAATGTTCAGTTCCTAGTAAAGGCAGTGAATCAAAAAAAAAGAAAAAAATAGAAAAAAATTTCTTGAAACAGAAAAATAGGAGTTAAATGAGAAAAATGATTTGGTTTCAGTACCTAAAAATGGAAGGGTTCGGAGCTCCAAGAAAAACCTTGAAAAGCTTAAGTACCACAATTGAAAAGAAGTTAACTGATATTTGCATAGCATGTATTTTGCATAATATACATTGCATGTTTAGTGTGTAGTATGCTTTGCATGTCTAATGCATGAAGCAAAAATATTTCAGAATTCCCCATGGAGAAGATAAATATGAAAACTTTCCAATGAAAGGATTTCAACTTCTTATTTGAAAAAGAAAGCCTCTGAGATAAGATTTTAATCCTTGAAAAAGATATTTCTCAATATTAGGATGATTTGTAAGACCTTCGGGCATAATCTCCTAAAATTTCTTTAGACATGATCTATGACTCTTCCAGACATGATTGTCAATGAGTTTTGTTTATTTTTCAAAATTGTTAAACCTCTATTTAGAAGGAGCCTTATTTACTTTTCAAAGTCGTTAAGTCTCTGTTTAGAGGAACTTTATTTATTTTTCAAAGTTGTTGAGCCTCTGTTTAAAGGAGCCTTTATTTTTCAAAGTTGTTGAGCCTCTATTTAGAACAACCTTTATTTTTCAAAGTCATTAAGCCTCTGTTCAGAGGAGCCTTTATTTTTTAAAGTCGTTAAGCCTCTGTTTAAAAGAGCCTTATTTATTTTTTAAAGTTATTGAGCCTCTATTTAGAAGAGCCTTATTTATTTTTCAAAGTGATTAAGCCTCTGTTTAGAAGAGCCTTATTTATTTTTCAAAGTCGTTAAGCCTCTGTTTAGAGGAGCCTTATTTACTTTCCAAAGTCGTTGAGCCTCTGTTTAGAGGAATCTTATTTACTTTTCAAAGTCATTAAGTCTTTGTTTAGAGAAGCCTTTATTTTTTAAAGTCGTTAAGTCTCTATTTAGAAGAGTAGCATTTACTTTTCAAAACTTATTGAGCCTCTAATTAGAGGAGTTTTATTTGTTTTTCTAAAAGTTGTGAACCTCTGCTTAGACGAGTCTTGTGTCATTTAGTCGGTTCGAGTGTCTGGTTATTTAAAAAAAAACATAAAAAAATGGATGAATGTGCCGAGGTGATCATATGTGGGGTATCTACGTCTTTACACAATTCTTATTGCATAGAAAATGTGCAAAAAAGGGCAGTTATAGACATCTAATTTGATCCAAGCCCAGATTAATTGGGCCTGGCTAATGGGGTCAAATTATTAAGCCCAATAATCATTGGTTTATTTATTTATTATTTATGTTATTTATTTTATTATCTTTTTAGTTTGATCATTTATCTGTTTTTAGTTTCCATTATTTTGTGTGTTTGGTGATAATGATGTTGATTATTATAATAATGATAATAATAATAATAACATAAAAAATAATAATTTTGCCATGAATTTGGAGGCTAGTGCAGTTGTAGAAGGATTTAATCTTTTAATAAGATAAATCCCATCTTTTTGGATAATACAGAAGCCCAATCAAAGAGGAAATCGGGATTAGTCAGAACTCTTCAATTAATCCCTATAAATACCCACTAATCAAAAGTAAAAAACATATAGAGAGAAAAAGGGAAGCAAAAATTAGGAAAAGCACGTGCAAAAAGCATTCAGAGGTTTGTAAGGAGATTTTTGGGTAAAAAAAAAATTCTGGAAAATTTTTAGAAAATTTCTAGATTTTGGCAAAATTTTTTGGCGAAATTTAAATTTTTCGATGACTTTTTGGTGAAATTCCTAGTTTTCGACGAAGTTCCCAATTTTTGACATCCATTTTCCAGAAACCTGTGAACTTTTGGCCAAATTCTGAAAACTCTACCCAGATTTCGACGAAGATCCAGAATCTGGTGAAGGATTCAACTGGTGTTTTTGGAGAATTTAGAGAGAGAATAAGAAAAAATGAGGAGAAAAGAAAGATGGAAGAAGGGAAATTTGATGAAAAAAGTCGAATTCAACCTTATATACCTTGTCAAAACGATGTTGTTTTAGCGTTAAAAGACCCATCAAGATCCACTCATTTCTATTCGAGCAACTCGACCCATAGCGCTAACTTGCTTTTGACCCGCGTTTGACTTATCTCCAGCTTTTAACTCCAGCTGAGCTCAGTTGTGAGCGAGCTACCAAGCCACATCCCTAGAACCACCTTTTTTGTCTCTAGTCGGGCTGAATTCCAGCTGCCAAGCCAAGTTGTTTTGGTATTTTTATTTTATTTTATTTATTTAGTTATTATATTTGTTTTGTAAGTTTTTTTTTTGCATAATTAAATTTAGAAAAAATTAAAAAATATAAAAAAAAAGAATAAAATATTTTTTTGAAAATAAATATTAATTATCCAATGATGGAATGTTTAAAAATTTTAAATGGTAAATTTTCATAAAATTTCTAGGTGCCAAATTTTATTTAAATTTGTCCCAAATGGTGGAATAATTTAGATAAAGTTTCAACAACAATAATTAATATTTATTTTTATAAAAAAATAAAAAAATAAAAAATAAAAATTTTGGAATTAAATATAAATTACCCAAGAATGAGATTCTTAGAAATTTTAAATGAAAAATTTTTATAAAATTTCTAGGTGAGAAATTTCTTTGAATTTGTCCCAAATTGTGAAAGAATTTAAATGAAATTTCAATGAAAAATAGTTGTCATATTATTTTTTTCAAAAAATAAAAAAATTCTAAATATGACCAAATGGTAAAAGATTTAGAAATAACAAATAAAAAAAATTCTAAATAGGCCCAAATGGTGGAGAATTTAGAAATTCAAAAGAGAAGATATTTCTAATTTTGCCCAAATTGTGGAATAATTGGATATATTTTCAATAAAAATCGAAAATAAAACTAAAAAAAAATCTTTCTGATGGTGGATCCTTTTCAAAAGATCAAATGAGATTCTTGAATACTCTTTAGGTGATGAGATATTTTTAAGAGTTCTACCATATCGATAGAGAGTTTTAAGAATTATTTCCAATATTCAATATAAAATTTAAAACTATTAGAATCAATACCTTAGGATAAATTTAAAATAATATAGTACCATCATTCGAATGGATATGTAGGGGTGCTATAACCTTCTCCATATGTAATCGAACTTCTGAATCCTGTTTTGGTTAGTAGACCTGAACTTATTCTTTTAAGAACCCTTAGTCAAGCTTAGGAGTTTCTTAAAATGATACATTCATTAGGTGGTCAATCACACCTAGTAAAAAAAGATTGGTGGTGTCTCCATTTGTTAAGTCTAGCTATAAATTTTTGGATATACTTGTTATGACATAATTGACACCTTCTGCAAAAATAATTTTTTATGAGCATTTTATATAACATCACAATTTATAAATATTTTATGATTTTTTAAGTCTTAACAACAAAACAAGCCAAATTATTATTAGAAAAAATTAAAAAGTTAAATTAAGCATAATATTAAGAGTAAATCAATAATTAGCTGATACATCTTACTGTATTAAACATGCTCAATTTTGTTCAAAAAGATTTGTTTATACAAGTTAGTAGTACAAAGATATATTTGTATATTATATGTTACTTTATTAAAAAAAGTTATAATTGAAAAAGAATATTATAATGAATTATTTCCTTTTTTTTCACTATTTATCTAAACAATGGTTGTTAAAATTTTTTTTCTTTCATTTCTTCTCCTTTATTAATTTTAACTATTCAAAAAAGAGGTACATTTATCATTTTTTTTCCTTTAAAAAACTTTCATTTTCTTTCTTGTCCTTTCATTGCATTTCTTTTATTAGTATCTATCCAAACATAGTGTAAGATATATTGCGAGTTCAAAATATCTTAAGAGAAGGATGGTGGCCAGTTAAGAATTTATTTCAAATAAAAGGTGATTCCAAAGTAAATTAAATTTCAAAACTTGCTCAACATGTGTAACCAAGTCTTGATGGGACATGTATAGAAAGAGAAAATTTTCATCCAATCATAAAGTGGCACATGTCCAGTAAAATTTTTTTAATTAATTAATTAAATTTTTTTTAATAAATTGGTTATCGTCATGTGGATTAATAACATTATTCAATTTAATTATATAATTAATTAATTTTATGATTAATTAAATATGTTACTTATTAATTGAAGATAAAACACTTTGTTTGATCAATCAAACTTTATCAATAAGTTATTAGTTTTTATATCTAACTAAATTACAGTTGTTTAGAGATAAAATAAAAAAATGTTTGAGTTCTTTTAAAACTCTTTCTTATCTGACAACAAGCTGGCACTATAAATATAGTGCCTCCTTTAACCATAATTGATAATTCACAATTCTAAAGAGAAGAAGAAGATTTTAAAAACCCAAAACTTCTCCAAAGTCTCAAGAAAGTAAGTTTTGAAGAATTGCAAATATGTTAAAGAACTCGAAAAATAAAACACTTGGATTCCAAGAATTATCAAGCCATTGCTCTTTGATCTTATTCCATTTAAAAGAAAGAGATCGATTTCATTTATTTCAAGATCAAGTCAACAAGACCCTTAAAGCATTCAAGAACAAGTCTCAACAGTCCTTGAAGCATTAAGATCAAGTCTACTTGACCCTTAAAATGGATTTTATTAAAAAAAGAATCAAAAGATTTTTTTATAATAAAAATTTTAAGAGATTGTAATTTTTACAAATATGATAAATAAATTTATTATTTGTCTCCAATTTTCCTTGTCATGTTTTTGACACAAAATTAGTGTGTACAATAAGTGAGTAAACTAAGAAGGGTTTTGAGCATTTAATCATTCTTTAGCAATAGCAAAAATCTTTATGATAGCATCACTAGACTTGGAAATGATGATTTCTAGTTGTAGGTTGGCCAAATTCCCTAGGTTTGATTCAAGGTCTTTACCTTACAACCATGAATGATTAAAGAGGTCTTTTCCATGGTTTTAGTGTGTTTTTGCAATTTGCTTTGGATTTGAACATAATTGAAGGAAGTATAAAATGGAATTTAAATGTTGCTTGCTTCGTATGATTAGAAGAAGAAAATAAGGAGAAAGGAAAAAACTTTTCAAAGTATTAACTTTCATTTTACACGGTACAAAAAGTAAAAAAGAAGTTTGAATAAAAGGACCAAGTGTGGGTCTCCTTTGTCTTTTACCCTTCAACAATCCCCTACCACCTTGAGAGTCATCTTTTAGACCTTGCTTCATTGAAAACATCTTTAGGACCGTGAAGAATTTTCTACGTTTTGAAGCTTTGACTATTAATTGGATTTGAAATTAATTGGAAAAGAAAACTTTTAAAACTTTTAAAATTAAAATTTTAAGTAATTTAATTTCTTATAAGTTTTATTTTTAATTCTAGTCTATTTAAATTAAATTTAAATAAATTAATAAAAATTATATATTTAAAAAATAAATTTATTAATTTAAAATTTTATAAAAATATTTAGATAGATTATTATTAATATTTTTTAAGTGTATATATATTATAGTAATTTCTTTGATTTTTAAATAGGTTTCTACTCATTCTGGTTTTTTGAGGTTGAACACTTTACCTCTAGGTCATGGGTCATGAGATGACCCATCGGTCCCCACTTGCGAAGAGAATGAGTCTCTACATGAACAAAGATTGTACAAAATTAACAGTTATGTCATTTCAGCTCGTATCCCATTTAATTTATTGAAGGTTATTCATGTCGTTAATCTCAATCCATGTCGTTAATCTCGATTAATGTCATTATAGTCCTATCATACATAACTTCAAATGAAATGGGATATAAGCTGATATAGCATTAGCTTTCAATAAATGAAATAAGATATGGCTCATATAGCATAATTGTTTCACATAAAATTCAACAAAAAAATTTAACTAAATTTAAAGAAAATAGTCAAATAATAGAGTCCATCTATATCCATGAAGCATATTAAAAATATTCTAATATTGTTTATCAACATCAAACCTAATAATATAATGATAATAAATCCAAATCCAAATGATATCCATTAACATCACACTCAAAACATAAATAATCATTAAAATGTCATCATTAAAGACTTTCTTGAGACAAGTCATTTCCCATGCATCAAAGCCTATTTGTAATGCAAAAGCAATATGTTAATAAAATTGGATATGGATGAAAAATAATTAAGTATACTTTAAGAGTAAAAAGAGTTCAAGTAATTTAGTTTTTGCATTATTAACTTTTCCTTCATGAGTCATCAACTTCAAGAGTGTTTGAGCATTGTGTTGATGAAGCTTCTTCCTTTGTAATCTTATTTTAAGTTCATCTCTAAACACTTTATATTAATTAAAAAAATTATATTCACCATCGTGCTAGCTAGAGGTGAACTAAAAGAACTAAAATAATCATTAAACAAATTTTTTTAAAATTATTGCTTTCTACAAATAACTAATCCTTGTAACAATAAAGTTTTCCACAATATTAGGTTTGAGTGAGCTATGATTTCGATCAATAACTTTACCACCAATATTAAAAGCAGATTTTGATACCACTGTAGTTATAGAAATGCTAAAGATAGCTCAAGTCATGGCAACCAACTTAGGATACTGAAACTCAATGGCCTCTCAAAATTGTAAAATATTTAATTATATTTTCCTCTTGATCCCGTGTTCATCCAAATATAACTCTAATTGAGATTTTTGCATGGTAATGCCAAGCTTAGTACTTTCATAAGTTTCAAACTCCTAAGTAAGAAAAACAAAGTGTTAAATATGTTAAAATAATGTTAAAAATATAGAAAAGAAAAAAATCATATTAAAATACAAATTATTCATAACAGAACAAAAACTAAAATTGAATCACAAAATAACATTTAAAAAATACATGAATTATCTTTAAGATATCTCTATGCGATCGTTCACCCAAAGTTAGGTTGTGAGGAGTATTAGTAACAGATTAAGTAGTAATAAAAGCCTTAATAGCATATTCATTAGAAAGAGAAAATAAATTATCTTTAACTTTTTTTTTTAAATTCGACTGAATCATTCTCATAAAAGCTTTTTTTTACTTTAAACCACAATGTAAACCATATAACGAACATCCAATATGACAACTATAGTTAAAATCAGGCCAAATTTAGACATATACTTGTCAAACTTAGCAAACATTTAGTAGCCATATTTTTCATGTAGAAATCATTTTCATTCATATGTTAATTCAAGGTTAAACATCATTTCAATTCATATGCTGATTGACGGTTAAGTGCGCCATGAATTGAGAGGAAAATATAAGTTGGCTGTAGGGTACTTTGGTTGCCTATTTTTTGCAATATTTGCAAGTGCATAGTTCGTAATCAATTAATAAAGTGATGAGAGTAAGAGTATCATCCCACAATAATTATAGAATTGATTGTTGGGTGGATTCAATTACCAAAGATGACAATTTAGGCTCTTATATCTAAACGAATGAAAAATTATGGTGATTTTCGAAATTAAAAAAAAAAAAAGATTGAAAACAATATAAGCTTAGATCTTATTCAATCAACTGTCACTTGGTATGCAATAGATTATGCCTAAAACTAGATCTAAAGAAAATAAAAATTGAAAATTGGAAATAATGAGAAATTAAGGTTGGCTGAAACTTGTATTGCATAAAAGAAAGAAAACAAGATTGCATTTATGTAACTGAAACTTGAATGAGAAAAGAGAGTGATTACCTAAACTTAGATCAATAAAATAATGTTACAAAATAGAAAATAAAGAAGAAATAAAGCCTTTGAGAAAACTAAGAATTGTATTGAAGAATTTAGAAACAATCTTGTATTGGCAAATTTATCACCTAAGCCTATAACAAGAAACTAAAAGAATTAAAGAAAAAAGAAAAATAGTGTGAAGTGAGGCATGATTTACAAATGAGGAGACCTTGCCTATTTATAGGCGTAGGTTCAGCTATAAAGGATTAGGATTACAAAATGTTGAATTTTATTCAATTGCTAAAAGATCAAGCTAATCCTCATTTTTAAGTGGTTGGCCAATCATGGTCTCTTTATGCTTGGAAAGGCTTGGTCGAATAAGGTTCTTAAACCTTCATCTTGACCATTGATCTTGCTTGGAATCCATTATGCTTCAATCTCCTTAGTAGGTTTGGCTAAGGTAGGATTACAATACCATATAGTTTAGTTCAATCCAAACTCTTATTATTCAACTTGCTAAAGTCCTTCCTTCATCAGAATTTTTCAAATGATGAATAAAGAGTCATGGTGAATGCTCTAGTATCCATGTTAGCTTGAAATTCTTCTTTTATCACATGTTTACTTAATCTAATCTTGGAACTATGTTAGCCGATTGTGATAGAGTCTTTGTGCATGTAAACACTTCAAATGTGCATCAATCCTATTAGAATTTGACTTTAGCCGAAGTGATAGGAAAGTGGAAGTCCTTATGCAATTGAAATTCTTTAAATGTACATGCAATCTTCATGGGAGTGATTTAGTTGAATGGTGTAGAGTCATTTGAGCATGCAAACTCTTTCTTATAGCTAAATGGATCAAGTGTTATAATGCCAAATGGGTTCAGCTACATCCTCATGTATGGCCGAAAATCAATTTTGCATGTGGGCTTAAATGGCTTGCATGAAAATCACATCTTAAGGTCTTGAATCCCTAAAAATCATTAAATTAGCATTAAGGCACCAAAAACCGATCAAAATTTAAAATTTTGCATCAATTTTAACGTGTAAAATCACTTTAATTTTAGGTGTTATAACAACCTCAGACTTAAATCTTTGTTTGTCTCAAGTAAAATTCTCAAATTAACAATACCAAAAATCATTATACATGCTCATAAAGTCAAAAATTACACAAACCTTTATTAATTTACTATCGCATAGTACAAAGTTAATCATAAATATAGATTTGTAAGAAATTTCTTCAAAACAAGCTTTCAATATCTTATGATCTCTTTACATATAAACTTACTCCATCTTCAATTTATACATATAACTCACACAAAAAGAACAAAACATTTCATCATATTTCAACTTAGAGATAAAACAAACTTCATATGTTCACTTTCCTCTTCTTTCTCCATTAATGTTAGACTTATATACTTAACTCAAGATCAAATGGTCTTTTAGGCTTGTAATATAAGGCTTGGGTCAAGATAGGAAAACAAAAATTTTTAGGCTTAAAACCCTTAACTTACTTCTTTGAAATTCTTTTGGACTGATTTTGAAAATTTGAAGAACTCTTAAAACTTTTTCAAGACTTTAAGGCATCACTTTATTTCAATTTTTTTTTTTTTCACTAAGCCATTTTTGGCTTTATTATAGCTTTGCCTTACTTTTCTTTTGTTGATTTTTTTCAGTTCTTATCCCCTTCCTCCCAAATGAATAATAATGTCCAAAAACATGTAAATATAATAGGTTAGGTAAAAAAAAAGGCATAATATTTAAACAAAAAGCTTAGGCTTATTATGTGGCTACATTAAACAAAGAAAAGGAAAAATATATAGGTTCAAAATTAAGGGTACTAGGGATGCATCATTAAAAATGGGCTTGAAAAGTTCAAACAGTCTAAAAAAATGCTTAGATCATCTTTTGAGTCAAATACAACCTAGGATTTCACCTCAAAGATTGAGTAGGTGAATTCTAAAGTAATATTCATATCTTCAAACTTCCATTCAACTTAATGTTTCACAAAACTTTCTCAAGAATCATAACATTTCATTGAAAAAGAATAAACTCACATGCGTAAAAATCATATCCAAAGAAAAACTTACTTTAAAATTCATTCTATTACTTCATCATACTCATAACTATCTTCATATCATACTCAAGTAATCTTGAAAAGGTATGCCAAATTAACTAGGTTTGGATAATAATTAAATCTAGGATGCTAATTTGGTTTTTTAAAAAATTTTGAAAAACTAATTAAGTTCAAAAAGCATGTTTAGAAAGCATTTTTTCTCCCACACTTTAAAATAACAAATAAAAACAAATCAATTAAGCATTTAGGAAAAAGAAATAATCCTTTAAAATTTTGTTTATAGGCTGAATCATCTTTTGCATGAGGCATCTCCTTGTATTTCTTTCATCCCTACTAAACTCTGAAACAACAAAAACAAATCAAAGCATACCTATCCTAATAAAAACAAGAAAAAAAGAAAAAGAAAACATGAACCATTAAAGTAACACTTAGGTTACCTTTCAAACAACACTAGTTTTGCTCAACCTTGACCATACCTTTTTCTAAAAAGGTTACGTGACTACCCCATACTTAACACCAGAATCTATCCACTTAATAGTCTTTCTTCTTATCATATTTTCATCAACAAGCTCTAACAAATAGTAAGGCTCAATTATTATGGCAAAATTTCTCACATCTATCAATGTCTTTAATACAGTTGGACTACAGTAGGTGGGTACTAGCTTCAGTACTAATAAGAGAGGTACAATCATGAAAAATATAAGATTTGTCTCTAAGTCTAAAGGTTCCTCCATGGTTGGTATAACTTGAGTAAGTGCAGTGGGTAATGTGTCTTCTTCCTTTTTTCTTGGGTTTAACGAGGGGTATTTTTAAAGGTTCAAGCACATTTTCAATTGAACAACCCTCAACAATAGGCTTTTTCACCTTATTCAATTCCAACTCATGATTTTTATAGGGTTGGAGAATTGGCAAGGGTGAACTATAAGGTTTAGGCTTAACTTCAGTGGAACTAATCTTAGATTTTTCAAGAATGTTTGATTCTTAAGTCAATCCTACATCCATTGTCTTAGGATGATCTTCCAATTCCACTGCTTCTTTGTCTTCCATCCTAACAGGTGTTGGCATCACAATAGGTGCCTCGTTATCTTTGTCATTGCTTATTATTGGGATCTTTTTCTTGGAGGCATTTTTCAATCTCATACTTTTCCTTTATATCATCATTTTTGTCTTCTACTTCAGGTTCTAATATTTTCAAAAGTGTTTTTTCCATTAAGATGAGTTTTTTATCTTCCCTTGTAAAATCCATATATTCCTTCTCATTCTCTTCTTCTTTAACTTTTTTCTCCTCAGATACTTTCACAAAACTAGATAAATTCATCACTACAAGCTTATCCATCAAGTTATTTTCATTTTAAAAAAAAAATAGGTCATTTCTTCCTTATAGGAGTATGAATCATTGCATGCCTCATTGCCTTGATTTTTTAGGATTGGACTTGGTATTGCTAAGCAAGGTTCCTAAAGGTCAATTGGCTATGGCTTGAGTTAGTTGACCTATTTGGATTTCAAGGTTTTTTATTGATGCAATTTGGCTTTGAATGGTTGCATTATTGGCTTGCATCAATTGGGTCAACATCTTTTTGAAACTTAACTTCATTTATTGGGGTGGATTATATGGTGGAGAAAAATGAGGATATATAGGGTATACGTGGATGACAGCTCTTGACTATGTTCCCATAGGTAACTAAGATGATTTCCCCATCTTGAGTGTAAGTATTTGAATAATGGTAGGCTTGGTTATCTCGATGCTTATCACTAAAGTATTCTCTATCATTGATATGAAAATTATCAAATAGGCTTTGGTCTAAATGCACATGACTATGATTACAGCTTTTGTCAAGTGTATCTACCTTTTCAACTAAAGTGCTTACTGTAAGGTTATGTATGTAAAAAGGTCTTCATTATACCTTTCATTAGTGCTTTATAGTCTAAAATTTTGGAATGGCAATTGGATGTAAGAATAATCAAACAATGGCTCAAGATAATCCCCAAGGTTCTAGCCTCACTGCAATAAAAACCTGACAAACAGAAAAGAAAAAAAAACATATTAGTGTAAATAAACTAAAAAATGTTTAAATTACAAAAGAGTAGAGATATTTATTAATATTGAATTAAAGCATCGCCTATAATCCCCAATAACGGTGCCAAAACTTGATTGCTTATTTTTGTAATATTTGTAAGTGCACAATTCATGATCAATTAATAAAGTGATGATAGTAAGAGTATCATCCCATAAGGATTATAAAATTGATTGTTGGGTGGATTCAATTACTAAAGGTGACAATTTAGGCTCTTATATCTAAACGAATGAAAAATAAGGGTGATTTGCAAAATAAAGAAAAAGAAAGATTGAAAACAATATAGGCTTAGATCTTACTCAACCAACTATCACTTGGTAAGCAATAGATTGTGGCTGAAACTAGATCTAAAGAAAATAAGAATTGAAATTTGGAAACAATGAGAAATTAAGGTTGGCCCAAACTTGTATTGCATGAAAGAAAGAAAACAAGATTGCATGTATATAATCGAAACTTGAATGAGAAAAAATGATGATCGCTTAAACTTAGATCTAAAACAATGTTGCAAAACAAAAAATAAAGAAGAAATAAAGCTTTTGAGAAAACTAGAAATTGTATTGAAGAATCTAGAAACAATCTTGTATCAGCAAATCTATCACCTAAGCTTATAACAAGAAACTAAAAGAACATTAAAGACAAAGAATTAGAGAAGAATAAGAACAATGTGAAGTGAGGCATGATTTACAAGTGAAGAGACCTTACATATTTATAGGCATAGGTTCGACTATAAGAGATTAGGATTACACAAGGTTGAATTCTATTCAAATGCTAAAGGATCAATCTAATCCTCATCTTTAAGTGGTTGGCCAATCATAGTCTCTTTATGTTTGGAGAGGTGTCTCTTTATGTTTATAGTATTGTACTTTTCAATAATCATGTATACATTTTTCAGTTATCAATGAAATGAATTTCTCATTATCCTTGTCTCATCTGACCGTATTGCTCTTAATCATTGTAATGTTGATTGATAATATAATATAAAGACCATTATTTATAGGAATTGGCCAGCTATTTGCTTGCAAAAATTGACAAGATAAAAATGAAAAAACTAACCAAGTCATTCAAGTGAACTGTTTAATTATAACTTAGCATAATAATTTAGTCAAGTTCAAATCTTGTTCAAATATATTGATATTACAGATATTGGTTTTTAGTAGAGAATAAATTAGTAGAGATGTGGGACATTGAGTAGTGCGATTAAATTTCAAGGACTCGTGTAAGTTGAATTAGAATATGTGATGAACATAGTAAAATCCGCATGTAATGAATCAAGTTATTTCATAAAATGTAATAAAGTAACATAAATTAAAACTATGAACTAAACTTTTCTTCATCAAGAAGATAAATTCATACTTAATGATATAGCTTATTAACTAACCTTAACGATTATAGGAATAATAAATCAATAACGGTAAGGATTGCTTTATAGACACTTAAATGTGATAATGAAGATAAATAACTTGTTAAAAATAACAAGAAATACCTTGCTGTGAGACAATTGATTTGTTATCTAAATTTTGGTGTGTAAGCCTTAGTTTAGCTAGATTAGTGTGAGGTTGATTTTGATGAGACTGAAAAGTGACGCATGGGGTGTATTAGACGTGTTGTCTAGAAAGCCTTAACGTAATAAGTAGACGTGGCAGGGGCACATTAGGCGTATTGGCATAGAGCCTTAACGCAAGAGATGAAAGTGCCAAGGGCACATTGCGCGTGTTAACTTCGAGCCTGACATATTCAACATGTTGGCGTGAAGCCTTAACGCAATAGATAAAGATGTCCAAGGCATATTGGGTGGTTGGCATAGAGTTTTAACATAAAATTTAAAGGTGTTAGGGGCACATTAAGTGTGTTGGCATAAAGTGAGAACTATGTTAACCTATATGCCTTAATGCAATAGAAAATGGCACGTAAGGCATGTTGAGTATGTTGGTAGGAAGTGGGAATGGTATTTACCTATATGCCTTAACATAATAAAAAATGGCACAGGGGACTCAACGTAATAGAAAATGGCACAGAGAGCACGTTGAATGTATTGGTAGGAAGTGAAAATTATGTTAACCCAAATACCTTAACACAATTGAAAATAGCATGCAGGGCTCGTTAAACGTATTGGTAAGAAGTGGCAACTGTGTTAACTCGTATGCTTTAACGTCATAGAAAATGGCACATGGGGCACATTAAACATATTTGCAAGAAATGAGAACTATGTTAACCTATATGTCATAATGTGATAGAAAATAGCGCGCAAGGCATATTGAGTGTGTTGGCAAGAAATAGGAACTATGTTAACCCATATGCCTTAACGTAATAGAAAATGGCATTTAGCTTTTATTGAGAGATAAAATTTTGAAAAAGGCAATAAAATGCCATCCATCTTTGTTAAGATATTTCTTATACAAAGTTACTTACAAGCAAAGGCAATTAAACTGAAATATTCATTTTAAAATATATAGGTACTATAAAGCAAACATTAAAATTCAAAAATATTATATGAATGTAAAAGACCTAATTATATGTAGTATTTTTTTAAATGAGCAGCATTCCAAGTTTGCCTTCTATGTCTTTTAGTCTATATGCTCCAAACCTAATAATGATTGCAATTCTATATGGTTCTTCCCAGTTAGGTGGCATCTTTTTCTTTTCACTCACAGATTTATTACCTTCGCAATTTTTGAATACTAGATCACCAACTTGGAAGTGTTTATGCTTAACTCTAGAATTGTAATACTTGACAACCTATTGTGCTCTGGCAGTTATTTTAACTTTAGCTAAGTCTTTAGTTTCTTGTAATAGATCTAAATTACCTCTTAAAGCTTTTTCATTCTGACTAAAGTCAAAATGTGTTGTTTTGAGTGTGTTACACCTATTTCCATGGGTATAACTATTTTCATCCCAAACATCAATGTGAAGGGCGTTTCTTTCATGACTAAATGATCTGTGATTTGGATCACCCAAAATATATCGAGGGTTTCCTCTACCTATGCCTCTTTTGCTACATCTAACTTTGTTTTTAAGGTAGTTAAAATTTTTTAATTCATGAATTCTACTTGCCTATTTGTTTGGGGATGAGTCATTGAACTATGTACTAAAGCCATTTTGAAGTTTTAGAAGAACTATATCAATTTGTCAACTTGAAATTGTGTTCTATTATTTGCCACAATGGTGTGAAGAAGATCAAACCTATACATAGTATACTTTCAGGTGAAGTCTTTTATTATTTTAACCATGATAGTGGCAATTGGTTCTACCTCTACCTATTTCATGAAATAGTTATAGACCACTATCATGAAATTTTTTTTAGGCAATCATTATAGGAATGGTCCCAGAATATCAATACCTAACTGTGCAAACAACCATGGAATAAAAATCTGATTGAGAGCTTTTACTAGCTACTAGGGATTTTGGCAAACGCTTGACACTTATCACACTCTTTACCAACTTCATTGCATTTTTTTCTCATTGTGCTCCAATAACAACCCTATCTTAACACAATCCTATCTTAACACTAGCTTGCCACATACCTCTTCATAAATTTTTTTAAAAATATATTCTAGTTTAAAAAGAGAGACATATTTAAGAAAGAGGCTAAAAAGACTTTCTTGATAAATTATCTCCCATTACTACAAATCATACTAATCTTTTTTGTACCTTTTTACACTCTACAATGTCAAAAGGGTACTCTCTTTTAAGGTACCTTTTAATAGGGTCATCTAAGTATTTTTTTTTCTTTTATGCAAAACATAGGTGGGGTTTGCAAATAATTGGGTGTGAGCACCATATACTTTAATAAAATCTTCCCATGCTCTTTAGTCTTAATAGATGCTACTAATTTAGACAAGGAATTAGCCCTAGCATTGTTAGCACAATGAACCTACTATAGGGTTATTGAGGTGAAGGACTGATTTAGTTGGCATATGATTGCATGGTATTTGATAAGCATCTTCATTTGAAGAGAAACCAACTGTGAGTCTGTATAATTGATAATATTTAGACTTGCTTCTGATTCTAGTCCTATAGCTAAAGCCTCGTACTAAATTATGTTATTAGAGATAGAAAAATTAAAAGACAATACATACTATCATTTATGCTCTTTTGGGCTTAGTAATAAAATTTTAATGCTAGACCTATATTTTTCTAATGAACCATCCACATATAACAATCATGTGAGCTCTGGCAAGGGGCTCACCACTGAAAGATGTTGAATAATCTAGAGGTTGGTGTAAGGGTTCCGTTGGTTGATTTATCTTTTTTTTTTGTAGTTTTATTTGGGTTTGTTCGGTTTAAGGTTTTGGATTTGTAGGCAAAGGTCAAGTTGAGACTAGAGAGGTTTTATAGTGCTTTACCATTGGGATTTTACCTCGGGTGTGAAAGAACACTCGACAAGGAAGTTTGGTAAAGCTTGAGCCTTAATGGTTTTCTTTGGCTTGTACTCAATATGGAATTTGCTAAGTTTGACACTCTACTTTGTCATTCTTCCTAAAGTGTCTATTTTGTGTAGGACTTCTTTGAGTAGCTAGTCTATTAAAACAATTATGGTGTGTGCTTAGAAATATTGTCTCAATTAGTGAGCTATCGTGACTAGCACGAAGGCTATCTTTTCCAACCTTGTATAATTAACCTCTACATTCTAAAGGCCCTATTAACATAATACACTGTTACTTGGTTTTAATTGCCTTCTTTTACCAACACTATTGCCATTGTTTCATCAGAAGCTACCAAGTATACATACAAAGGCTCACCAAGATTAGGGTTACTGAGTAAAGTTGGCAAGTGGAAATACTACTTAAGTTCTTCAAAGGCTTTTTGACATTGCTCATCCTACTTAAATCTTGTTACACTTTGAAGAACCTTAAAAAATGGTAAACATTTATCTACCAGCTTAGACACAAATCTATTAAAGGCTATACTCACCATGTCAATCTCTGCATTTTTTTAGTAGTTCTTAGGGAATTCATGTCCAAAATAGTTGTCACCTTCTTGAGGTTTGCCTCTATACCTTTGTTGGAAACCATAAAACCTAAAAACTTTCCTTCACACCAAATGTATACTTGGTATTATTTAACTTCATATTGTACTTTCTAAAAATGGTAAATGCTTTTGTTCAATCTCAAATATGTTATTCCAATGAGAAACTCTTAAACAATGTATCATCTATATAAACCTATAAAGATTGACCAATCTACTTTTTAAAATCTTATACACTAGTTTATGGTATATGCCTTCTATATTTTTCAACTCAAAATGAATCACTGTGTAGCAAAATAAACCATCTATAGTGATGAAAGATATTTTTTCCTAATCCACCCTTGCTAACTTAATCTGATTGTACCCTGACAGTGCATCTATAAAACTCAAATACTTGTGGATCATAAAAGAGTTCACTAATCTGTCCATTGAAGGTAAAAAGAAACTATTCTTTGGGCACACCTTATTCAAATCATTGAAGTATACATACATTCTCTGCTTATTATTGGCCTTCTTCACCATAACCACATTGGCAAGCTAATTAGGATACTTGACTTCCCTAATATACTCAGCTGACAGCAATTTATCCACTTCTTTCTTCACTACTTGGATTCACTTAGGAGTGAACTTTTATTTTTTTCACTTAATCGGTTTAGTAGTCGAGTTTATGTTTAAGTGAAGAGCAATAACACGCTCATCAATGCTAGTGATGTCTATTGCAGACCACACAAAGACATTAGCATTCTTTTATAACAATCTATACAACATACTTTTTACCTTAGCATCCAACAAAGAACCTGTTTAAGTGGTAAGGTATGGGTTTGGTAGGTAAAGCTGGATAGGTATAGTTTGCTCGATAGGATAAGCCATGCATTCATTACTTTCATTCCATGCATCCAAGTTATCAATGCTTAAAGTCTAGGCTAGGGCTGGGTTTATGACATAGACTAATGGGGTAGAATGTTTTGGGGTCTTTTGTGGGCAAAGGTGAGGATGGATTGGTGGTTTGATTCTTGTTCTAGCTTTTAGGTAAGTTGAAGGCTTAAAATGTGGTATTGGTAAGCTGTCACCTAATTTGTTTTCATGTATCCTACTATAGTAGACATAAGAAATTTAACCTTTAAACAATAAATGACAGTCACCATATTGGCCGTCATCATCAATGGCTTGCCAAAAATAATATTATAAGTAAAAGATTGATCAACCACTAAAAAGTCCGTTAGTGCTGTCAATGTATGCTCACCATCTCCCATTATAATTGATAAAGTGATGGACCCTTTCACTGTAATGGGTTATTAACAAACCCAAATATAGGCCATAATGGCCTTTAAATCTCCATATGCAAATCCCATTTGCTTGAAGGCTTGATATTGAATAAATCCATTATGCTATCACTGTCAACTAATATTCATTGCACTGAGTAGTTGGCTAGTGTTGCTATGACCACTATAAGGTCATTACCATTGTCAATCAGGATGTTAGTATTATCTTTTGAGAATTGCACCTGTTAGTTCTCAATTCTCTATTTCTTAGTTGCAACACTAATGGCCATTATACTGCATAAATGTTACTTGCGCTTGGATTTACTATTTTTCCAATCTTCAGTGGCCCCCACAATAACATGAATAATACCATGAATTGGGCATTTACTCCCAGCTTTCTCTTAATGGACCTCCTTAATGTGGTAGGATGAGCTCTCACCTTGTTGGTAATTAGATGCTTCATAATTTTGAAAGGTTAAGGGGTTATTAGTTTGGAGTTTAGTTTGGGCATTTATCATGCTCTCCAGTCTTTCAATCTCATTTTGGAAAGCTATGCACTTATCAATGAAGTGCCCCTAGTTTCATGGTAAATGTAATGTCTATTTTATGAGGGTTGGTTATATAGGTGCCTAGTTGGGGGTTTCACTTGGTTATTTCTTTGGGTGGGGCATTGGAGGTAGTGTGATGGCATTTAGGGTTCTGTTTTAGTTTTAATATTGGTTGGACTGTATTTGAGAGTTTTTATTGTTATTGTTGTTGTTGTCCCAGTCTCTTTTCCCTGCTAGCTATGAGTTTGATGATTATCATGAAACTGCTGGCTCAGTGTATCAATCCACTTGTTCTTTCCCTATAGATGTTCCTGATGTTGTTCATATTGCTCAACATATCAACAACCCTAATCTTCTTAGACTTGACAAATTTCTAGGTCATTTCCTATACTTGGTACAACTATTCTAATTTGTTTTTCGTCAAAGAATATCTTAAATAGTCATGCCTTACCAAGAGGTAAAGGCCTGGATGGCCCATTAAATGTTAAAATCTTTGATCTCCAAAATTAGGGTGTTAAACCTTTTCAAGTATTACCATAACATTTCTTCAGGTTTTTGCTTTATGGCCAACAAGCTTAAAAAGGAGCATACAATAGCCATATTACTTAAGAAATGTGTCAAACACTCTCTTTTAAGGGCATTAAAACTACATATAGTGGCGGAGGCCATAGAATAGAACTATATCCTGGCTCTTCCATCCAAGGTGGTGAGAAAAGCCTTGCATTTCATTACATCAAAAAACATTGTGCAAGTCTATAAAGGTTCTAAAGTAGTCTAAGTGATCCTCTAGGTCAATGGTCCCATTATGGGTGTCTTTTGGTAGTTTGAGGAAAGATGTGTGTCAACTTGTCTGATAATAGGGGTAAGAGGGTTACGATCATCCTTAAGCCACTTGAAATCCTTATTTTTCTTTTTTATCAAGTTGGCTAACTTATTGCGCAAAGTAGTAACTTGCATGACTAGATCATTTTCTAGGTTAAGGTTTGCATGTGTTTGGTTTAGTGTTGGGTTTTATATAGTATGATCATGACAATGGGTGCTATCATGTATGGTTTATGGGTAGGTTTCTTCAAGGTGAGTTAAGTTTTGTAGTGGTGGTGGTGTTCCCTAAAAGACAAAAGCTAAACTTTCTCTAAGATGGGCTCTTTCTTGGAAAGGCTGTTGTGTAGCCTATTGGTATTGTTGGAGTAACCTTTGTTGAATGGCCACTTGGGAATTTAATAATTGTATTAAAGCCATAAAGGCTTAGTTAAAGTCTGGGGAAAGTTGCATGCCAGTTTGATATTTTGGGATTTGTGGCATTGGGAGTGAAACATGTATAATGGAAGTTACAGAGGGAACGTTTGGCCACAAACTAACATAAATGGGCTGTGATGAAAGGATATGTGTTGTGGGTAATTGAGGAACAAGGTTTAAAGGTTTAGGCACAATGGTATGGGTAAATTGTGGTGTCAATGTGACATTCAAAGATAAAACTCCCATTAACTTCTGATAAAAGCTTAAAGGTTGTGTTGCCCAAGCATTTAATGAAAGCCAATTGTTGGGGAATAGGGAATTCCAAGTAGGAAAATTTGGTTATGAATTTGAGAAGGGATTGGTAAAAATGATGTTACCTTAGTAGCAGCTGTAGGTTGAGTAAACATTTAATGGTAAGAGTTAAGAGTCTCAAAGGGATATGCCTAGTAAGACATGCTTATCGTTTCCAACAGAAAACACCAATTGTTAATGGTGTTTTTGGATGTCTTAGCTAAAAGGAAGAGAGAGATGGGGACATTGGAGTTGTTACTCTGGGGCACGTTTGATACTTAATGTAGTGCTTGATGTAGGAAAATTTGGTTATGAATTTGAGAAGAGATTGGTAAAAATGATGTTTTAGACAATGTAATTTATAGAAAGTATTAAGTCTATTTTTAAGTCTCTCTTTTAAAAAAGGAATTAAAAATATTGTATGAAATGTCCATATATAGTTTAATGGATACATACCAATATTGTTATTTTGTTTTTTAGAATTTGTTGCTATTATTGTATTGAAGAGAGAAGAATGGAAGGGTATTGAATATTTCCTGTACATTCATTAAATGCTTAATGATGTTTATTGGTTATTGACATTGTTATTCTGGACTTCTGGGATACTCTTAAATAATAGTGCTTCAATTTATATTAGAAAATAAAAGTAGATCATGATTCATGAAATATGTATTAAGAAGTTATTTGAATTAATAAAGACTTACGAAAAAAGATAGCTATAGTTATGTTTTAATTTAAAAGTTTTTCTAATTTATTGCTTTGCTTAAGATCAAAGGAGTCCATTGTTGGATTCTGAACCGGTTCTCAGCTGAAAGTGGGTGTAATCAAAAGCTTACAATTACAGGGCCAAAATTAGAAATTGGACTTGATATTGCAGATGCCCACGCAGTGAGGTGGGATTGGAAGCTGCATATTTTAGTTTATGCCAACCTGAGCCTCTTTTCGCAGTTCACCATAAGTGGGCTTGAGAAGATTCGTCACATTCAGTTCTAAGAACCTAGAAAGACCAGCAGTTACAATTCATGCTAAAGATCCGGTGATCAGTTTGATGGATTAACATACTTCAAAAAGGTGGTAGACCACAAATGATGCATCAGAAACTCAATGGTTGCTATTCTGGTTTTTGCAATGCGTCAACATTTTTATAAAATTAACGATTCTGCTCAGTCCTTTCAACAAACCGCTTTTTCATGACCTTTGGGGCAAGAAAAGAACAAAAATTGCTCATGATTAAGAAAAATAACAAGCATCAAGCTAAAACCCTTATTTCCGACCTGGTGACTTGGATTCTACTTGAGCCTCTCCCTCCTCAGCCTCTCCAATTCCTTGACCATTTGCCAGTGTTCCAATGACAGACAGGTTTCTCCAAAACTTGAGGATACCAAGCGGGCCATTGTCAGCCACCTACAAATAATAAAAAAATTATCTAAGCTCATTGCAACTGCGAGGATTGAATATTATATAATCAAAACCTGTTACTAACCGGCTGAAATCTCGACTGCCCAAGCTCCGATCTGCTTGTCTTGCTGCAACCAAGTCATCTTCTACCACCTGTGAGTAAACATCCATGAAAAAAGGAATCATAAAATACCCTGAGAGGCTGAGACGTCCCTTCAAAATATAAAACCAAATGCAAAAAAAATTCTTATGCAAGAATATAAGCAATGCCAGAAAGATCCCTTGTCACAAAACTGAATTTAATTGATCAAAACCATCAACAAGGATCAAATGCTCAATAACATAAACAGATCATTACATGAAGATATTAAGTTATGATACTAACGATCCACCTTTTATAACCTAGCAAAATGAATACATCACTTTAACATGACTTGAAAGATTCATTACATACTATCAGTCCATTCATGAAACTTAAAAGAAAAAAAAAAACTCTTAAAACTTAGTATAAGACACTACAAAAGTGGGTATTGAGAGGTTGACTATGGGTGACGTGTGAATTTATAATTTGATAAAATTTCATAAATCAGGGCAAACTTTCTAAAACTGTCACAGTGGTGCAAGTGTTCAGCCAACAACTGTACATGGTAAAACTGTATTGGCAGAATAGCATGCTAGAAGAAATCTAGTCAAATCTAATTCATACCTTCTGCATTTCTGACCCAATGGAATGCGGTAATAATCTAACAGTTGCCAAGTACCATCTCCAAGCTTCCAGTGCTTCTGCAACTGGTATCTCAAAGGATTCGAGAGAAGATGGCTGAAAAGGTACAACGACATCAGCAGGAACAATGTTAGATTTCCCCTCAGAGAAAATAAGTAACTGGACATCTGCTGCCATTTCCATTTTATAGTACTGAAAGTCATACTCCACCTGAAAACAAGGTACATTTCGAGTGAGTCAACTTCAACTGAGGTCAAAGCAGAATTTCCCTAGTATAATTGTAGCTTTAGGGGAAAAGAGTTGCAATATTTCAACTGCTTGAATAAATAAACCAAGCACAATTTTCCAATATGCTCATTAAATTTCTGAAATCTTCCTTGATCTTGTAGATCTATGCACAAACATGCAAACAGGGTTCAACAAACCCAGTGGCAGCTTACTTTCTGAAACTCCATTAGATTTTTCAGCGACTTTGTATTCTCAATTCCAATAGAGCTGAGGCTTCCTGATTCTAGTTGGGTTTCATCAACCATTATGTGTGAGCCCTCAGGCAGCTGCAGAACTCCGGGAATCAATCTGCAACATTAACATTGTGAAGCTATGAATAATTAATGAGAAATTGATCGTTGCTAGTTGCTTTCACAGTGATTGCTGGCAGTAACTTTCCCTAGTTACAGGAATATGAATAAGGATACCTGTTTTCTTGATAATCCTTTTTCGGGGCAAGAGAGGCAGTGTTCAGATATTCCAGTGTGAGAGGTATGAAATGTGTGAATGGTAAGAGGCTTTTGAAAGCTTGGCTAAGTCGAGTGCCAAACACAGTCGCACTTTCTTTGCTTAAACCCATTAGATTTAGTGACAGCTTCCCCACAGCAACATCATCTACTCGAGCATGAACCTGTCCAATCAGTCTTATTATTTTCTCACATGCTAAGATGGGAATCAAAAGGAAGAATTCTCAAGGAAACACAAGTAGAAGAATATTACTTTTTTAGGTTAAGAGTTATGGGATATAAGGCTTAGTTAGTTGTTTATTGTAGGGAAGAGTTAATAGAAAGAATTTAGGAGGGAATGCGTGAATACAAGTGGCTTCCACCCAGCATCATATACAAGAAAATAAAATGATAATTATGGAGGAAACCATTACCTTGGACAGAAGATGCAACAACATGAAATGAGCAGCTACCTCGTCATTTCCAAGAACAGTTGTAAGATGCCTGAACAGAGCTTCCCTTATCCCTTTCACCAAATGTGGCTTTGGAACGAAGAATGAAAGATTAAAAGTGAGAAATGAAAGATGAGGAAGCATAAGAGAAGCCAATAGAGAATTGAACTGCAAACTTGTCAGCATGAGGTAGAAAAATGCAGAAATCCATAAACTTCTCCAGCAATTTACCTCCATTATTGGGGAGCTCTGCAGAAAGTCATGGACTGCAAGCTTCCTATGTACAAGACAGTGCAAGCGTGGGACCTACAACAGGAAAGAGTTGGAAAAAAATTACTTAAAACATATCTTGAATCAGACAACACAAAAAGAAATCAAACCATTTCATTACTGCAAGCCATTCAGAGAGCAGTTAAGCTACAAAAAACTTGACCATAAAATAATTGTGATAAAACACATACAGGTAGTTTGAGAGTGTGGAGTATTTTCAGAGTGGTCATTTATTCAATAATTTAGTCTAAAAAACTACATTTTCATTAATAATATTAACAAAATTTTGAACTGATCTGTCATTAAAGAATTAGTTGACCTAAAACAATCTGTACTGGTAATGAAGCCACAAATGTTTCGCAGCTGGAAACAGATAATACCTTATTAGGGGGCAAATGGACCAGTGCATCATCATAGAAACTATTGGATAACTCATCATTATCATCCTTCTCAACTGCAAGCTCTGAATCAACAGTAAGGACCCCAATAAACTCAAAAACATCATTTAGCTTCAACTCTGACTCTGGAGAATCATATATCTGCATTATCAATATAGAAAATAATCAACCTTGGTTAAAACAGGAAGAATAAACTCAGTCATCTATAGATTATTTCAGTATATCTGGATGTATATTGGAAAAATGACATGAAATCATTTACCTTTACAAGGCAAGGAAGGTTATCTTTGTCGACGTATTGAAATGTACTCATGCTGGAAGAAGAGCTTGCAGTTTTAGAATCCCTAGACTCTGGTGAAGGGGAAGGAAATCCATCTTCTCTCTAGCAAAAAGCAAAAAAAAAAAAAATCTTATTAGGAAAATCTTCCTTATGAAGAAGGATGTAAAGATAACATTAAGAAAAAAAAGAAAAAAGGAAGCCGATATTCAACGAACAACTCCAAAATACCCCTCATACGTTCAAACAATGTTTATTTTAGCCTCCAATTGTAGTTTTGCTTGATGTGGCAATTGAACTCAGATTTGGCTTAAATGAAATTCACTTAATAAGCTGATGTGGCAAAATATTGTCAAACAAACCAATTTCAAGCACAAATATACCAAAAACCCAATATTTTTTTATTCTTTCCATAACTAAATTCAGATCAAAGAAATTTGCATGTTTGAATATTTTAGGAAATCCCTGACAATTAATTTGATAAGACAGTAAAATGCAAAAAGTGAAGCTATGTGAAAAATATGTGAAGTTATAGAAATATTTCTACAGGTTTCGGAAGGTTTTCGGATGGTCCTGAATCTCTTAAGAATTTGGCTTCAAGAAAAATAGCATGCCAATTTCATGGGGTCATTCATGGCAACTAATAATGTACAGAGAATATGGTATCAAGGCATACTGCTCCCACAACAGCAATAATGACAACACAGTATACAGTTGAATGCGGCAATCTTTAAGAGCTCCAAGGATCAAGCAAAACCAAATAACATCTCTACAGTGTTTAATCTCAGAAGCTAAGATATTTCTTGGTTCTCAACAACAATGAAACTTAAAATTTCACGTAGCTCTTCTTACCATCTTCTTGGTAATTGGAGAGCTTTTAATCTCATCATCAGGAACCTGTAATTAGATATAGCATCTAGGTTAAGTTCGGTAAACTGCAAATGCATTAAAACACAATACTACAGGAACCAAAGAACTAGGCATTGTTCTTGAGGAGTTCTAAGCACATTAAGAAGGCCCAAAAAATTTATAAGCATGTTCTAACCAAATAACTACTTTTAACGTACCATACCTTTAGTATAGAACAGCCCACCTAAACAAATTTATAATCTAAATCCTAACTACTTTATGGCAAAATCAAACACAAACTGAAGGCAAGACCATCACCTCATTTTCATAGAACACAAAGCATGAAGACTATCCTATTTTTATGATTGTGTGACATGGTTAGGCCATGCAGTTGGGAGAATGATGAACAATGAAATGAATAGATAAATAGTAAATGATGAACAAGGAAATGAATAGATAAATAGTAAGGGGAGCAGGACCAACCAAATCCAAGGGGTCGGCATCTTCATCATCCATCCTACGCCGCTTCTCCCTGTTTTGGGATGACCAATCCATGCCTCGATTAGGTTCCATTTCACAAGAAGGTTCAGTCCATGAACTCTGTCCTGGAACCTAAATAAAAGAATATGATCGCAACCAATGAACAATAAGACAATGGAGTAAAACCATGTTCCAATTGCACAGTATGTACCCATTTAATAGAAAAAAATAAGAACTTAAAACCATGAATGTCCTATCAACCGGTTAACAAATAAAACACTATCATTAACTACCAAAACCTTAAAAAAAAAACAGTAGAAGAATAGAACTGACAGGAACACAGTAGAGCAAACGGCGTTCCCAAACACACATATCAGGAGGGGTTCCCATTGGATATTGAGAAACATCCATGAACTTGTTGGTCCTCCATAAATTCCCATCCTTTATTTAGCAACAGAAAAGAGAAACAAAAGAAAAACAATTAATTTCACATTCTTAAAAAAGAGTACAACAAAAAAAGAAAAAGAAAAAGAAAAGACAAAACTTTAGAGCTAAAAATATGAAAAAAGAAATGGAAACTTACTACCTTGTAAGCACCAACATAGAATTCATTTCCCAACATGTCCTGAATCATGCCCCGGTAACGTACAAGACTGTTGGGCTGAACCCATCTCATAGTCTTAGAATTAAGGATGGGCACCTGGGAGAGTCCCGATTCCTGGAAGAGGAAGTGGCGGAAGAGGTCTAGGGCACCCCAGTCCTTGCCGTCAAAGGCTAAGGGATGGGTCTGGGTCAGAGATCCAGACCCTATCGCCTTCTCAAATGTCAACCGGACGGCTCCCAGTGGGTTCGCCATGCAATCGTACGGTGGACCTCCCATCTTTCTCTCTCTGATTGATCGATTCGTTTGACACTTCCTCACTTCCCGCGCTATAAGTGAGAGGTAGGTAGCATTTCCCGCCAGTTCTTCCCGCCATTTCGGCTGCGTATGACTGAGAATAACGTCGTAGCCCCAAAGAACATGGTTTACGGCCCAAATATTTGACTCTGGCCCAGTACTTTGACCAAATGAAGAAGGAATATGGCCTAGAGGTCTGATCAGTGGGAGATTCAAGTTGGTCTAATACCCTACTAATCGGGCCTACAGCCTGCCTTCTTTGCTTGGTTTGCAATTGTTAAATTAGTACTCCATATCTCTTCTTCGCAACTTATAAATTTTTATTATAATTTAACAATTATTTAATTAAAATAAATAATTATGTAAAGATTTATTACTTATAAATATAAATTTCAGACAAAATTTTAAATTATAATTTATTAATTATAATACGATGGTAGTAAATAATATACACTTTATCTTCTTTTGATTATCATTTAAAGGAAAACAAGGAAAGATTTACGTCTCTTGACAAGTTATATAATTAAGCAAATATCCCCCCCTGGATGATTTGGAAACTTAGGATAATCCTGCTCACCCCTTTCCATGAATGCGATGAACAAAATTTTCTGAAGGATTGTGCTAATATCCATCAATGTAAAGATTTCAAACGAGTTTCACCTGGTAAATGTGCATTCATATAAGCAAGATTTTCTCGAAATTTACACGGTAGTAGCTGACATGCAATTGAGATTGATGCACGACTTACTAAATTTTCATAAGAGCAATTTAATTTCTCTATTGCATCAAACAAAAGAACGAGGTGAATCTCCCTTAAACGAGTTATAACTTTCTCGACAGGCTTGGTCAATCTACAGGTGCGCCTCTTCTACTTTATCTTGATATGACATAAAGCTACAAAAACTACTTCAATGAGATGAGAAGCTTACACCACATAAACCATGCCAACCTCTAGCAAAATACTGGTAGCAGCTTAAGTGCCACTTCTGGTCCCCGGTAATTCCTTCTCAAGAAATTGTACCTAAAATTTGTGGCCAATCTCTTTAAAACAGAAGATCCTTGCTTTGCTCGAACATGTAAGCGCCCTGGTATGAATGCACTCCCAGCTTCTTGGGCTGCCAACAGATCTTCTGGCTCCCCTCGCAACTGCACCTCCCTATCAGTCGGCATATCAGATTCGGAGTCATCATCAATGGCAAATCTAACTCTTCTTTCAACAGCACCCACATGCTCCATCTCGATGACATCTATTACACTCTCTACTGTTGAGAATCCAACTGATAAACTTGCTGGTTGCACACTTGCCTCAATCTCATACGCTGGTGTGCCCGAAAATGCCACTGTCCCAATCATAGCTAATCTACATTCACTGGATGATTCATTAGTGGGAAGCATCATCCTCAGTATAGGGATTAGTGTACTGGCTTCGATGCCAACCATCGCGGATGAAATCAGCCAGTCAGGCAACTAGTTCCGATTCAAAAAAAGCAACATCCTGGTGTACATCTTGATATCCATAAAGAACAATGCACCTATAGGACCGATGAGTGGCAAGACCCACACGGACCACAAGATAACGCTCAGCCGGGGACACAAAAGGGACAGTACTGATTTTACACACAAATATGATGACACGGTGGAAGGGAGGAAGGTTAGTGATAAAACGAGAAAAGTTAACAGGGGATTCGTGAGGTAAGATCAGGAATAACTAAGCCGATACCTGTACTGGAGCAATTTCTAGGGTCAGACCCAATGCTAATAGCCATTCTAGTGATACCTTATCGTGGAGATGAAGTTCATATTTCTTGATGGTGGCATAATGCCATACAAACACGATTGTCATGAGGAATAGAGCCAAGAGAATGGGGAGCCAGGCACCTTCCGTGGACTTGGCGAGTGAAGCTGACAAGTAAAGCAACTCAATAGAACGAAAGAAAAGAAGAAAGGAAAGAGCTACAATAGGGGGTTTGTGCCAACAGAGGATAATAAGCAGGGAAGTGAGGCACGTCGTCACCAACATCACAGTCATCATTGCCAATCCTGAAACGAATAACAACAAAATTGTAATGCATCAAACTTCTCTGTTTCATCTAATATAGAAAGATCTCCTTAAACCATTTTCGTAAGAAGTTTAATTAAGAGAGAGGCCAATTGAATAATCTTCCAAAAGAATAGGAAAAATGGATCTCATGTTAAGGAGGAAATTATTTTAATTGTATGTTAGAATATTATTATCTGCGATGCAGGAAGTTTAACCTTACCTGATGCATTCCTCATGCGTTTTGTGTCTCTAAACCAATAGTAAAAACAACGCAGGGATAGTAAGCACCCAATTGATTTCAGGGATATATTTGGCCATGTATATGTATCTTATCAGAGGTGTGAATAACCTTAACTCTAGGAAAACAACCAAGTGATTGGCTATGATTGATGATTGAGAATGTTCCACTAATGATAGCTAGGCTTCCCACAACAGAAGCGTGAATTGCTACTACTAGAACGGGCCATCTCACACTTTCTGTACACAAAAACGTTAAGCAATCAAGTTTATTTGTGTAAAACCATGAATTCAGGTTCGTACCTACAGAGATATACTGCAATCCCTTTTAAGCTGGGTAGACATGACACATTAAGATGGTGTTATACTATTGAACCACCTTTCTATCTTTGGCACTTTCTCTAGCTCTTGGAGAAAAAGGGATAGGTAGGGGGTTTAGATACTCAGACTAGAAATTTACATGTCCCTATTACATCAGTCAGCTTCGTACCATTTTATTCTTGGTTTTGAAAACAGATGATGGGGCACATACCTGGAACTGAGATGTAGAAACTGATGTGGTAACTCGTGGTGATGTTGAGATACATGTCCCTATTACATCAGTCAGCTTCGTACCATTTATTCTTGGTTTTGAAAACAGATGATGGGGCACATACCTGGAACTGAGATGTAGAAACTGATGTGGTAACTCTTGTGGTGATGTTGAGACAAGTAAGCAGCTTGGCCTATATATGCCAATATAAGGGCTGGATAAAACAGAAAGGTAAAAGCAGTCGGTGGTGAGACAAAGGTTAACTTTCATTTTAGTAGCCAGCTTTGAAGTCACATGAATAGGTAAGACGTTAGTATCAAATGAAACCTTTTACAGGATTAGTGTTGAGTTATCTGAATTGCAGCATAAGAGAAGTGACCAAGATCAGAAAACATTGCCTCCTAGCCTGCACGGACAATCAAGCATAATATTGGCATTTGTTGTTTGTCAGTTGTCACAATGAGCCAAACTTAAGATTACGGTATTAGTTATCCATATATATCTAGTTTCAACAGAAGACTTTCAGATGGTCTACTGATGACTCGGTAACTTTGGCTGGTATAATGTCCCTTACATATTAGATCACGCAAAATGTTCAGCTCATATGATAGGAAAGGTTTCCTTGAGTATTATGTGAGTAAAACTTTTGAATTTTACAACCTAGCCAGATTATATTACGAAGGATATGGATTTTCACTAGCAGGTTAACTCTATGATAATTGTGAAATGGTTGCTCTACTTTGCCAAAATACTTGATCTAATCATCTCAGATAATGATCTTATCATGACTATGAACCAACCTTAAACTGGGTAAAAATCAACTTATGTATGTCCCAGGCACAGATTACTTTGAGCTAAAGAGATTACATTGAACCTACCGACGGCAAAGTGGACAAAGACACAATGCAACATGAACATTTACCATATGTATGTATGTTCCAAACTCACCTGTTACGCAGAGCAGTATGCCTCCCAAAGACATCCATCCACCTTTCCTTATCTTTTTCAAGAACTTGAACATGTGATATGGAGGAAGAGCTTTATAGACAAGCGGGTTCCAGTGGATTATATTATATAAGCCAAGGGCATTGGTGCATAGTAGCCATGTTAACACAATTGGAGCAAAGAAAATTAAGACCGATGAGTACCCTAGTGTTGAAGTGCAAAAAGACACGCCAAAATGAAGCAAGTGATTGGAATAACTGCATCTGCAAATGAGGGCATGAATTTCAGACGAAGTGGCAGCAAATTAGAGCGAAGATTGGAATTAACCGTGTATATACAATAACAATAACAAACTAAGCTTTATATCCTATAATTTTAAGATTGGTTGTATGAAAGGTCAAAAAAAGGGATTATGTTAGATTGTAAATCTTCTTATGCCTCTCATTTCTATAAAAAAAACAACCTTTCCATTTATTTCCTTAACTCTTATATTATTTCTTATTATTTACATCCATGATTTTGTGGTTTACCTTTAAAAGTTTTGGTCTCTCCCAAATCCACAAACTCATTTATCCTAATTGGTACATAGATAGACTTACGTTTCACATGTCCATACCATCTCTCATTTTTTTCGAATCCCTTTATTTTTTATTTTTTATTTTTTAGTCTTATCATACATCTGGCTACACTCAATTTCTGATATTGTTTCTTATTGGCCCAACACTTAATCCCATAGAAAAATGCAAATCTTACAATTATTTTATACAACTTCGCCATTAACTTTAAAAACATGTTGTGATCACACAACATATCCGATGCACTTCGTTATCTCATCCATACTGCTTGAATCCTATGATTTACATCCCTTTCTATTTCATCTTCACTTTGAATAATTGATCCAAATATAAAAAATGACTACTCTTTGGTACTACTTCATCATCCAACTTAATCACACTAGCATTCATTTCCTTATGACCACTAAACTTACATTCCATATATTCAATTTTAGATCTACACAATTTAAGGCCTTAAGACTCTAATTGTATGCTTCCATAATTCTAATTTGACATTAAGATCATCACTAATTTTGACAACTAAGATTAAATCATTGGCAAATAACATACACTATAGCATTTTTTCTTAGAAATATCTAGTCAGCTTGTCCATAACTAATACAAAAGAAATGAACTTAGTATTGAGCCTTGATGAAATCCTAAGGTAGCCACCAAATGCCCTCACATTCATTACAACTCCTTCATATATATCTTTAACTATGTTAATTTATTTTAAAATGATTCCTTTCTTTAGTAAGGCCCACTGAAAGCACCTCTTAGGGAACTCAATCATATATTTTCTCCAAGCCAATAAATACAATATATAGATTTTTTTATTGCCTAAAACCCTTACAACAAAAGTCTTTGTAGACACCCCATTTTGTTCAGGGTCCTTTGTCAATTAAAATCAGTCCAAGCTCGATTGTAAATTTTTTTTATTTTTATTTTAGATTTTTATTTCATATTTATCATTTTTAAATTTTTATCTTATGGTCTACTTATTGTTTATTTTCTTTTTCTATTTTCATTATCTGATTTTTTTTTTTTAAAAAAGAAAGATTGAGATTAAATTTGATGATGATCAGAAAGGATAATTAGATGCTAATCTTTAGCATTGGATGACTAATGGGAATTAAACTGAAACACAATCTCTTGGTTTTATATATCATTACAATTCACAGCAAGAAAGAACAAAAAAAAAAGATAGAAAAAGAATCCGAATAAGAGAAAAAAAAAGCCAAACAAAGGGGAAGCCCCCATCGACACCAAGCCTTCGAGGCTTCCCCTCTGTGGGAAACCTTCCCTTTCTTGACCCTGCCTTTGGTTCCACAAGCACTCCTGCCTTTGGTTCAACTGAAAGTCTAGCATTTGGGAGCACTGGAACTGCATTCGATGTATCTAATGCCCAGGTATTTGGAATAGAGGGCCAGAAGAAAAGAGAGATCAAAGCTATTATTGCCACGCCATCCTTTTATTCTTCTTTCATCGTCGTCTTCTACAAAAAGAAAGATCACCTGTTCAACCTCTAAAGAGCGTTCTTCAATCATCACCACAATGGCTTTGCTTTGCGCTTAATAGCAGCCTTCATTGGGAATTACTATAAGCCTGACTCTCGCCCTGCAACTCCCTGGTGCTTGTCAGGTGCAAACTCCATCAATTAGCTTGTGTAATATTGGAACATCTGGAACACCTTCGACTCCAGCAACTCCACCAACAGCGTCTCTAACTGATTCACCATCACAGTCTTCTGATGGAATACGTGATATTGACATTACACCGTCAGAATCAGGTTTTTTTTCAGGAACAGGACCTAAATCTGCCCCACGAAGGAACAGAGAGAATGCAGCTACAGTTTTGGTTCACCTTTGTGCTGGAGACCAACAACGTTTAGCAGAGGCCCAGAAACTAGGAGCGATGGTTCCTTTGGTAGACTTGGTAGGGGCAAGCGGAAGGCTGCTCAATTGTTTGAGTGCATAAGTAGGTTTGTTGAGCAGTAAAAGCTGGCACAGGCGCAAGCTGAGGCCCAATCACAGCTGTCTCACTCTCAGACTCAGGAGCCACGGCGACATTCCATGGCAAATATTGTTGATAGCTGAGGTTCATTTTGCCTTAATTTTTATTCATTTCGTCGCCTTGTTTCTGTTTACGTATTGAATAAGGAAGGCTTTGCTTCGAAAGAGGAGGTTGAAGATCACCTGTACAACCTGTAAGTATTCATTTATTTATTTGGAAGAATATTTTATTCATAGAATCATCAAAGTTTTGAAAAAAAATGTGACGGGAACGTAAGAACGAGGCAGAGTTTGTTACCCGATAGGATTCTCCAATGGGGACGATGACATTGGAGAATTTATATTATTTACGATTTCTGACCACCCTTTACTGTCTTCATCTGAGTTTTCCTCTGTGGTGGTGCATTGCCGTGGTACTTCTGCTCGTAACTTACCCTCATTTCGCTGTCTTGCCGCAATGTGTCTTTTTCTTCTTCCGTGTACGATGAGACCCAGACTAATTTTCTTGAGTTAAAAGGTTAACAGGAAGAGGATTAAAAAGAAACTGCTATCTCTGCTGGAACTACACCACATTTTCCTTTGAAACCTCTTATCTCTTTTACACATTCCCTTTCTATTATTACCTCAAGACAGTTGTATTCTGCTCCCTCCTTCCCTATCCTACTTTTTACTGAGCGAGAGACTTCCTCCAGCTCTTTTCTATCCACAATTCGACTAAAAGCTATGGCGACGAGGCACTGTAGCCCAATAACTACCAGCGAGCGATGATTTCAACCGACGTCCACCCGTGAAGAGGGAAAGATTTGAAGAAAGCAAACATGAGTCACATGCCCTTCTTTTTTTTAATTGTTGTAAGATGGCTTGTGATATGCCAGGTCTCTTTGTGTACAGTAACAGAATTTGACAGCATTAAAGGGATGGCCAAAGTTTAGGAGACAACATCCTAAAGTGAGCGTGGTCTATTATTCCAGGTTGTCAAGTCATCCTGAACATGGAATTGCCAAGCAGCAAATGACAGGTGTCGGTGGTGATCAATCTTAAGGTGGATGGAGATGACCACCATTAAATTTGTTGATGCATTGAAGATACCATACATTGTTCCATCCTTTGGTGGCTGCAAATCTTTGTGGATCAACCGGCTGTAATGTCCTATTGTTATTATTTCTGAGCCAAATTATTAAATCACTTTCTACATCTCAAGTCGTCTTTTGTGTTTAGAGCCGCGTCGAATTCCTCAAGCCAAGATATTCTTTTATTTGGTATTTTATTCATTCATTCACTTATTTATTTGTTTTTTTATGTGTTAGTTATTTTTAGGAGTATTTTTTTTCTTTTTTTGCAAAAAATAAAAATTTTCAAAAAGAAATATTTTTAAGGAAAAGTTGAAAGTATCAATTTCCTCGAAATTAAAGTTTTCAAAAGATATTTTGAGGAAAAGTTGAAAGTATCAATTTTCCTCGAGATTAACATTTCTAAAAAATATTTTGGGGAAAAGTTGAAAGTATCAATTTTTTCTACACAAAAACAATCATTCTTTTTTTTCTTTTTTTTATTTTTTTTAATGTTAAATAATCGAACGATGGAGACTTTGTAAGTGAAACAGTAGTTTTCTTACATACTCCTTGAGGTGAGAGAATTTTCTTAATTTTCTGCTAAAAGTATTAGAGTCAATTGAGAATAATTTTCAATAATTAATTACTTGGTAAATTTTTAAGGCTCATTAGATAACACAAATTTAAGTTGGTACCATCTTTTGATAGACGTTGTGAGGCTGCTATAACTTTTTTCACACGTAATCGAACTCCCAAACCTTGTTTTGGTTAGTAGACCTGAACCTATTCTTTTAAGGACCCCTTAAATTTAGGTGTTCCCTGAAAGGACAAATTCTTTAGGTAGCTAATCGCACCTAGAAAAAAAAGATTAGTGGCGATTCCCTTAAGTCAATGTCTAGCGATAGATCCCCGAATCTAGACGTTATGACATCTTGACGACTCCACTGGGGACTTCTGAGAGTCAGGCCAGCAAATAATTTGTGTTATCCAAAAGTCTAATAAAATTGAACCTTTTTGTATATATGTGTTATTTCATTGCATGTTTATTTACTTTGGTTAATTATGTCATTATATGCATGTGCATAACATGAAGCTCTATATTCGAGCCTTCGTCCCATAGGAGGGAGTAAAGTACCTACTTGCTTTCGTGAGGTCTATGCCTCCGCAGTGGCTAGCGAAATACTCCACTTAAATTGAACCTTTTTCGCTTGTAGTCCTGTAATGGGTGAGGATTAGGGTGCCTTACTAGTCTGTGATGGACTAAGGATGTTAAGGACAATTTTGAGAATCTTTAACTTTGACGTTTAAACCACATATAGTGAACCTTAAGATACTAAACCTAGGATAGAGTCGCTTCTACCCAATGATAGATATACCCTAAAAATTAAGACACAAAAAAGGTGTTTATATAATCAATTTTGATTGTTTATACTTTGTGCATCATTTTCATTATCATATGTAACATTATGCATCAGCATCACTTTTATTTCATCATGGAACTAACTATGTTTGTTTGTCTAATTGTATGCATCTGCATTACTTTCATGATCATCATTTGCATCCCAGTTTCATATTAGATTCCCTTCAGGACAATGTAATTTCATTCGTGCATCAAAGCATCATACATAAAGCATAGCATAGCATTTTTCAATCATAACTTGTGGTGCTAGAGGTTCAAGGATAGCTCCACTCAAGCAAACACCACTACCAATACACACAAGAGCTGCGAGCAAGGCAAATGGAACAAGAAATTCTGTTTCAATTTAAAGAGATTAGAGAAAGCTCGAGAGAAGTTAAAGGAGATTGAATAAGATTTTAGAGGCTTTGAGCAAGTTAAATAATGAGAAGGCAATAGAGGAGAATGCTAGCCAACAAGAAGAGGATGACCCACTGTACCTTCTTAATTTCGAGCCACATAAAGTCCAATCTACACAAGGTCTACCACCACAGCGGTTCACCTATCCTGTAGAGTACACATACCCCAGAATGCCATCAGCTTCTAATCCAGGGCATTATCATAGTTATGTGAATCATATCTTTACTGAAAAGGTAATAAAACCAATATTAGTCCCTAATTTGGATGATCTAAAAGAAAAAAAAAATTGAGGCCTAAGGAAAAGGTGACTTTAGAAGCCTTAAAAGATGAACAAAAGATAAACATATTAGAGAAAAAGCTACGAGCAGTTGAGGAAGTTAGTTTTTATAGCTCAGTTGATGCTACTAGGCCCTGTTTAGTTCCTGATGTGGTTATTCTTCCAAATTCAAGGTGTTGAAGTTCAAGAAATATGATGGTACAAAGTGTTTGAAAATTCACATTACTATGTATTGTCAAAAAATGACTGTCCATACCAATAATGAAAAGCTTTTGATGCATGCATTTAAGATAGTCTCACTGGCTCTACTGCTAGATGGATATGAAGAAGAAAGTAACTAAATCATTCAAAGAATATGCCCAGAGGTGGAAGAACATGGCTATTTAAGTGTAACCTTTTTTGATTGAAAAAGAGACCACCGTATTATTTGTCAGCACTTTGAAATCTCTCTATTATGAAAAGATGATAGGGAATGTCACAAAAAATTTTGTTGACATGGTGATTTCAGGCGAAATCATTCAAAGAATATACCCAGAGGTGGAAGAACATGGCTATTCAAGTGTAACCTTTTTTTATTGAAAAAAAGACCATCATATTGTTTGTCAGCACTTTGAAATCTCTCTATTATGAAAAGATGATAGGGAATGTCACAAAAAATTTTGCTAACATGGTGATTTCAGGCGAAATCATTAAGAATGCCATTTAAAATGACAAGCTGAAAGGAGGAGAAACTAAGAAGGTACGTAAGAAGAAAGAGATTGAAGCTCAAGTTGTAGGTTTTGACAGATAGTTCAAGGGATAATAGTCAAACTCTCATATATAGCCTCATTTATCCCTCAAACTCTCATATATAGCCTTAATAGTCAAACTCTTGCAAGACCCTAAATTTATCCTATTAGCTTGAAAAGTGGTTCAAGAGAACAATGGACTATTCGAGGAAAATTTGTATATGATCCAATCCTCAAGACTTATACGGAGTTATACCGAGAGCTCTATCATAGCCACTTGATTACCCTCAAGCTGTGTGGACCCGTTCAAATCACCTTATCTTAAGTGATATGATCCTATGGCTCACTGTGACTACCACTATAGAATTACTGGTCATTGCACTAAAAATTACGCTACTTTAAAGCATGAGGTGCAACAGTTAATCAAGGATAGAATGAGAAGTTTTGATCAAGAAAGAGCAATAGGGGAACACGAGTATGGAGATTAGGAAAAGATCATAGAAAAAAAAGCTTCTTAGACACTGGTTTGAGGATGAGAGTGAAACCACAAAAAAAAAGGGAGGGGCAAATTGATTTAATATGGTGGTCCAAATTTTGAGTCGAATGTTACTCATTGACAGTGAATGGAGAGATTTTGTTCTCAAAAAGTGAATTTTAATTATCTATCCTATAATTGAACAGAAAATCGATCATATTCCCGCAGCTATAGCTGAAGATGTGGAGCTTGCGGTGGCTGCTGCTCAGAGAGCTCTTTCTAAAAACAAAGGCAAAGATTGGGCTTCAGCTTCTGGCACTGTTCGTACCAAGTATTTCGGGTCGTCGTTTTCAAGATAACAGAGAGAAAATCTGAATTAGTAAAGCTTGAGCAATTGATTACGAAAAACCACTTGATGAAGCAACTTGGGACATTGATGATGTTATTGGATGTTTTGAGCAGTATACGTATCTTGCTAAAGGTTTAGATGAGAATTAAAAGATTATGTTGTAATACTGAAACCTTTTGAGCTGGTATCTATCACCTATTTGGAGCTGGCTGACGTGTGTAAGAAGGTGGGTTTTCCTTCAGGTATCTTAAACATTCTGATTGGATCGGGCCTGAAAGTTATGATTTCTTTAGCATCTCATCTCAATGTTGACAAGATTGCCTTTACCAAAAGCATTACAACAGGAAGCATGATAATGGAAGCAGCCGCTCAAATGGTCAAGCCTGTATCTTTAGAACTCGATAGGAAAAACTCAATCATTTCGTTTGAGGATCAAGAATATGAAGAGTCGCAATGAATCAATGGGGCGAGATAAAAATCCTTCACTTGGTTGCCTAAGGGCATAATTTTAAAGAGGATGTTAAAATTGATTGAATGCTACTTGTCATTCTAAGAGTTCTTTTAAAGTAATGTTAGGATTTCTTTTTGCAATATAATTTCACTTGTTATCATCTTAATAAGGGCAAATTAATGCATTTCATTACATTTTCTATTTCACTCGATCATTATTCCATGCCCTGTTACCTTTCATAACTTTACATTCCCATTCTTAAATTTCAGATGATAAATATTTAGACAATGGTAATAATAATTCTGGGATTTAATTTTGAGAACTCATCCACATTAATATCAGAAGATGATTTAAGCAAAAAGTAAGCTATTATCGGAGGTGAAATAGATATGTCTTGAAGATGTGCAATCTTTTATACAGGTTCATGAGCTTTGTTCAATAGATGATATTTAAGAAAGGCATTTATAATGGGCATCTTACTTTTACTATTCGAAAAACCATTTATTGCTACCCTTTTGAGCCTATTATGATTTTTTTTCTGAAAAACCCCAACCAAGGATCACCCTCTACACTAGAGGGTAATTTTTGAAAAAAAATCACAAAAGGTCTCAAAGATAGAAAGAGAAAGAAAAGAAAAAGAAAAATAAATGCCACACATGATTTGGGGCAAAGTAATGAGAATCTTTTGTGTGAAGAAAGAAAAAATAGTGAAAAGATGTGAGGGGCAAAATGCCAAGTTGTATCAAATGATCCTTTGGTTTTGAACCTTTTTAATAAATATTTTGAGCCTATTATATCCATTTTTTTATGACCCTTCACCTTGGCCTACGTTACAACCTTGAAAAATCCATTTGGATCAAGTGTGAATGCTCAAATTAAATGATCATATATTGGGCAAAGACATGCTCATGATGAAACAATGGAATCATGCTACATTGCTCTAAAGTTTGATGTATAAAAGATATCAACAATGGATGAAAAATGAAAAAAAAAAAAAGAAAAGAAGATGATGAAATAAAAAAAAAGAATAAAAAAAATGAGAAAATGAAAAAAGAGATTCAAATTGAAAACCTGAAAAGGTGATTTTGGTAGAAAAAGATCCAGGTCAAATGGTTCACATGAATGAAAGATCAAAGACATCTGAAGATCCTTCAAAGACTGGGGTAAAGTTTGCCAAGCTTATGATGACTTCAACAGTAAATGGAATGAGTTTTTGAAAAAGAATCCTAGATTAATGTTGAGAATTGTCTGAATATTCATCATTTGGACATACCATTCATCCCAATGACATGTATCCAATTTATTTCCTTTTCCATTTGTTTTGTACCAAAATAGATCTTCATTGATTATCTTTACCATAATTCACCTTGTGTTCTCTTATTGCTACACCCCTAGAATGAATTGAGAAAATACTTGATTGCATTGTATTTGTCAAGATTTGAAATGATAATGAATGAATGAATATATGCTTAAAAGAGTCTTGCATTCATTTGAAAAGAAATCTAAGATGATGGTGGTGACAAAATGAAGAAATGGTAGAAACCTAAAAGAGATGATTTGGAAAGATATATGATGTGACCAAATAGAGAATATGATGGGGCAAATCTTGAAAAGCGATATAACCAAGTGATGAGTACAAGGATGAATTGGTCGATATGACTTGTAAGTTATGATTGAATGATGAAAACAATCAGTGGATAAAGTTTGTTTGGGAATGATTAATGTTGAGACACCTATGAGTAATAACCCAGTGATGGTGGATGAAACTTGTTTTGATATTTATTAGTACTGAGAAGTCCATTGAATGATGGTCAAGTGATGATCGATTGATGAAACTTATTCCAAAGTATTGAGAAACTGAACAAGGGAGAATGTGAGATGATAGGGTCTTGAGGACCATATTCCATAATTATTTAGGATTTCATGACATTATTGACATTCACATTACATGCATCATGGTGGCATTATCGTTTGAATAGTACATGCACATAATTTGGTGAATTAAACTTTGTTTGGACATGCATGGCACTATGAGGATATAGGTTACCGCGTTTGCATCATTAAGAAGGCATTTGCATCTTTGGTCATGACATTCATTCATGCAAATTTTTGAGTCACTTAAAAGAAATTATGAATATTTTGATGAGAATTTTTTAGAACTCAAATGAGAATTTTTGAGTTTTAAAATGAAAATCTTTGAGGAGTAAAACCCTAAAGTTCGTCGAATATGAATCTTCGAACAAATGAAAAGTTTCAAACTTTTGGATGTGAATCTTCAAAGCTTCAACCCTTTGGATATTAATTTCTAATGTTTTAAATGAGAACCTTTGAACTTAGATGTGAAAATCTGAGTTTATTGCATGTGAGCCTTTGAACTCAAATGAGAAAGCTTTGAATTTTTTGATGTGAATCTCCAAAATTCAAATAAAAAGCTTTAGATTTTTGGATATGAATTCCAAGTTTGCCAAATGAGAACCTTTGAAAAGCTTTGAACTTTTGGATGTGAGCCTCCAAAATTCAAATGAGGATCTTTGATGCGAGTCTTGCAAGTTGCAAATGCAAATCTTGAGATCTTACAAATTTGAATGAAACTAAAATTTTGAGAATCAAATTTCAGTAAATTCTTACGAAGTTGGAAGGTTCTTGCAAATCTGAACCTATGAATGTGAACTCAAATTGTGAATCTTTCAATTCCCATTACAAAATTTCTTCAATCACGATCTATAACTCCTTTGGACATGATTGTCAAGGAGTCATTTACTTTTCAAAGTCATGGTGCCTCTGTTTAAAAGAGCAATTTACTTTCTCAAAGTCGTGGTGCCTCTGTTTAGAGGAGCAATTTACTTTTCAAAAGTCGTGGTGCCTTTGTTTAGAGGAGCAATTTACTTTTCAAAGTCGTGGTGCCTCTGTTTATAGGAGCAATTTACTTTCTCAAAGTCGTGGTGCCTCTGTTTAGAGGAGCAATTTACTTTCCAAAAGTCGTGGTGCCTCTGTTTAGAGAAGCAATTTATTTTTCAAAGTCGTGGTGCCTCTGTTTAGAGGAGTAATTTACTTTCTCAAAGTTACTTTCTCAAAGTCGTGATGCCTCTGTTTAGAAGAGCAATTTACTTTTCAAAGTCATGGTGCCTCTGTTTAGAGGAGTAATTTACTTTTCAAAGTCGTGGTGTCTTTGTTTAAAGGAGCAATTTACTTTTCAAAGTCGTTGAGCCTCTGCTTAAAGGAGCTTTGGTCAAAAACAAAACAAAACAAAAAACAAAAAAAAATTGCCTCTGTTTAAGAGAGCTTTGTTTATGTTTCTCAAAGTCGTTGAGCCTCTGTTTAGAGGAGCTTTGATCAATTTAAATAAAAAAAAAAAGAGCAAGAAAACAAAAAAAAAGTTGAGCCTCTGTTTAAAGGAGCTTTGTTTATGTTTCTCAAAGTCGTTGAACATCTGCTTAAAGGAGCTTTGATCAAATTTTTTTTTTTAAAAAAAGCAAAAATAAAATAAGCAAAAAAAAATAATCCAGTTGAGTCTTGAATGGATGTCTACGTCTTTGCACAATTTTTGTTTCATAGAAAATGTGCAAAGAGGGGCAGCTGTAGACACCCCATTTTGTCCGGGGTCCTTTGTCAATTAAAATTGGTCCAAGCTCAATTGTAAATTTTTTTTAATTTTTATTTCAGATTTTTATTTCATATTTATCATTTTTTAATTTTTATCTTATGGTCTACTTATTGTTTATTTTCTTTTTCTATTTTCATTATCTGATTTTTTTTTTTAAAAGGAAAAGATTGAGATTAAGTTTAATGATGATAAAAAAGGATAATTAGATGCTAATCTTTAGCATTGGATGACTAATGGGAATTAAACTGAAACACAATCACTTGGTTTTATATATCATTACAATTCACAGCAAGAAAGAACAAAAAAAAAAGATAGAAAAAGAATTCGAATAAGAGAAAAAAAAAAAAGCCAAACAAAGGGGAAGCCCCCATCGACACCAAGCCTTCGAGGCTTCCCCTCTGTGGGAAACCTTCCCTTTCTTGACCCTGTCTTTGGTTCCACAAGCACCCCGCCTTTGGTTCAACTGGAAGTCTAGCATTTGGGAGCACTGGAACTGCATTCGGTGTATCTAATGCCCAGGTATTTGGAATAGAGGGCCAGAAGAAAAGAGAGATCACAGCTATTGTTACCACGCCATCTTTTTATTCTTCCTTCATCATCATCTTCTACAAAAAGAAAGATCACCTGTTCAACCTCTAAAGAGCGTTCTTCAATCATCACCACAATGGCTTTGCTCTGCGCTTAATAGCAGCCTTTATTGGGAATTACTATAAGCCTGACTCTCGCCCTGTAACTCCTTGGTGCTTGTCAGGTGCAAACTCCATCAATTAGCTTGTGTAATATTGGAACATCTGGAACACCTTCGACTCCAGCAACTCCACCAACAGCGTCTCTAACTAATTCACCGTCACAGTCTTCTGATGGAATACGTGATAGTGACATTACACCATCAGAATCAGGTTTTCTTTCAGGAACAGGACCTAAATCTGCCCCACGAAGAAACAGAGAGAATGCAGCTATAGTTTTGGTTCACCTTTGTGCCGGAAACCAACAACGTTTAGCAGAGGCCCAGAAACTAGGAGCGATGGTTCCTTTGGTAGACTTGGTAGGGGCAAGCGAAAGGCTGCTCAATTGCTTGAACGCATGAACAGGTTTGTTGAACAGCAAAAGCTGGCACAGGTGCAAGCTGAGGCCCAATCACAGCTGTCTCACTCTCAGACTCAGGAGCCACGGTGACAGTCCATGGTAAATATTGTTGATAGCTGAGGTTCATTTTGCCTTAATTTTTATTCATTTCGTCGCCTTATTTCTGTTTACGTATTGAAGAAGGAAGGCTTTGCTTTGAAAGAGGAGGTTGAAGATCACCTGTACAACCTGCAAGTATTCATTTATTTATTTGGAAGAATATTTTATTCATAGAATCATCAAAGTTTCGAAAAAAAAGGCGACGGGAACGTAAGAACGAGGTAGAGTTTGTTACCTGATAGGATTCTCCAATGGGGACGGTGACATTGGAGAATTTATATTATTTATGATTTTTGACCACCCTTTACTGCCTTCATCTGAGTCTTCCTCTGTGGTGGTGTATTACCGTGGTACTTCTGCTCGTAACTTGCCCTCATTTCGCTGTATTGCCGCAATGTGTCTTTTTCTTCTTCCGTGTACGATGAGACCCAGACTAATTTTCTTGAGTTAAAAGGCTAACAGGAAGAGGATCAAAAAGAAACTGCTGTCTCTGCTGGAACTACACCACGTTCTCCTTTGAAACCTCTTATCTCTTTTACACATTCCCTTTCTGTTATTACCTCAAGACAGTTGTATTCTGCTCCCTCCTACCCTATCCTGCTTTTTACTGAGCGAGAGCCTTCCTCCAGCTCTTTTCTATCTATAATTCGACTAAAAGCTATGGCGACGAGGCACTGTAGCTCGATAACTACCAGCGAGCGATGATTTCAATCGGCGTCCACCCGTGAAGAGGGAAAGATTTGAAGAAAGCAAACATGAGTCACATGCCCTTCTTTTTTTAAATTGTTGTAAGATGGCTTGTGATGTGCCAGGTCTCTTCGCGTACAGTAACAGAATTTGACAGCATTAAGGATGGCCAAAGTTTTAGAGACACATCCTAAAGTGAGACGTGTCTATTATCCAGGTTTGTCAAGTCATCCTGAACATGGAATTGCCAAGCAGCAAATGACAGGTGTCGGTGGTGATCAATCTTAAGGTGGATGGAGATGACCACCATTAAATTTGTTGATGCATTGAAGATACCATACATTGCTCCATCCTTTGGTGGCTGCAGAGCATTGTGGATCAACCGGCTATAATGTCCTATTGTTATTATTTCTGAGCCAAATTATTAAATCACTTTCTACATCTCAAGCCGTCTTTTGTGCCTGAAGCCGCGTCGAATTCCTTAAGTTAAAATATTCTTTTATTTAGCATTTTATTCATTTATTCACTTATTTATTTGTTTTTTTATGTGTTAGTTATTTTTAGGAGTATTTTTTTCTTTTTTTGCAAAAAATAAAAATTTTCAAAAAGAAATATTTTTGAGGAAAAGTTGAAAGTATCAATTTTCCTTGAAAATAAACTTTCTAAAAGATATTTTTGAGAAAAAGTTAAAAGTATCAATTTTTCTTGAAAATAAGCTTTCTAAAAATATTTTTGAGAAAAAGTTGAAAGTATCAATTTTCCTTAAAAATAAATTTTCAAAAAAAAAGTTTTTGAGGAAAAGTTGAAATTATCAATTTTTCTTAAAAATAAATTTTTCAAAAAAATATTTTTTGAGAAAAGTTGAAAGTATCAATTTTTCTTAAAAATAAATTTTCAAAAAAGGTTTTTGAGAAAAAGTTGAAAGTATCAATGTTCCTCGAAATTAAAGTTTTCAAAAGATATTTTGAAGAAAAGTTGAAAGTATCAATTTTCCTCGAGATTAACATTTCTAAAAAATATTTTGAGAAAAAGTTGAAAGTATCAATTTTTCCTACACAAAAACAATCATTCTTTTCTTCCTTTTTTTATTTTTTTTAATATTAAATAATCCAACGATGGAGCCTCTGCAAGTGAAACAGTAGTTTTCTTGCATACTCCTAAGATGAGAGAATTTTTTCAATTTTCTGTTAAAAGTATTAGAGTCAATTGAGAATAATTTTCAATAATTAATTACTTGGTAAATTTTTAATGCTCATTGGATAACACAAATTTAAGCTGTACCAATCTTTTGATGGGCATTGTGAGGGTGTTATAACCTTCCTCACGCGTAACCGAACTCTCGAACCCTGTTCTGATTAGTAGACCTGAACCTATTCTTTTAAAGACCCCTTAAATTTAGGTGTTCCCTAGAAGGACAGATTTTTTAGGTGGCCAATCGCACCTAGATAAAAAAGATTGGTGGCGACTCCCTTAAGTCAATGTCTAGCGATAGATCCCCGGATCTAGACGTTATGACAGTCTTAATAAGTGAATTACCTTTGTTGTAGAGTGTCCTGGCATAAACCCAAATTAATTTTTAGAAATAATGACCTTATGTTACAACCTATATTCAATTACACTCTCCCAAAGTTTCATAATATAACTCATAAGCTTTATTCCTCGATAGTTAGAATAATTTTATATATCATCTTTATTCTTGTATAAAGATACCAAAGTACTTTTCCTTTATTCTTCTAGCATCTTTTGAGAACCTCAAATTTTGTTGAAAAAATCTATTAACCATGCTATCCCTATTTCACCCAAACATTTTCAAACGCCAATCAAGATTCCATTTGATCCTACAACTTTCTTTGCTTTCATGCTTCTCAAAACCTTTTTTACTTCATACCTTTTAATATTATGTTTAAACATATGATTTATATATCCTTAAAAGGTATATTAAGCTTACCTATATTATGCTTAAAATTGTCATTAAAGAGATTATCAAAATAATCTATTGATCGTTTCTTAATCTCCTCATCTTTTATCAAAACTTTTTTATCATTGCCTTTGATGCATTTTACACCATTAAGATCTCTACTCTTCTTATCTCTTATCTTAATAATTTTGAATAACTCTTTTTCTCCATCTTTTGTCTCTAGTTTTCTATGTAATTTTTTATGGATCTTAGTTTTTGAATCTCAAATAACCTTTTTGGCTTCTTTTTTTGTTGTCTTATACTTCAAATAACTTGCCTCATCCCTATGACTCCTTAAATTCTTGTAACACTCCTATTTAGCTTTAATTGCCGTTTTCATATACTCATTCCACCACCAAGATTTTCTTTAGCAACCCTTTAAATTCTAGTAGAAATTTTTTTCACTCATTATTTCTACACCCTCATCAAGTTTCCAATCAACTTCTTTTATTAGTCTATCCCTAAAAGCAAACATTTTGTCCCCTTTCAAGTTTCACAATTTAATATGTGGCTCATGACTTTATTGTATCCTTTTTGACCCTCGAAGGTGAAAGCTATCTAAAATTAGTAGTTTATGTTGTGTTGTCACACTCTCACTTGGTGTAAGCTTACAATCTTTATAGCTACTTTTATCTTCTTTCCTTGTATAAAAGAAATCAATTTGATTAGTGTTTGACCCACTCTTACAAAAAATATGATTTTTTTCCCCAAACATTGTTTAACATAATTAGGTCAAATATAGTAACAAGCTCAAGAATATTATCCCTAGTCATATGCATAACACTCACATTTAGTTTTAATTGTCATTTTCACATACTCATTCCACCACTAGGATTCATTTCCTAATGGTGCATGATCCCTTAATTATCAAAGTGTCTCTTTAGTAACCCTTTGAATTCTAGTAGAAATTATTTCCCACATTGCTTCTACATTTTCATCAAGCTTCCAATCAACCTCTTTTATCAATCTATCCCTAAAAACTAATATTTTATTCTCCTTCAAGTTCCACCACTTAATACGTGGTTTATGACTCTAATGTATTCTCTTTAACCCTTAGAAGTGAAAGATATCTAGAACTAGCAATCTAAGTTATGTTGTCACACTCTCACTCGATGTAACCTTGCAATCCTTACAACTACTTCTATCTTCTTTCTCATAAAAAAGAAATTAATTTGACTAGTGTTTGACTTACTCCTAAAAGCCACAAAATGTGATTCTTTTTTTCTAAAACATATGTTTAATATAGTTAAGTCAAATGCAGTAACAAACTCTAAAATTTTATCTTCGATATCATTTTTTTCTCCAAAGTCATATTCTCTATCACCCTCTCAAAGTCACCATAATCCTTACCTATGTGGCCATTCACATCTCTTTCAATAAGCAACTTTTCTCCATTTGATGTGGCTTGAACTACCTCGTCTAAATATTTTCAAAATTTTTACTTATTCGCTTGATCCAAACCTTTTTATGAGGTATAAGCACTAATGACATTAATAGTTTTTTCTCTTAAAATAAGTTTAACATGTAAATTCTATCTCCCTTTCTATTAACCTCAACGATATCATCTTTCAAATTCTTATCTACAATTATCCTCATCTTATTTCTACTCCCATCTTTACGTGTGTATCAAAGTTTAGAGCACTATGTTTCTCTCTAGTCTTTTCCTCTACTCACTTAGTTTTTTAAAGACATTAATTTCTCTCCTAGTCATGACCTATTCTATCCCTACTAACTTACCAATTAATGATCCTATATTCTAAGTAGTTAAGCGTAACTTACCCCCATGGGTTAGCTTATTTACTTATGTTAGTCTACTAAAACATGAGAACCCTTGCCTATTTGACACCACACTCAGGTGACGATATGACGCATCGCTTCTGGGCAACGACCTAGCAACCCTTGCCAATCTAACACTACATTTGGGCTCCGCTATAGCATGCTACTAAGAGGCGTTGACCTAATGAAAATTCTTATTTTGGTTTTTCATCATCGCTATGTTTTACATTAACCGTCATCCTATCGCAAACCTCCTAACATTATCTGGATTCGACAATATGATAACACATAGATGGAGTTAGAATTAACCATATATATATATATATATATATCTAAACTAAATATAGCTACACATAAAAATAACTTCTTTTTCTTTAAATGGCATGTAATACTTTGGAAAGTCAACAAGACCTTAGGATGGATGAAAGTAAAAGACTGAAAAATGTAACTTATAGTTTAAAAGCCAACTTTGAAACAAAATTCTATGTTAATTAGTGAAATAAATTGTATGCTTAAGCATGAAGCTAGAAAAATATTAAATAAGTCATTGTAGCAAAATGAAAAAAGACTAAATGTCTTTTTATTTGGAAAATAATTTACCAATAGAATAATGTTGTATTTTCACTTTAGGTAGCGTTTGATATCTTTTTTAGTATTTTTTGCAAGATTACCATGGTAATGTACTTATCGGAGTGATCTTATTATCAAAGTAATCTTAATACTCATAATTTGAAATCACTTTATTTTGTTAACAATGATTAATTTTTAAGAATTAAAGATCACTTTATTTAGAATTACTAAAAACTTTATATTATTTTGTGTAAAAATACAAAAATAACCATGCATATTGTAATAATTACGTAAATTAATATTTTTAAAGTTGTTCATAGATAATAATTTGTAAAATATTAGTAATTTTTTTTATTTTATAATAAAAGATAATTAAATTATTAAATTATTAAACATATTTATTGATAAGTAAATTAATTTTAATAATATAAATTATGTAAAAAATATTTTAATTAAAAAATAAAACCAATCTATTAAATTCATAATAAAAGAAAAATAAAATATATATTATATATAAAATATTAAAAAATAAAAAAATACGTAAATTATTTTAAACTTGTTATAATGAATATTAATTTGAAAATATAAAATAATTATAATTTTAAGTAGCAGTAAATTTTTAATTCACATATTAAATAAGCAAAATTGACTATTGTTAATTTTACCCATCTCTTCATCTCGGTGATAAAAGTTTTTTATTTTTTTGTATGAAAATTATATAATCCTCTAAGACAATGATCTAATCGCTCTCGATAATTCAAGATTATCACCATATAAAATTATCAAGTACTTATTAAATACAGTGATGTAATCACCATGTGTTAATCATTATGATTTTTGAAGTGATCATTTCATACCAAATATTACCTTAAATTGTGTATAAAAACACCTAGTTATTTTAAGGAATCTCATAACTTCAATATTTCAGTTGTTCTCTAACTTTATTTCACACAGTAAAAAGCACCAAGTTCAACATTCGGCCTTCCATCAATCTTATGAAACAGTATCATTTCCATAAACAGAATGGAAGACGAGCAGATAAAACCAAAAGAACGGATTGGATATGGTAATTCCAGACCGCAACTTACTGATGAATGGTCCTTAATGGCCAACTGGCTTTTATTCACTAACATGAGAATGACAAGTGGATTATCGCTTGCAATGACAAGAAGGAAGCACCAAGCTACTCCTTTAACTAGTTTATTTTGCTTAATTAAGCATGTCAACTGTCCTTAAAAGGATAACCATGGTTCAAAGAAAGTTAATATGCAAAGCTAATAAGCCTAATAACTCACTCCTCTCTCCGAGGTTCTTTCTCTTTGTCCCGAACAAGGAACATGAATATCAATCCAAAGTCCAAATTTAAATCATTTAATAATAAGGAAATGAACCATGCTTCGACAATCTTGCTTTACATACTAGTAATCTAGAGTCGACAAAATAAAGCGTTTTTCAGTTAATATGACAGAAGGTTTGGCCCCAACATAACATTAGAGACTTCAATGAGATTTAAATAGGAGAAGATGCAAAATATCAAGTTGAGGAGCTTACACTGGTAATTCCTTAAACATGGATAACTTGAGGCAAGACACAACAGAGAAAACTACATATACAATAATATATTAATTAGTCGATGACTAAGAAAAATCAGTTGCAAATTTAAGCAACTGACTGCAAAGAGGTTTACCAGAAATTGCTGAAGTGAGAACTCCATCTCTAATTACCATACAAGTACCAAGGAGAACCAAGATTAATAAAGCGGTGTGCAAGACCTTATGCTTCTCAAGATACATTTTTACTCTTGAGCTGCTTTTTTCTCTGGAGGGTGTTCAAGTTTATATGTGGAGAGTGCTTCATCAGCTACCTGTCTGTTGGGCAGAAGACTAACTTTTGCATGTCGACATATCAGAGAATACAATGCAAAAGTACGTCATACAAAAATCAAAATCATGAACAAAAGGTTTCAATTTAATGGCTAAACAATATGGATGACACAATTGTTAAATACTTACCCTCTCCATTGTCATCAGCTCAAAGAACCACAAACACATACTTGAATAAGGGGACTTAAGTAAGAGTCCAGAAGACAAAGGTTAGTGCACCATAAATCTCTCCTCAGCAAATGTGCTCTTGTAGACATAAAGAGGGGACGTACTTAGGTCCCCTTAAACTACACTAATGCTTTGGTATGCTGAAAGCAATGCTGTCTCCCTAGAATCCTCCTGCAACACAATTCCAGAAAAAGCAATCACTTCCTAGAAGTCAGCTAAGTTACTGATCCCATACCATATAATCCAATTGTAACTGCATAAATTCTTCTACCACGTAATCCAAGTCTACCTATTCCGAAAAACAAAATCTAAATGACCAATAACTTGGAATGGTTAATTGATATATGCATTTTGAAAGTATAAATCAAAGCAACCGGGTTGAAAGTTAAAAACACAAACCTTTGAAGTATCCAAGGACTTCTCATATTCAAGATCCATAATATTATGCCTAAATCTTCAGCCTGAGTTTCTTGCAAGTGAACACAATTAGCTGCAAATTAACACCGAAAAAATATGCCAAACTTAAGTGGCATAATCCAACACCCAAGAATTTGAAACGAAAAAAAAAAATGGAATTTCAAGGATATCCCTACTTTACACACCCGAAAATAGAGAAGATAAAAAGCGTGGTACTTTCACCTACATGGCTTCTATACCTCTATAACATCCCCCACCAAACTCCTAGAAAAACCATGCGCATCTTTACAATCGCACAGAAAGGAAGAGAACATGGAGTGACACCCCAGAGTCCAATTACTAGAAAATATATGGAACCTTAAAAAAGGATTGAAGCTCAACCACACTAGATTTATACATACAGAATCCTTAAATGCACAAGGGCCCTCATTCATTTCCTTTGCGTTTCGTTTATAAAGCATATTTTTTCTTCTTTTCTTTTTTTTCTTTCCCGGTTCATGTAAAGTGGAAGAAACTGATACTTCACCGTTTCTTTGAACCATAAAGGACAAAGAAGGAGAAGCTAAAAAACAAACAGGAACCGAATATAACTGCAACACAAAAACATATATATACACACTAGTGCAAAAGAAGTTCCAGTTTTTTTTTTTTTTTTTCTACAGGGAAAAGAGAACAGAGTAAGAGAATCTTGATTGATGGCAACGAGAAAGCACAATCACGTGATTCAACGACAGTTGCATTTACAAGACCATATCACACCAACAACCTACCAAGTGCACAAGGAAATTAAGCTGATTTCAAGGACCATTTTTTCATCAGCTTAACAATATTACAAGACTATACCCTACAAGAGTCACGACCACAATTTTTTTTTTTTATGGTACATAAGACCACAACTTTTGCTTTCTCACATTCTTACCTAACTTAAAGCAAACTTTTCATTTTCTTTTGCTTGATAAAGCTAGGAAAACTGTTTTTTGGCAGTTAAAAGAAAGGAAAAGTTGCCCTTATTGTTAATTAATGGCGTTTGGTAGTAACTCAAAAGCAAATGAAAGAAACCAAAACCAATTTACCTCACCCCATTAGACCATTCATAAATGTTACATTTAGATTCAAATGAAGACCTTATGCTAGGCAGCCCATGTGGATGTGATTCAGAGAAGCCTCATGAAACTATCCAAATGCACTAACTCACCAGTCACCACTAGCCTTTCCTAACCTTTTTTATTACAACGTCAAAGTCATCATTGCTTAGGTTTTTTTTCTTTCTGTTTTGGTACATCTGAGTGCGACTTTCCTTTTGCAGACCCACTTTGTCCATTTCAAGATCTTAGCTAAAATAGCCTTTTCATTGCATCATCTCTCCTTATGTTAGTGGATCTGTCTTTTAAGATTGGCTGATTCCTTTTTTTTTTCAATATTAAACTTCGTTTTTCGAAACAGCTGTAGCACCTCCATAGATGATAGATAGAGTCTCATTAATCAAACACAGAAGAAAACAAAATAAAAATGCAAACTTTGCTGAAAAAACCATCCCTTGAACCCTCTATTGAAACAAATCAATAAGTTGAAATAGAGAAACTTACCTGGGTCTATCTTCTTTTATGCTGGCAAATCAATGGCCACCAAATGGATTGCATTTAACTTTACAGTCTAGAATCTAGACAAGCTTGGAACTCTTACTATAAGCATGTGAAAGTTATGAAAGGAAGTGATGTTTTAAGATTGAAGACAGCAAGAAGTGGCTGTTTTAAATGGATTTGAAGGTTAAATGAACAGACTAGAAGCTGTTAAAGTTGTGTACCAACCGACAATGGTGAATGATGTTCGGTAAAAGGGAATAAAAATTGGTATAAAAAAACTTAAGAAAAGGAAATGGTAAGAGAATAGAGATAAGAGAACGTGGTATTTGATTCTATGAAAATGGATTGGTAAAGGAGCATGCTTTCTATATAAAATTTTATAAGTGATTTGTTTGAAATTGGTTAGATATTGTTTGATAGACAAGAAAATTTGCAGTAGAAAAATTCTAAAAAAAAAAATATTCCTAATAAGCAAGTTTATATGCTTACAAATAGGTGAAGTCTTTATAGGATTAGATATGAAAAAAAAAATGTAAGAGAATTGTAGGGTTTTATGGGATAGACACCCTATAAGAGATTACATCTTAATAGGTGTGATGTTGAAGTGGACTACAAGAGACTGAAAAGATCTACATAGGTATGGGTGTGTATGTTGAAGTGGACTACAAAAGACTGAGAGGGTCCATATAAGTATGGGTATATGAGTGTATATATAGATATATATTTGTTTGGATTGAGAATACTCCATAGGATTAAAAAGATTGAGAGAGTCTATGGTATTAATTATGAGTGCTTAATTTGATTGTATGTTTGTAATAATCTACAATTAATAGATTTTTTTCTCATTCGTGGATATAGGTCAGTTAGGCTAAACCACGTTAAATTACTGTCTCTTATATAATTTATTAATTATTTGATTATGCTTCCATTGGCATAATTGGATTGGAGTTTTTTTTGGCAAACAAGTGGTATCAGAGCTGTCATAATCCCCAACAAATGGTATCAAAGCTAAAGGTTTGATACACGAGAAGAGGTAAACCCAAAGGAACTCGATTCAAAGGAAGAATTTGAATTCATACTTTGATAAATCAATTTGTATAAAGTATGAAGATACACAGAAGAAAATAATTGTGAAACTTCTATTTCAGGAGGAGCTAAGCATGTCTAGCATGAAGATTAATAATTTAATGGAATTTGAGCTAAGGTGGAGATTATTAGAAATAGTGACTCAAATCCCATAAATGATTTGTTTGAAATTGGTTAGATATTGCTTAATGAACAAGAAAACTTACAAAAGAAGAATTCTAAGAAGAAAAAAATTTTTAATAGGTAAATTTGTATGTTTATAAGTAGGTGGAGTCTTTATAGGATTAGGTATGAAAAAAAATGTAAGAGAGTTATAGGATTTTATGAGATAGATAACCCATAAGACTAGAGGAGATTATGTCTTATGGGTGTGTATGTTGAAGCAGACTACATGAGATTAAAAGGGTCCACACACGTATGATGTGTATGTTGAAATAAATTACAAAAGATTGAAAAAGATTGAAAGGATATACATAGGTATAGGTGCATGAGTGTATATAGATATATGTTTGTTTTAGTTAAGAATACTTTATAAGACTAGAGGAGATTGAGATGGTCTATAGTATTAATTGTGAGTGCTTAATTTGATTGTATATTTGTAATTATCTACAACTAATGGATCTCTTTTCTCACCGTAAACGTAGGTCGATTGGATCAAATCACATTAAATTGACATCTCTTATGTAATTGATTAATTATTTGATTATGCTTCTATTGGCTTGATTGGATTAGAGTTTGTTTTTGCCTAACAAGTGGTATCAGAGTTGTGGTGATCCCCAACAAAACTTTGGTCTTTTCCTTTTCATGTTTACTTCAAATGTAAATCATTGAGTATAAGAGTAGCCTCTAAACTGAATGGCATGTATTTTTTTTTTATTTCTTCATTTTCATCCCAAGATAAAACCATAGCATGAGGACCCAGTTCTAGAGCATTTATAACTTATGATTAAAACTATCCATTTCATATATTGATTCCACACTCCATCAATGTCAAAAAAAAAAAAAATGGTGCACAAGGTATTTTGAGAACAAATTTATTTGTGAGGATCATAGTAATTTAGGAAAAAATGTGAGTTTTATCATCCCTTAACCAAAAATTAGTAACACACCATCAATTTAATGTCAGTTAAAATTGCAATCGAAGGTTATTTATTGATTAGTGCAAGCCATCTATTTTTGTGTTAAAGGTCATATGATCTCTTAATTAACTCTCTTAAGCCTAAAACAAAAGAAAAAAAAAAACCTCTTTGCTTTGAATAAAAAGAAACATATCGTTTCCATCTTTTCCTCTTTATTATTTTCAATTTCAAGTTAGGCGCTTCAAATTAAGTTTTTTTTTTTTTTCAGTGGCAATTGTGTTTTGTTTTTTATTTGATAGAAAGAATGTCATTTTCATTTTGACCACACGACCCAGCTTTGCTCTCCACATTTTATTCCTATTTTTTCTTTATTCTTTCATCAATTATATTATGTGTGTTTCTATATGATTGAGTTTTTTTTTTATTCTACGTTTTTTTTTCACTTGATAAACGTTATTTTCTTTGGATATGTTTTCAATTATTTTTTGCTAAATTGATTTTAATAATAATTAGTTTGTTGTTCTGAATATATGTTATTGTGGAAAGATAAGGATATAGTATGAATGCATGGAAAATATTTCAATTATTTGTGTGAAGACTCACACTTACTGTGAGGTATTGTTCGCTGTGACCCAAGGTCTCACAATTTTATCTCATAAAAAACGTATCACAAATTTTGATTTAGATTTTTACATATATATCATACCTTATCCACACATTCTTTTAATATGAAATTGGGGACATTACAGTTTGAAATTCGCACTTATTGAATGCTAGCATTAGGTTATCTTTGGAAGAAATAGCTTATACATATTACAAGTGAAAGCAATAAAACATATCTATTTCAATGATTTCTTATATCACTTATTTTTAGTACATATGAATGATATATCAACTTTGTAATATATAGATCATTCATTTGAAATGAAGGTTGTCTCCTTTTATTAGCAAAATTTAGGTTTTGAAAAATTCTTCAAGTCATTGATGAATAACCATCTGCTAGCAGTCGAAGTCCACTTTATTATAACAAGATTGTTATATTTAAAAATTTTTCATTAATGGTAGATTAGGCAAAAGCTGTGCCTATATCTTTTTTAGCAATTGGGGGAATTAAGCTCACACTTCATTTTTCTCATCTTTGATTTTAATTACTTTTTTATTTTGATTTTTGTGATAGTTTGTTGTTCTCAACATGTTTGAATAAATGTTAATATGGGAAAATTGACAAGTTTAAAAGAGCTATTTTTTTTCCTATAAGCTCGTAGGAGGTGGTCTTTAGTCATTTGTTTTAAACATTTGGTTGTGTAGCTTTTTTCATATTTGCATCCTTTCTTGTTTGTCATAACAATTTTTAGTCCGAAGACTCGATCACTAGATTTAGTGAAAATTTTCAGAGTCACTACTAAAATTTTTTGTAGAGTGTAATTACACCCAAGAATATCATCTTTTAATAAAAACCTTAAAATTAATTAAGATTTACTTAAAAGACGCTTAGGTTTACGAAATGAGGATTGGGTCTCTCATTATGGTTACAAGTGAAAAAGGTATTAGGACCCTCACATTGCCCTTTAACAGAATAGTACTAATTAAACATGTGTAATCATTTAATTTTGACGATATGATTTTCTTTATATTTAAATTTAATTTTCTAAAATCTATTTATGAAAAATTATTATTTTATTATGAAACTAGCATTATTATTATTTTCATATTCTATAAATTTTTCAATACTTTGGTGAAATTTATATAAAACCTTTATTAAGAAAAAATTTTGAAAAATTTGATCATTCACAAAATTATCAAAATTTCGTCATAAGATATTTTATTTATTTATTAAAACTAATTTTAAGATTATTCCGACTCTTTGATGAAATTTCAAAATTTATTAAACAAATTTTAGAATTATCCCGTCTTTTCAAGAAAATCATAAAAATTTTAAATAGATTTTAGGATCATCACAACTTTTTGACAAGATCCTAAAAAGCCTTCCTCATGGTGATAATTAAGAAAAAAATTTAATTTTCCTTAAAATTTTTACTTAAGAGATTCAATTAAATAGTGAATTATTTATATATTTATTATTATTATTTATTATTCATTAATTTTTGTCATTTTTCTAAATAAATCCTTATTTAGCAAAAAATATAACTTTTTGGATTATCACAACTTTTTGGTGAAATCCTTTTGGTAATAGTTAAGAGGTTTATTTAAACAAATACTTTTATTACTTTTTATTATTTTTTTTGTTCATTTTTTATTGAAACAAATTTTATTTTAGTAAATAATGATTTTTAGATTATCCTAACTTGTCGGCAAAATCTAAAAATATTTTTTTTATTTGCATTACTTAAAAAAATTGAACTCTTTTAATTTTTTTTAAGTATTGTATTTTTTAAAAAGATTTATTTAAATAAATAATTGTTATTAATTTTTGTTTTAGCAAAAATAATTTTTTTTAATTATCTCAATACTTTGGCAAAACTATTTATGTTAAGAAATATTTTTACTTGTAAAACTATGGGAAAATAAAGCTTCTTTTATTTTCCTTAATATTATTATTATTATTTTGTTTATCTTTTTATGTTAAATTAAAATCTTAGTATTTATTTGCTTTGTTTTATTGTTTTACATTTTTTATTATTACTGATAATTATTTATTTTTAGAAAAAAATATATAAATATTATAAATCATAAGTTGTCAAAAAAAAATCTTAAATAAATAACAAAATCAAAATCAAATCAAATCAAAAAAAAAAAAAAATCAAACCAATCGGATCTTCTAACGAGTTGCATGCGAGTTGGGTGTGGATCCAATGCCTCAAAACGGCGTCATTTTGGCAGCCTTTAAAAGGTTTTTTTTAACTTTTTTTTCGTTTCTCTCTTTCTAAAATTCATACCCTCTATCTATAAAATTCCAACTCCCTCGTCGACCGTCGTGGAGCCCAAATTCTGGTTGATTGCTACCATGCACTAGTAGTCAAAATCTTCAATTAGTGTTAAAAAAGTCAAAGATTTGCAAAAGCCAGCCAATTTTTCAGTTTTCGATGACTAAAAAGTTCAATTAGTCATTGAAAAATTCAAACTTTTCCAATTTTCAATGACCCAAAAAATTCAAAAAAATCAAAAAATTCCTTAAACAATCCTCTTGATCTTTTAAACATTTTTCCTAAATTATTTTTTTTTCAAAAAAATCCTAAACAACCTAGATCAAAAATTTTTTAAAAATTTTTTTGTTTCTAGAATTTTTTTTTTACTTTGCTATTGGTCCCTCCTTTGAAAATGACTATGTTTTTTTTTTTTTTGGTGCTTGGGTGGGTTTTTTAAACCTAGTAGCTGCTTAAAAAAATGTTTTTTGCTTGTGTTTTTTTTTTCTGGTAATGTTCTCCGCTCTCGCTTCTCCTGTTCTTTTTTTTTTTTTTTGGGTAGCATTCTAGCTCAATTTATAAAGCTTTTTTTTAGTCTTCAAATCCATATTTTAAAGGATTGTGAAAGACTTTTAAGGCTGATACCAGTGACTTTGTTTGCCAGATTTGGTGCTACAAAGTTATATCTATGATAGAGTAGGGAAAAAAACCATTTTAGTAGCTTAATTTCAACTGTCTTAAACCAAATTTTTATTTTTTATTTTTTTTTTTAGGACAAAATTGGTATTCACATCTTTTATGTGTTATCTCTTTATTCAAAATAACATATTTGATTGTTCTTATTATCTTTGTTGGCAATTTTGTTTTTAGCTTTTAGTTGTTGTGTTCTGATTTAAGGTTGGTTTATATTTATTTAAAATAGGAGATTTTGTTCTTAGATTTATAATATGGTATCTGTTTAAATTGCAAACTTAAAGTAAGTTCTTAATGCTCATCTATTAATATACTTTATTTTCACACATTAAAAACAAAAAAAAAATTTACCCATAACAAAGAGTGAATAAGGTAACTAGTTAAGTATTATTTTAGTGCTACATGACTTTAAGCCCAAACAATCTTCACAGTAATATTAAGTTCAAAGATTAAGAAAACTAAGTTTATGGTAAATTTAAGCAAAAAAATCAAGTAAAAGAGATAAATTCACAATTACATTAGATGATGTGATTAAAAAGCTGTTATTTTTCCCTTTTTCATACATATGTTTTGCTCCTATTGATTTAAAAAAAAAATTTCCAAGTTAACTAACTTTTTCTCCTACCACTTATAAATTTAAGATAGACATCCAATTTAAAATTAATTGATTATAAATAAAGAAACAAGTGTTCAAATTATTTCTAATTAACAGACATTAGAAAAAATTTTTATCTCCATTTTACTACTCCTTTTCACTTGGATGAATAACTTATTTATTAGATGGCATAAACTTCATGGGATATTAAGTTGGAGAGGAATGAGACATTGTTTGCTTTTTTATTCCCTATTAAATTTTAAAGTATATTTATTACTCAAATTATCTCTGATTTAATAAATATGGGTTTTTTTTTTTATCCATTCAATAGTAGCAGTAGAGTTTGATGCATTGTAGTATGATTTATACCCATAAACATTAATTATGAAGGTTTGAAGTATATTCACAAGTGGAAAGCAACAACTTAGTGGTCATTTACAGTGGGGTTGAGAAAGTGAATGTGGGTGTGAGAAGTTATGTTAGTAGTAGGATAGCTTTGGCCATTAGGCTAAGTTAGACTAAACACAAAAGTTAAAAGCTGTGCCCAACTACTAACTGTACACCAAATTTAACAAAATTGAGATCAAAATAATTGATCAATGGAATTTATTGGTAGGTGAAGTATGGTTCTCACTCAATTTCAAATTAACTTATGTTTTTTAGTTTGTCAATGGAAATTATAACTTCATATTAAGGTAAAAACAATCTTATACCAAATAAGGACAATGAAATTTATGGTTGGCCTCTCTCTTGAATATTTTAACTCAAAACTAATAATGTAACTAGTAATCAATGGAGAAACCCATCACACCAACTATCAAAATAAATTGAGAAAATTTGGGATGACTTATTATAATAAGATAAACAAAAAAATCACAGGATAAAATGCAATACCAAAAACAATATTATGGCCAGCATGGCATTGGCACCTTGCTCTAACATAATGTTGAAGCATCCAATCCAAATATTGGGTACCAAAAAGAGAGTTACAACTTAAAAGTTCAAAAAGTTCACCCAATTTCCATCTACCTCAGTGTCACGAGTTAAACTTTCTCTCAATGAAGCAATAGATCATGTGGTACTTAGATAGACACTTCTACATAAGTCAACCAAAGATAACTCAATATTTGAATAAGCAATCAACAAGCCACAAATTAATCTCAAAGATATACAATAGTATATAGGGGTATAATCGGTGCACACAAAGTTGACCCCTGGTGCCCTAAAAAGAAAAAAATGTTTTATTAATATAAAAAATAATACAATACGTACAAAAAGAGCATCGAGTCTTCCCACCATCCTCAGAGCTAGAAAGGCAACCCTAAATGTATGATCTAACACGTACTTTAACCAATGAGGCAGCCTAACAACACACCAATTGCTCACCCCTTCTAAAGAACTGAAAAGCTTTTATAGCTATGCTACCAAGAATTATTACAATGTTCGAAATAAGTGTTGTAACAGTTTTGAGGTCCGCTAAATGAATTTGAAAAAAAAAAATCGCTATCAATCTTTTTTGGCTAGATGCAACTGGCCACATATTAAAACTTATCATTTTAATAAAATTTTAAAATTAATTAAAACTTATTAAAAATATAATTTTTTTGCATATGTGAAAATAGTTTGGGTTCGAGAGTCGATTACACATGTGAAATAATTAGCACCCCCTACAACGTCTGTTTTAAAATGGCTGTAGATACCCCAATTTGTCTGGGGGTTTACTTTTTGGTTTTGTTAATTAAAAAATAAAAAATAGGTGATTTAGTTTGTGTGAAATTGTTATTTTGAGTTAGAACTCAGAAATAATTGAAATCTTATCTGGCTTAGGATTTTCAGATTTGAAAACCCTATAAATATAGCCTTGGATACATAGAAAACAAAAACATAAACATAGAAACACAGCAGGCAAAAAGCAAAAAACAAATTTGGAGTTTTTGGGTAAAAGAAATTTTTTTCTGGAAAATTTTCAGATTTTGACAAAATTTTTCGATGCTAGTTGAATTTTTTGACGAGTTTTTCGATGTCGATTGAATTTTTTGGCAACCTTTCGATGAACCAACCTAGATTCCAGCAACGTTTTCCAGAATTTGATAGAGATTCAATCAAAATTCATCCAGTTCTAAAGAGAGAATAAGAGAAAAAAAAGGGAAAAGAAATAGCAGGGAATGAGGAATCTGAGGAAAAAGAAGGAATTTGGCCTTTTATAGTGTCACCAAATGACACCATTTTGGCGTTTAAGAAAACTTACGATCCGTGTGTTTTTCATTCGGGCAACTTGACCCGAAGCGCTGACCCGTTTTTAACCCATCTCCAACTTTTGACTCCAACCGAGTCGAGTCGCGAGTCGCACTATTCCAACCTCCTCCTATGTTTGCAGTCGAGCCACTCCAATCGAGCCTTTTTTTGTATTTTTAGGGTATTTTTAGTGTTTTATTTATTATTTATTTATTTATTTATATGTTTATTTTTTAGTATTTTTGCATGATTAAATTTAATAAAAAATATAAAAAAATAAAATAGATTTTGGTAATAAATAATAATTATCCAATCATGAAATTTTTAAAAATTTCAAATGGTAAATTTTTATAAAATTTCTAAGTAAGAAATTTTATCTAAATTTATCCCAAATAGCAGAATAATTTAGATAAAGTTTCAATAACAATAATTAATATTTATTTTTAATCCAAAAAAATAAAAAAATAAAAAATTTTTTGGTTGAAAATATTTGACAATTATCCAATAATGAGAATCTTAGAAATTTCAAATGGTAAATTCCTAAAAAATCTCTAGGTGAGAAATTTCTTTAAATTTGTCCCAAATTGTGGAATAATTTAAATAAAATTTCAATAAAAATTAATTGTCATATTATTTCTTTCTAAAAAAAATAAATAAAAGAATTTTTAAATAGACCCAAATAGTGAAAATTTTAGAAATTTCAAAAAAGAAAATATTTTAAAATTAACCCAAATGGTGAAAAATTTATAAATAAAAAAATAAAAAGAAATTCTAAATAGAGCCAAATAGTGAAAATTTTAAAAATTCAAAAAAGAAAATATTTCTAATTTGGCCCAAATAGTGAAATAATTATATATATTTTCGACAAAAACTAAAAATAAAACTAATAATAAAATCTTTTTCCAACAATTTGGCCTTTCAAGAAAATAAATGAGATTCTTAAATACTCTTCAAGTGAGAAATTATTCTTAAGAGTTCTACTAGATTGATAGAAAGTCTTAAAAGTTATTTCCAATAATCAACTTAAAATTTAAGACCATTAGGATCAAACCTTAGAATAAATTTAAAATAACATGGTATCATCTTTTGATGGGCATGTGGGGGTGCTATAACCTTCTTCATATATAACCAAACTCTCAAACCCTGTTCTGATTTAAAGAGCCAAACCTATTTTTTTAGGGATCCTTAGTCAATCTTAGGAATTCTTTAAAAGGATAGATTCATTAGATGACCAATCACAACTAATAAAAAAGATTGGTGGCGACTCCATCCATTTGTTAAGTCTAATTATAGATTTACGGATCTATATGTTATGACAACAGGATCAATTAATTATACATTATCCTATAATTTTGACTAAAATAGTCTTAATTTTAGTATTTAAAATTTAATTTTCTTAAATTTTGATTGTAAAAACATATTTATTTTTTAGTATTTTTTCTATTTTTGAAAAATAAACAAAAACCTTGCATATTGAAAATTTTTCAAAAGTATTTTAATATTTGGCAATATTAATAGAAACTTTCTCACTTAAGAAATTTTTAAGAATCTCTACTTATAATTCTAAAAAATCCTATCCTTGATGGTTCATATTTATCATCAAATTGTAAATTATAATATCTATAATTTAGAATCAAATAATACTTTCTAAAATTTATTTTTTATACTAAAATGAGAAATCATTAACAAAATTTATTTTAAATGCTCCAATACATTGACAATATTTTAAATGAATTTTCTTACCTAGATATTCCTAAAGAATCACTATTATGATTTCTTTAGGATCTCGACATTGGAGATTTTATTTTTTTATTTTTTTAATTATCAAAATTTAAAAATCATATAATAATATAATTATCTATAAATAAGTTTATTTCCTAAAAAATACATATTCTTGTAAATATTTTATATTTTTATCTTTTTTTAAGAAAATTATTCAAATAAAAGACAAATAAAAATCTTTGTATTGAAAAGAGTTTCTAAATATTCCAATACTTTATACTTTGGTAATTTTTAGAAATCTCTTCTTACCTAATTAATTCTCAAGAATCACTACTTGGACTTTTCAAAGTCCTATCATCGGAATTTACTTTATCTTTTTATTTTTATGCATACACTTGATATAAATATGCTTATATAATACTAATAAAAATGTGTATCCCTAACTTTAGAATTATCCAAATATTTAAATTTCAATACCACATTTTCCTTTTTTTTCATTTAATTAAAGTGACACTAATTATTTTAAAACATATACTAATTTAAGATCTAATATAAAATATGCAAGTATTCAAAAGAAAGTAAACAATCAAACAAAATAACTAAAGAGTTTACCCAACTATTAGGTTTGAACTTATAAAGAAGAAAATCCAAAGTTATTTAAGCCTGATATGAAGTGGGCCAAAACTTGGTTTTGTTTGGGTGGGCCCTATCTGGGTCCGATCGACCCGGTTCTTTTTTTTTAACTATAAAACACTTATTTTTTTTAATTCATTTCTTTTTTTTTTTAAATTCTCTTCTTTTTTTTAAGAAACCAAACCCAGTTCCCAACTTAGTTGCCGCATGCTACCACCGACCGCTGCTTTTCTCATCCCAGCCACTGGTCGCCAACGCTTCTTACTTTTTTTTTTCACTTTTTTTTTCTTTTTAACCACACCCTTTTCCTCTTTTTAGTTAACGAACCTGACTCCAATAGGCCTCCTCACTCATCTTTTTCTCTTCTCTTTTTTTAAATTAAACTACTATTATTTTTTTATTTTATAAAGAAAATGAAACTGATTTTTTTTTGTATGACGACTTTGGGTTTGATGGTTCCTCCCTTTGAAGAGGATTGCATGTTTTTTTTTTTCTTTTTTAATTTTGGTTTTGGTTATGGCTAATTTAAAGATCTAGAGGCGGTTGTCAGGGTTTGGTAGATGAATGTGTTTGGTACAGACAAATAAGTTGATTAGAGGGTTGTAGGTGAAGGGATATCAAATGGGTGTTAAAGGGTGTTCTGATGTTAGGGTTATTTGGCACTCAAGCATAGGCCAGGGCTAATATTGGGGTCAATGCTAGATCTTTCTAATTATGTTGTTAACTAGCTTGGTGTTTAAGGGTGGAAAATGGCTGTCAAAGCTAAGTAAACCGAGGTTGATGATTGGTATAAGTGTTCTGGAAATGGGTTTTGGGTTTGGTGTAGGATTGTTGACATGTGCTAAGAGTCGACCGAATAGGGTTGAATGGGTTTAGGCCATGATGATGAGAGGTTAAGTCATTGGTGTATGCCAAGGGTTAGCCAAGGTTGATGAATAATGGGCAACAGTTTGTTCAGAGACAATGGTGGTTCATGGCTGGTGATAGTTTTCAAGGTGTTTGTGGTGAGGTTGTGTGTAAAGGCTATTGTGGTTCATGGCCAGTGATGGAGGTAAGATAAGAGGTTAAGGTTGTGAAGCGATAAAACTAGGGGTCAGCCAAGTGTTGGGTGTGTTACGCATGGTGCTTAAGGGAAAGGCTAGGTAGGTTGCATGTGAGAGGGTCAATCAGGGTCTATTAGTGTATGTAGGTTCAATTAATGAGTGCAAAAAGGTGTGTGATGGTGGTACCATTGGTGTTGCTCAATGTATTTGGTTGTGGGTGGATCGATAATGGTAGCCTTGGTGGTCTGGGTCATGAGGGTTTGGTGATTGGCGAATAGGACTTGGTCAGGACTGGGAATAGAGGTTTTGAGCTATGTGTGGAAATGAGTGATGGTGCCTGAAGAGTGTGTGTATATAGGTTAAGGGCAGTGGCTAGTGGGAAGAAAGTTTAAGGAATGTCGATAATGCAAATGAAAACTAGTAGGAAGCTAGAGTGACAATGGGTGGATTATGGAGGAAGATGGTCTTTTCTAGAAAGGTTGGAACAAGGTGTAAGTAGTGAAAGTAAGCTATGGTGCTAGGCCGAGGCTCCCTCTAGTCTTTTCTCTTTTTTGGTTTTTATCTAGTCACTTGTAACAACCATAAAAAATTTTCAGAATGTAGGATAGTAGAGGAAGATACAAGGTAATTTGGCTTATTATTGCAACAAGATGTTAGCCACTCCTTTTGTTTTGTATCTTTGTTTTCTTGCCCTTTTTTTTCTCTTTTTTATTATTTTATTCAATAAATAAAGAAGATAAGAACAATAACAAAAACAACAAAATAAAAATAAAATTAGGCTCTGAAATTTAATTTGTACTAAAAATTGAAACTTGGGCAGGCCTTTAAGTCTGAATAATTAAATTTTGAATCAATTCGAATTAGGTTGAATTTTAAATTATGCAAATCGATTCAAAAATAATTAATCTGGAGCAAACCAAAATGAGCTTAATTAAATCCAATTAAGTTAGCCCAAATTGAGATGTTAAAATCAAATTTAAAAATTAAAAAAATGTGAGTCGATCTGGACAAAATTAAATGTTTACAATAGAGACATTTTTTTCTAACATATGAGATCTACCTTCCCTTTAGCACCTCTACCTGATCATGACCCTATACAAGGGTGGCTCATGACATTTAATGCTAGATCATAGCCTTATACAAGGTTAACTCATGACATCTTCCTTCACCTAATCTATCAACGCCCTTGTTGACTTGTTGGCCTAAAATTTTTCAATCTTTTACTTGAACACTCAAAAGTCATAGTCTCTTTCCCAACTAGTTTTTTCTGTTCTTAAGCCTTCCTACTTGATTGATATTCATAAACTGTTCTTTAAGGTATTCAGGTTACCTTGTTAGCTAAAATTTCTTTAACTCGATGTTCTAATGGTGGCTTCATGGTAATGGTAGCCTTTATTGATTCATTACAGCTTGTATCTTTAGGGTCTGCATGATAGAGCTTTAAGTTGTTCACATGAAACACTGGATGCACTTTTATCTATTTTGGTGGGTCAATTTTGTAAAAAGCATTCCCCACTCTAGAAAATATCTTCACTAGATTGTATACTTATGCACCAACTTACGATCCCACTTTCTTAGGAACCTGGTTTGTTCAAACATTAGTCTGATAAGTACAAGATCACAAACTTTGAACTGTTATGCCCTTCAGCCTTATCTGCTCATTTTTTTATGCATTTCAGTGCCTTTTATAAGTATGCTTACACAATTTTTATTTTTATCTCCATTCTTTGTTAAGGTTAAGGCTCGCGAATTTTTCCCTCGATATGGCTCAAGAGAAGTATGAGGTAGCCTTGGTTGTTGTCTAATGACCACTTCAAAAGGACTCTTGTTTATGGGAAAACACTTGTTGGAATTCAAACAAAACTAAACTACATCCAACAATGAAAGCCAGCTCATCTGATTAGCTTGAACAAAGTGTCTTAAGTATTCCTCTAACAACCTATTAAATCATTTGGTCTGACCATCAGTTTGTGGATAATAACTTGAAAAGATGTTAAGCTGAGATCCTAAGATCTTAAAAAGTTCTCTACATAATGAACAGTAAATCTCGAATCCTTGTCATTTACAATGGTTTGAGGAAGGCCCTAATACTTAATCACATGCTTAAATATTAAATGGGCCATATCTTCTGCAATGTAATACTTTTGGGCTGGAATGAACATGGCATATTTCAAGAAATGATCAATCATCATTAGAATAGACCTAAGATCACCAACCTTAGGGAGGCTTGATATGAAGTCAAGAAAGATACTTTCTCAAGGTTTCATGGGTATAGGTAGCGATTTAAGCATGCTTGCCCCTTTTTATTTTAATTTTGTCATGTTGGTAAATGAGGTAAGTCTTCATATAATCCATCATATCTTGTCACACATAAAGTTAATAATAGCCTTATTTCAGTAAAGCCAAAGTACGTTACTAACCAAAGTGACTCACCCACCGTGTGTCACGATATTCTTGCATTAGCATTTGTCTCTAACCTTTTACTTTTAGCACAAACAAATGGGAACCTTTTGTCAATAAGGCCTCATTTTTTCATCAAAAGTACTTAGACTTCCTTTCTTCTACTAAATTCAAGATGATACTAGCCTATGGGTCTTTTTTTAAATTATCTTCAATTAGCTTGGGGATATTTGTCGTAACTTTACTAGCCAATATCAGGGTAATTCTCTTAAAAGCTGTCAATTCCACCTATTTACTTAATGCATCTGCCATTTAGTTGGTTCTTCCAACTTTGTACTTAAAACAAAAATTAAATTTAGTAAGAAACTGCTACCATCTAGCTTGCTTAGCCGTGAGCCTCGGTTGGGTGAGAAAATGACTAACCATAACATTATCTATCTTAACCATGAATTAAGAACCCAACAACTAATGCTACCATGCCCATAAACAATGGTTTACTACTAAAAGCTCATTTTCTTAAGCTGTATATCTCCTTTTGGCTTCACTCAACTTTCGACTTTCAAATGCTATCGAGTCCTATTCTTACAATAGCATTCCCTTAATAGCAAAATCAGATGCATCTGTTTGAACTTTAAAAGGCTTTCTAATATCAGGGAGAGCTAAAATAGGGTCTTTTGTCATGGCTTTTTTTAAGCCCTCAAAAACCTCTAAACATTCACTTGTCTAACACTATTTATGTCCCATTTTCAATAGTTTGGTGAAGGCTCTTATTTACAAGAGTACCCTTCCACAAATCTCCTATAATAATTTGTTAATCCTAAAAATAAGTGAAATTCACTAACATTCCTCGGTGTTGCCCATTCCTTGATAACCCTAATATTTTCCATATCCATTCAAATATGACCCTATTCAACATTGTGGCATAAAAAGTGAATCTATATCTGTACAAAGGCATATTCTCATTTTTAACATGCAACTGATTGTGTTATAGTCTTTAAAGCACAAGACGCAAGTGCTCTTTATGCTATTTCAAGTTAGAACTATAGATCACTATGTCATCTAGATAAATTACCACAAACTTATCAAAATAATCATGGAACACTTGATTCATCAAGGTACAAATGTAGTAGGGGCATTAGTCAATCTAAAAGGCATAACAAGAAATTCAAATGCAACATACCACATTACACAAGTGGTTTTTAGCTCATTTCTTTTAGCAATTCTGACCTGATGATAGCCAGATCTCAAGTCCAATTTGAAAAAGTACTTGGCATGGCTTAGTTGATCAAACTGATCACAATAAGAGGGATAGGATACTTGTTTTTCATAGTGTCTTTGTTTAAGGCCCTGTAATCTACACATAACCACAAACTCTCACATATTTTCTTTAAAATAGAATTGGTGTCCCAAATGGTGCTTTCGATGGTCTAATGAATCTAGCTTGCAAAAGCTCATCTAATTGCTTTCCTAGTTTAGCTAACTCTGGTGGAGCCATGTGGTATAAGCGTTTAGCTAGCGACTTAACTCCTAGGAGAAGTTCAATCTCATGGTTTATTGTTCTTCTAAGAAGTAAAACCTTATGCAATTACTCTAACATCATATTCTTAAACTCTTTCAATACTTTATTCACCCCATTAGGCACTGATTCCAACTCAATTTTATCTTTAGAATTAGCATGGCTACATAGAAAGGCTCCCATTTCTTTACCTCTTTCTTGAATTGTAATGCTCAAATTATTTTTTTCTAATTTTTGGATAAAATCATGGCTGACATAGCACACGGGCATTCTTTCAAGAACAGTAAACAACTAATAGCAGGGATTAGGATCATTTAAGCTAACATCATGAAATGCAATCCTAAGACAATATCAACGTCATCCATAGGGGAAATCATGAAGTTTATATTTCTTTCCTATGGCTCAAACTTCATCATCACACTCTTGGAGCTTTCACTAATCGTAAAGGTTGGCTAGTTAACCACTTTCATTTGCCCATAATCCTACTTAACCTTGAGACTACACATCTTAGCTTCTTCTGGTGTGATGAAGGTATTGGTTGCACCAGTATTTACTATTGCCTTTGTGATTTTGCCATTGAGTACTAAGTCCATATACATTAGGCCCTTCAAAGGTTCTTTCTTTATTATGTTTAGTTGGGTATAAAAAGCACTAAGAAACAATATTGAACCCATCCTTGCTAGCTCATTCTCGACTTTTTTAATAGTTTAGGGCATTATGAAAGATACTTAAGAAGAGGCTCTTAAGGCATTAAGGGCCTCTTTATATAGGTATTTGACCACCCGATGTTGGCATAAAAAGCAAGCTAGTGGTTAACTTGGCTTGAAATTCAATGCATTATTTACCTTGGGCTGGGTGTTGTCTAAACCAGAAGGTTTCCTATCTAATCCCCCACTCAAGGGTCTATCCATTCTGGCCATAGTTTCCTCATTTTCAAACTTGGAGTTACTACCACCTGATTGAGGGTTCTTTTGCTTTGATGGGCCATCATTATAGTCATTAAGACATTCAACGACAATGATAGCAATGGTTACATCTTGCACCTTTTATCTTTGTAGCTCTGTCCTGCCCATGACTTGAGGCCTTAAAGGAAATAGAACATTTTTTCCTTTTTGGACATGTCCCTAATATCTAGCAGCAAGGTAGAAAAGCTTTTCACAAACTCATGCACTATTTCTATTTGCATCAATTCTCAAAGCTTTCGTCTAGCTATATACTCTACATTTTCAGGAAATAACTGATTCTTTAGCTCTTGCTTAAGGTCTACTTAAGTTCTAATAAGGCACTCATCATTTACAAATTTTGAATGCCACCATAGCTTGGCATCCTTAGTAAGATACATTATAGCCAGGCAACCTTATCCTCCTCTGAGTTTGTCTGCATGACTCGATCACATTGTTTCATATCAAAAAAGAAATTCTCAAATTCATTAGCATCATTTACCCTCTCATAGCATCGAGGTTTTGGTACCTTCATCCTCATCCTTTTTTTATGGAACAAGAACTGAACCTAGCCATAACCAATTATAGTATGCTCACTTAGGCCTTAAGCTCTTCAAACTCCTTCTAAAGGATGCTAATAGTGTCTCTTATTTCATTAGCCACACTAGTTAGAGTATTGGATAGCTCCCACTAGGATGCCTTAATCTCTCTTAATCAATCATGAATAACCATATAAGCTTTCAAGGTAGCCATTGCGGCCTCGAGCTCTTTTATACTTTGTAGATCCTCTGATCCACTACCCGTTGTGACCATTTTGCTTTAATTCTAGCACACTTCAATTATGCTCTGATACCACATGTCACGGATTAAGCTTTCTCTTGATGAAGTAATAAATCGTGTAGCACTTAAATGGATGATTCCATACAAGTTAGTCAAAAATAGCTTGATATCTAAATAAGCAACCAACAAGTCACAAGTTAATCTCAAATATACATAACTATATATAAAGGCATAACTGGTGCACACCAAGGTGACCTCTGGTACCTCTAAAAGAAAAAAATGTTTTATTAAAATCGAGAATAATATAATAAGTACAAAAGAAGCATCGAGTCTCCCACCATCTTTGGAGCCAGAAGGCAGCCATAGATATGTGCTCTAACACATGCCTTAGCCAATGAGCCAACCCAACAACATGCTGGTTGCTCACCTCTTTAAAAGCTTAAGAGCTTTATAGCTATGCTGCTAAAAACTATTACAATGTTTGAAATGGAGACACTTTTTCCTAGCACATGAGATCTACCATTCTTTTGACACCTCTACCCCACCAAGGTCTTATACAAGGGTGGCTTATGACATCCTATGCCCGATCATGACCCTATATAAGATTGATTCATAACACTTAGCCTGTTGATATGAAAACAAATAATTGTTCATTCGAATTCAACAGACTCAGTTCAACAAAAATTGGGAAAGAAACCCATCATTAATTGGAGAAAAATATGACAAGATGCTTATAGGAAACTCTATTCAAAATTGCAAAAGTGAAAACTTTTTACTATCCCCAGATAAGCATAAACAGTTTAAACTGACCAGCTTCCAAAAGAAAACTATGTCCAATTGTCGCCCTCTACATTTTTTTAGAGCTATTATTGGTATTGATTATTGCAACCAAATAATCATGGCCATAAGTTTACTACTAGCATATGTACCAACAAAATTAACCTTCCCTGCAAGCAATGCAACTTGTTTTATGAATTTTCTTTATCTTTGGATCAATTACAAATCAAGAATTTCAATTTTGCTACACGGCAAAATCCCTTAAATATGGTAAGGTGTAGGTTAACAGTCAACTGAAAATTGGAGCTAGCAATGAGCCAGATCCTGCCATTACAGGCAACATCAAGCAGCCTGGACATGTTGGTGTGGGACTTTGGACTTAGGCTCAATTATCACAAAATATATAAATAAATATATATATATATATATATATATATATCCTTCTGTGCTTTCATTTTCCTCAAGTCTTGAAGAGTTTTGACTGTCCAAATTGCATGATCAAATCAAAACTTGCAGCCCAAATTGAATATATCGTCCAGTTTTGAGCAGGCAAAGCATCAAGCCCAAACTTCTTTACAAGGAATTGTGAAATGGAAAATTGCCTCCCCCTTGCATTGTCATAGTTGTAGCTTCGTGGTTTAATTAAAATTTTTTGTGATAGCGAAGCGTAGGGTTTTAAGATGTGATGATTCTTTTCAATAAATCTCACAATCTCTTGAGAGTAGCTCTCCACGCTGTTTCTGCTCAATCCTGTTCCCAAGCCAAGATCTGCCCACTATTCTTCCTACGTTAATTAGTTGAGGCTTGTGTAAAAGTAAAGTAATGTTGGTGAAGTAATGAATTCTTAGTTCCAATTATCAAATTTAAATCTTGAGAGTCTCAATTATATTTTTTAAAAAAATCTCAAATCCTCTCCTTAGCTCAGTACTCATTTGTGTGACTTGTAATGGAAAATTGGTGAGCTTATTTGGGACAAGGAAATTATTTGCAGAAACCAAACCTTATACTTGTAAAAACTAAGCATACAAGCATCCCTTTGTCTGAAAGCAATATAGAAGTAGAATTAATTACACATCATGATGTTAACTTCTCAATGAAAATAAATTGGAGCACTGAAACATTCCTTTTGGCTGCCTATACCAACCATGCAAAACATAAGGGGACAAGGACTTACAGCAACCTTGCCTTGAGTTGTTACTTAATCAGACTATCAAAATCATTGTGCTATATATTCTGTTTTCAAAACCACGTCACTTTCCATTAGAAGTACAACTAAAGCCACTGTCATTACAAGCTATAAATGATAAATCATTCAACTACAATAGTATTAATACATACATACATACATATGCATATATATATATATATATCACTTTAGTTTAGGGCTTTTGGCTGTAGTTTACTGGTATGACATGATAAAAACAAAAATTAAAAAGCACAGAAGTATATATTTTATATATTAGCAAGCAAGATATATATATATATATATATATAGATGAATTAGAGGAGAAAATATGGGGAAGAAAAAACAAGACCATTCTAAGATGGAAAGAGAAAACAACAATCAGCTACAGATGCGTGGCGCTCTAACTGATATCACTTCAATGACCAATTCCTGGGCTTGGAACATCACCTTGCCTTCTGTAGAAATCATTGTAATCATAATCACCTGGGCTTGGAACATATCCTGAATAATCTTGCATGTCTAAGAGCTTTCTTGTGCTTGTTAATTCCATCTGGCATGCAGGATCACAACTCCAACTAAACCTGCTAGTAGCCACCTTGCATTGAAACATAATAATGGACAGTAGAAGCAGTAATGCAATAAGCCGCAGAAAACCGAGCTTCATCAGCTCCCTCTTTGCCATTTCACAATATGATCACTTTTGCATTAAGGAAAACCAGTTTTGAAGAAAGTTGAGATATACCCATCTAAATAATTTATAAGGGCAAATTGCCTGGTGGCACCATGATTATAATGATTTAATAAAATAGTATTATTTGTTTCATAAAAAGCAGGGCCAGAAAATGGAATTGATAAAGTATGAAAAATTGATCGCTTTTCCTGTTCTTTGGTAATGAGAAATGAAAGTTTTTTAATTTATCTGAAGAGAATTGCAGATGCTATTATCATGAGTTCAATACCTGTCTTGGACTATAGCATATCCATGACCTGAGTGCACTAAGTTGAGCTCACTGTTGACAATACAGCATACGAGAAAAGGCAATGTATAAGTATTTCAAAAGAGCTCAACAGATTGCTTTTAAGTTTATGGTATAATCATCCAACTTAAATTAATTAACAAAAAGTAGAGATGCTCATTTTGAATATGAGAACACATAAAAGTTAATATTTAACCGATCTAAGATAATAATATTTAACATTCCTCCCAACTCAATAATTAACCTATGTGAAATAATACCGTTTAACATTCTTCTCGCTTACAGGCTTAGACTAATTAGTAACAACAAAAACAAATGTCTATTGTGTGAACAAACTCATAAGTGGCATATTACACAAGAAAACCTAATAAAACGAATTTTGATATCATCTATCATTTATTTATATATAAAAGTGTGAATCCTCAAATTATTAAAAATGATTAACTTAAATATCCTTATAATTTTTTAAAATAACAAATTTATCATTAAACATATAATTTTTATTAATTTATTTAAGTTTTAAATTTTTTGAATAATATTTAAGTTTAATTTAAATCAACTAAAATTAAAAATAGAGTTTATATGAGATTAAACTATTTAAAATTTTAAAAATTTAATTTCAAGTGTTAAAAGTGATTGGCTAAAATATCTTTAGTAAGTTTTTTAATAAATTTTAATGTAATTTAGTTGATAAATAAATTTAATAATAATAATAATAAAAAAAAATCATTGAAGCATATTTGATTTTTTTACCTTTCAATTTTTTGTTTTGATTGATTTGCTAATTATATATGTGTGTTAATAATTTTATTGTTTATATATTTTATGAGTTGATTATTTTATCACTTATAACATAATTAATTCCTCTTAATCCCTTGAAATAATTTTTAATATATATTATTCTTACAATATAATTTAATCTCTATAATTAATTTTTTTTTGTATTTTTTTTAAAATTTAATCAACGTTATTCATATAAACAAAATTAATATCAAATCAAATGAAATGAAATTGCACACCCTCCACAATAATTGGACTTTCCACTTGTAGAATTAAATTATTTAGGAGATGTTAGTGCTACTGTAGCTCAAGATTGGTTCTTTAAATTGTCATAAGAATTATTCACCTTAACTGAAACAATAAGTTATTCAATTTTCTTTCGACTTTTATCTTAATATTCTTATATATGATTATTTTTTATCTCAAGATAAGTTAATATTTCTCATTTGTATTAAATTGCTCGTTTTTGTTATCATCTAAGTGGTTGAATGACCTAACATGAATTATTCTAATTAGAGAATTATCAACCGAAGGAAAATTAATTGTTTTTGGTGAATTCTTTTAATATGTGATAAAATTCATTAAAATCATCTTTTAAATGTGTTCATGTCAAAATTACATTTATGCATAAAAATTTATGTTGGTAATACTAAAAATAAAATCTTTATAAATTATATAAATGCTACATAACAAGTTTGTTATTATAAGAATTGGAATTTTATTAAGAAGAAAACATTACAAGTACTAAGGTTAAAATTTTATTTTATTTTATTTTATTTTTTAAAATCATGTATTTTAATTTTTATATAATAAAATTTTAGTATAATAAAATTTCAAATAAAAGATAAATTCAGTTTTCAATCGAAAAAAACGTACAATTCATTCAATCCATAGAAATACCAATAGAACATTATCCTAAAACAATAAAAATAAAGAAAGAAGATTGATAGATTGGTTATGTATAGTTCTATCTTTTTCATATGACAAAAAATATTAGTGTTATATGATATTTCAATGAAGAATATACAAATTTATTAATTTCAAATTTCTTTAGGATTAATATAAAATTTTCTAACTAAAATAAACATTAGATACTCTTTCATTTTCTCCATTATATCAATTAAAGAATGTTCATTTTTATATCAAACTTTTTAAAATTACTATTAGGTAATATTTGTTTAAAAACTTTGAAATTCATCAAATTAATTATTTCTATTACATTTAATATAAAAATATTATTACAAATTATAATTTAACTAAACTTAAAAGTTACTTAGGGACATTCATTAGTAAAATTTATTTCATAAATCTTTATTTAATTGTGTATTTAGTATTTCAATAATTTTGAATTTTAAATTTTTATAATTTTGAGTTTGGTTTTAGACTTATGATCAATGATCAATTAGGTTGAGTCAAATTTTATCATCTGTTTGACTACTTGTAATCATAGTATACTTAAATATTTACTTATGTATCTAAGCAAATCTAACTCAATAATTTTTGCATACTTCTCTTTGTTTAAACAGTTAAGTCCAAATCATCCTAAATCCAAATAAAAAAATATATAGCCAATTACTTATAATTGCAATTTCACTTTAAAAATACTCTTAAAAATTAATTAACTAATACAAATATAAAGACAATAAAAATGAGACATTAAAGATGAAGGAAAAAACTTAAATAAGGAACTTTTAAATTGTTATACAAAGTGAATAAGAAATATTGGAGTTTGATTATACTACTATTTCGATTTATATTTTGTTTATGTTCAATCATTATGGGTTTAAAATCACTACCAAATTGTTAACTTTTTAAAATTAATTGAATTTGAGTCAAATTAGTTTATTTTTATAATTATACATATTATATTATTTTTAATTAAATTAAATTTTAAAATATGTAAAAAATTTATGTATACTCAATTTTAAGTTTTGAATTATTTCAAGTTTTAATTGATTAATTCATGTTATTTTTAACTATACTTTTATGACACCGGTAACAAACTTCAAAATAAAATGAGAACACAATGTAATAAAAATTTAAGTGCAAAAGTTATGGAGATAATAATAATAATTTTTTAAAAGAGTATTTATGCCTAAGTCTTGTAAGGATTAAATGACATATCTTCTTTTGAGGATTTTGAAATTTGTCTTACATAAATGTTAATCTACATCAACGAGTTTATAATCGAACATTTACCAAATCAAGTTGCTCCTATATGGATTTAGCGAAATGACTTAAATATTTCAATTGAAAAAAATAATATAATTCATAATCATCTAAGAAGACAACATAAAATTAAAAATTAATTCGGTTATTATAACCCATTTGCAATATTTTTACTTTTTTCAAATGAAAAACTTGATTGGCATAAAAACTTGAAGAAAGTCATTTCAAATTATGGTAATAAGAATGAACTAACAATTGGAAATATGCCATATTTTCATTGTATAAAAGAAATTTTTGAAAGAGAATGCTAAGGTAATTATTGTGAACTTAATATTTTTTAAAATTGTTATATGTTTTTTTTTTCTAAATTTTATTTAATAAATTTTTTATCATTACTTTATCATATATATATATATAATAAAAGTTTTATCCAAAATTGTATACTTAAGGATAGAAACATAAGGCAAAGTTTATTAATTTCATTGTTGGCACAACAACTCAAAATTTTCAATTGTTTACATGCACACTACAAGGGTTTAGGTTTTTAGTGAGATTTTTTTCAACGTTTAGCGGTGTTTATAAATGCCACTAAAAGATTTGCGACGTTTGCAAGAAGCGTCAGTCAGAGTGTCAGCTATACACGTGTCAAGAAAAATAGTGACATTTTCTATTAAACGTCACTGTATTAACAGTGTTTGTATTTAAAAAAAGCTGTTATTTTAGCAGCGTTTGTATATTTGAAATGTCGTTAATTTAGTGACGTTTTTATCATAAAAATGTCACAATATGGTGGCATTTATATGATAAAATGATGCTATTTTAGCGGCATTTGTATAAAAAATACCACTAATTTTAGTCATATTTTATGGTACAGATGTCGCTAAATTATTCATTTAGTGGTATTGTTGAACACGAATGCCGCAAAATTAAGAAATTTAATTTTTTTAATAAAAAATTTATATTAATATTTATTATTTTCATTAACAAGAAATGTTAAAATAAATAAAAATGAATTTAAATTCAAAAACTAAAATTAATAAATACTTATTTCATGTTCAAATATGCTTCTAATTAACACAAAGTTTAATAATTAGTATAATAACTTTCAATTTTTTTAATACATTAACAAAATAAAAATTAAAATGCATGAAATTGATGACTACATAGATTTGAAAGATTGCCAATTGATGAAGGAATTTTTTCATCTTAGTCACTAGCGTGCTCAAGAACCTACTGAATAATACTATATAATTTTTAACACTTTATAGTGAGCTTTTTTTATATTAAAAAATATAAGTATTTACTAAATATAATACCTGAGTTGGTAGACCACCAAGATCAGTTATTAAAAATTGTTGTTGCATAAAATTCATAAAATAATCAAATCGATCATGCAATTACTGAAATTTTGCATGCTCCTACTCCATTTTAACATGTTCTTCTTCAATTTTGGCATGCTCATGTTCTCTTTCTACTTTCATTTGCTGGAAACATTGTTGCATAGTTTGCAACTCTTCTCTTAATATCAAAATGTCTAGCGAAGACTGACTTGCTGAGAATGTAAATTGCTAAGAGCTACGTCAATAGTAGGTAGATGGTGTTAGACCCAATCCAAAGCTTCAGACCCATCCATGCCTATTTTTTCCAACAACTTTTATGAATATCTAATTTTTTAATTTTTGCATGTTAACAGAACTATCAGATGTTACTTCAATCTCAGCAGTTATTTTCTCTTTCGCTTTCTCTTGTAAATTAGTCATATACAACTATCAAGTTTAATGATTAGTTGATAATATGTTAAAAAAAGTAAATATTTACTTTCTGTTAAAATAGATGTTACAAATTACCACAATTTCTTATATTTTGACATTCATGTAAGATTCATCTTTTTTTTTTTTTATGTATTAAGTGAAAAATTTTACATGTCCAATTTTACCACCCATCTCAATCCCCTATACAAAAACATAAGTTATTGTTAAATACATATCCACCATAACTTATTTATGCATATCAAGTCTATCAATCAAGTTCAAAATTTTGAATAATTTTAATATCATGTATTTAATCTATCTAAATTGTTAAAATATAAATGTAACCATAATTTTATATTTTGGCCCTTTAACAACACAATAGTCTTAAATAGACGCAAACAATAAAAGCATTTTGGCCTTTCACACATATTGATCATGGAAACCAAATTCAATTATTTGGACAAGTTTAATATCATGGATTGAAGCCATACAAACTATTCAAAGCCATCCAAAAGTTTATTTTGTATTTTTGCATTTTAAAGGCAAAAATAATCCTAAATAGACATAACTGACAATTTTTTCACATATATCAACTATAGAAACCAAGTTCAATCAATTGGACAAGTTTAATATCAAGTATTGAAGCTATCCAAACTGTTAAAATAGAATAATAATAACAAATTTGTATTTTTACCTAAATAGACATAAACAATAATTTTTCATACATATCAACCATGGCAACTAAGTTCAATACTTTTGATAAGTTTAATACCATATACTGAGACTATCAAAACTATTAAAACAAAACAATAAATGTTAATTTGCATATTTACCTTTTAACGGCACAAAAAGTTCTTTCATTGGAATAAGTTTAAAATCATAAACTTACTTTTTTTTTTTTTCTTTCTTGCAAAACTTTTTGATCCACTTTTGTAGCTATATTTTTATTGCTTTCTACTACCAATTCTAATTTGTTCTCTTTCCTATCATAAAAAATAGTTGCATATATGATGGAAATACAAATATTACAAACTTAAAGCATAAAACACTTTCATTATTTCATTCTACTATACAAAGTTATAAATTAGTACCTCTCATTTTCTTGAGAGCTAAAATCTAACTAATTGTTCATATTGCCACCTAATCACATTACATGGTAGATTTTTCATTGTCGTGTTTACAGTAGTATTTCAATCAAAATATTTATTCTTCAAATTATGCTTATAGTCTTTTCATTTTTTTCTCAATGACTTAAGCACAAATAAGATTGGTATTTCAAGTGTAAATATTGACTGTAATAATATAATAAGAAAAGTTTAAAATGGTAAACAAAAAGTAAAATAATTATATTTATATATGTAATTAATTATACTAATACCTCAATAAAGTTTAAAGCATCGGCCTTAACTTTTACTGGAACTTTATGCCATGTTTCATAATGAATAGGCAATTTCATTCCATTACGGGCAAGCATGTCTAGAAATCCAACCAACAGTTGAGCGTCTTCACCAATTGGTTGTCTATTAGAGTTTGCAAACACTACAATACGCTCATTCGGAGGTAGTCCAAACAATTCCTTCAAAGTTGTTTAACCTCTGGTCCTCTATTAACCATTGTTATCAATTGTAAAAAATAAAAAATCAATTAGTAAAATGCCAATGCTTTAATCATTATAATCGAATTCTAAATATTTGGTATATGATACTTACATTCAAATTTAAAGCATAATCAATTGACAGGATACTATCTAAATCTAGACCTCCCATATTGCCAAATCCAATAGTAGTTGAAAGGTTAGAAGTGATTGAGTTAAAACCAACAGTACATTCATTCCCCTCCAAAAGATTCAGTCCATAGCTAATATCAATAAGTGCCACAGACGATTTTGAATTAATATCTCTTATATGTATTTCTTTCAATCTACTCCTGCATCATAAAAGTGAATATATAAAAGATATTAGTTTTGAACGTATATAAAGACATTGAGAAGTTAAAAAATCATAACTTACGATATATAAAGAACATATCGATTTAATTAAATCAAAAGATAATGTATGATTTAGAATACAATAAATATATAATAGCGAATATGACATTAATTACACACAAGCATTTACTACATTATGTTTTAAACACTCAAATTATAAAATATAGATGATCCATCATGGTTTATAAATGTCTCCATTAATATCTTTGTGGACCCACTGAGCATAGGTATTGAAGATATTTTCATCCAAGTTTTATTTAGTAAAAGGATAATATTCAACTCTATGTTCAACATCATCTTTAGTATCTAACCTAATATCAAATAAGTCTCTAGGTGTGTTTCGAAGAACAACAAACTAACCCAATTTTTTGGAATCTTTAGAATAAAAAAATTATTTGACTTGAGATGAAAAAACATAAGGTTCATCAATGAACTATTGTCTAATATGAATTAATCGAGAAAAATTCACAAGTGTAAATCCATATTGATATTTCTTAATACCTCTCGCACTATTCACATCAGCCCAATCACACCAAAATATGACCACTTTCCACTTGCCATAATAATCCACTCAATGATGTCATTAATCATGCCATAATAGTCAACATTTTCCTCTAAAGGGTTTGTGTCCTTAGTAGCAGCATAGCTAGTAGTTGATAAAGTAATAACAACTCCTAAATTTTGTGTACTTTTAAATCTCTCATGGGATTTAATGTGAAATCTAAATTCATTGATAATGAACCTTTTGTATCGTTTCACAATCTTATTCAAATCTTGTAAAAGACACTTCACCTCTTCACTAACAAGCCTTCCACTCCAAATTTATAAAGGTGGAATAAATATATATATATATATGCCATTAATGTTAGTTATACTGTAAGCGTTCTATGTAGATTTCTTATAATGGGAAGTATGCAATTATTTATAATTGCTCTTAACCATTCATGAAAGTTTTTGGTGAATAACTTATCAAGCTCCCGAGGGTTTAATCATTGATAATATGTATGAGCTCTTAAATTATTTCTATACTCACTACAAAACATCATGATAAAGTATTAACAATAAGAAAAATACAATAATCTATGCTTAATTGAATGAATTATTTCCTTACAAGAAAACTTATGTACGAAATGATTCAATAGAGTCATGATGGAAAAGAACATATCGATGTGCTTGTGTCTAAGATTTATCATCTAACTCTACCATGTCAGCTTTGCCTATTGGTTGTCCAAAACTTTCAAAAAGATAAGTGTAGGCAAAGTCAGTATACTGCATGCCAACATTTCTTGATAGTTTAGTAAATCTCATTTCAACATCATCCAAATAATGAGAACAAAATGTCATACATTCTTCTGCTAAATATCCTTCAGCAATAGAACCTTTCGGATAACGTTTATTGCGACAATAAGACTTTAACCTCCCCAAAAACCTATCGCATAAAACATTAGTCATATAACTTTTTAACTAGAGTGGCATGATCATCAATAACTACCTAATCAATGTATTAACAAATAATACCTTACGATATGATACATCCATGGATAATAAATTGGCCCACCCATTTTTGCTTCATATGGAAGGTAGATAACCAAATGCATCATAATAGTAAAGTGTAAAGGAAAAATATTCTCTAAATGACATAAAGTAATCACGATTCAATCTTGAAGTTTGTCAAGCTCTTCCATATTTATTCATTTTTCATATAGAGATTTAAATATGTTACTCAATTCAATTATCACAAAAGTGACTTGCTTTAACATTGATGAACGTAAAGCAATTAGAAGTAAGTCTTGCACCAAAATGTGATAATTATGTGATTTCAATGAACAAAGTTTTCACTTTTTTAGATTCACACATCTCGATATATTTGATGCATAAACATCTAAAACTTTGACATTTTTCAAAACCTTGCAAAACACATCTTTCTCAGCTTTAGAACTCCCAAAATAAGTAGGAGGCAATTGATATTTGCCATTAGGAAGCAACTTCAAATGAATGTCAGGGTGAATCCCCATATCAACTAGGTCAAGCTGACTATTTAAGTCATCATTTGATCTTCTATTCACATTGAGAATAGTCTCGATAAAATTTTTGCAAACATTCTTCTTTATGTGCATCAAATCAAGGTTATGATGTAATAAATTATATTCCTGATAAGGCAACTCAAAAAAGATACTTTTTTTCACAACTTAAACTCATTAGGGTTAACTTCTTCATCATCTTCTTCATCACTTTGAACATCAATATCACCAACTTGAATATCAGTATCACCAACTTGCATAATATAAGGCCAAACACCTTTAAATATATCCTTCACTTTTTTCTAGATAGAGTCCTTTTTTCATAAGTGAAATTGATATCTTTTAACTTTGATAAGATATTAAACCCACTAATTGGTAAAGATGATCTTCTCAACTCTTTAGTTCTATCAAAGAGATATTTTTGAAATCTAAATTGATGATTATCATCTAACCATCAATGATGTCCCATATAACAAAACTTTATACCATTAAGTAACCACTTTGAACATGTTTGTGTAGCACAACATGGACAAACATAACAACCTTTTATATTCCAGCTAGATAAATTTACATAAGCAAAAAAATTGTTGATAGTCTATAATAAAGTAGCACGTATATTAAAGTTCCTTTTTTTTTATGCATCATAGGTCTCAACTCATTCCCATAATTATTTTAACTTTTTAATAAAAGTTGTGAGTAGATGTCTATATCATTACCTAAACTTTTTTTCTTAGAAATTATCACAGACAAGATAAATGACTATTACTTCCTAGCAATCTATGGTAGCAAATTGTAAAGAATCAATACAACCAATCAGGAACTATAAGAAGTACTCATCATTTTGAATGGGTTGAATCCATCAGATGCTAGTCCAAGCATAACATTTTGAAGATCAAATGCAAAGTCTAAAAACTTAGAATAAAATTATTTTCATGTCAAAAAATCTATAAGATGCCTCAATGATCTATCATCCGTTCATTTTTTATGATGCCACCGCCTTGAATTTGTAGTTTTGGAAGATATGAAAAGTTATTGAAGTCTTGGTATTAAAGAAAAATATTGTAAAACTTTTATAGGCTTCTTTTTTACATAGACTTCATAACCATCTTCATTTAACCTTTCATCGGGATTTTTGTTCACCTAATGACAAATACCACACAAATGACAAGATTCTTGATTTTTCCTATCACCCCAATACAACATGCAGTCATTGGGACAATTATGAATTTTCTCATATCCAAGACCTAGATCTTTTATCATCTTTTTTTATTCCTTACAAGATTTAAGGATTTTTGCAAAAGAAAACATTTCTTTTATAAACTCTAATAATAAAGTTAGAAAGTTTCTCATCTATCCATATAAGCATTTCATGTGAAAAAGACGAACACAAAAAGATAACCTTGAATGCTTCGATCCTTCATAAAGTTCTGCATTCATATCTTCAAGCAATCTATAAAACTTTGATGCTTTTCATCTAGGTTGTTGGTTGTCCTACACCTATTTCAGGTCCACCAAATTCATTCATTTCAATATTGGACTGATTAAATCCATCATTTTAGGGAGACAGATTACGAAATATTGGTTATGAATGCTAAAAGTATCTCGCAACATGCCTTTAATATCATCTGCTATAAAAAGATCATGTTGGTGTTGAGTAGCTCCTAAAGTTCAAAGAACTCTAGTGAAAGACTTTGACGGTATAAACTTTTCATGAAAATATCAATTAACATATATCAAGACAAATTAAATGTTCAAAAATAACTTCACGTATTTGCCAATCGATATTAGCACACTTCACACATAGGCATAATATCATATTATCTTCACTTGTATTCTCAAATACAAAATCAAAAAAAAATTTACTCCATCTTTGTACTCTTGACTTAATCTTAACTTTTGCATTAAATTCTTATCCATTTAGTACTTGCTACATTATCAAACCAAATGTATATAAATAATTTATATGAAAACAAACATGTAAAATACTTAAATTTACTATTTTTTTAAACAAAATATAATAACAATATTAGTACTTATAGAATACCAGAACTCTTTGTTATGAAGTATTTTTTCAGCTACCTGATATAAAGCATTTAAAACTCTACTGCTAACCTAAACAGTACCATAGAGTATTTATAGTTGGGGTTGAAATAAGGTAAAATAGGTTCAGAAAAAACCCAAAAAAAAAAAAAGAAAATGAAAGGGAAAGGGAAATGGATGATAAATTCTAAATGGGTATTTGAAGATGGTGGGTTTTAGAGAAAATTTTTAAACCAAAAAGAATATCACGAATTGCAAAAGCTAAAGGAATAGTAGAATAAAGTAAAAACTAAAGTAAATAACTAATGAATAGTCGAAATAAGGTTTTAAAAGACAAAACTCGAATACTAAAAGCTAAAGGAAAAGGAAAAGTAAATTGTAGTTGGTCTAGAAAGAGAAATAGTAGAATAATGAAGATGAAGCTTGAAGTTGGTGATTAGATGCGCTAAGTTTAGGGACATTTTAATTTGAGCAGATTATTGAAGGTGTTTACTAAGAAAGATGCCTTCAATAATTTCTTATTAAATATTTTTTAGTTATATTATAAGTATCTATAATATTCTCGCAGTAAAATTTCAAGGTGATTATTAAAGGCATTTATGTCCGAAAAACATCTTCACTAATTTTCTCTAATTTTTATGGTGTATTTATTAAAGGCATTTTTCTATAGAAAACACCTTTAATATTATATTACTAAAATTTTAAGGGGTTATTAAAGGCATTTATTTAGGAAAAATGCCTTCACTAACTCATTCTAATTTTTGAAGGAATTTTTGCATTATACGTTTTCAATAATTTTTGTACAGAATTATTGAAGGTAATTTTCTAAGAAAAAATACCTTCAATAATTTTTTATTAAAAATTTTTGGAATTATTAAAAGCGTCTTATAGTAGAAAATGCCTTCAATATTTCACTACTAAAATTTTAAGGGGGTTATCTAAGAAATTTATTCCAAAAAAAAAAAAACCTTCACTAATTCGTTCTAATTTTTTAAGAAATTTATTAAAGGTATTTTTGCATTATACGCCTTCAATAATTTCCTATTAAAAATTGTTTGGGATTATTAAAGGCGTCTTATAGCAGAAAACGCCTTCAATATTATACTACTAAAATTTTAAGGGGTTATGAAAGGTGTTTATTCCAAAAAAAAATGCCTTCACTAATTCGTTTTAATTTTTGAAAAAATTTATTGAAGGTATTTTTTGCATTATATGCCTTAAATAATTTTTTTTTAAATTGTTTGGGATTTTTAAAGGCGTCTTCTCATAGAAAACGCCTTTAATATTTCACTACTAAAATTTTAAGAAAGTTATTGAAGGTGTTTATTCCATAAAAACACCTTCACTAATTCGTTCTAGTTTTTAAAGGAATTTTTGAAGGCATTTTTTCCATTATACACCTTCAATAATTTTTGTACAGAATTATTGAAGGCATTTTTTTAGAATAAATGCCTTCAATAATTTTCTTTTAAAAATTATTTGAGATTATTAAAGGCATCTTCTAGTAGAAAATACCTTTAATATTTCACTATTAAAATTTTTAGAAGGTTATTCAAGGTGTTTATTTGATAGAAACGCCTTCACTAATTCATTCTAATTTTTGAAAAAATTATTGAAAGCATTTTTTGCATTATACACTTTCAATAATTTTCGTACAGAATCATTGAAGATATTTTTTGAGGATAAACGACTTTAATAATTTCCTTTGAAAAATTATTTAGGATTATTTAAGGCATCTTTTATATAAAACGTCTTCAATAATTTTAAAGGGATTATTGAAGGTATTTTTTTTCAAAAAAATACCTTCACTAATTTGCTCTAATTTTTTAAAAGAATTTATTGAAGGCATTTTTTGCATAATATGCCTTTAATAATTTCCTCCATTCTTATTACAAGAATATCAGTGAAAGGCGATTTTTCTACTAAAAATACCTTCAATAATTTTAAGAGGATTATCGAATGCATTTTTTGAGAAAAAATGCCTTTAATAATTTTCTTTGAAAAATATTTTTTGGATTATTAAAGGTGTCTTTTAATAAAAAAAAACGCTTTCAATAATCTCCTAGTAAAATTTTAAAGGGATTATTAAAAGTATTTTTTTCAAAAAAATGCCTTCACTTATAATTTTTATATTCATTCCCTATCTTGAACATTGAAATCATAAACTGCTAGTATAGAGAACGATTGAAAGATACATTAATCAATCAAACCAAACCCATAAACACATTTCTATTAGACTTTTGGTTTCTTTATCTCTATTGTTGCCACCAACCTTCAACAACTCAATGGCATACACCTTTCTATTTATCAGTATGTTTTTTCTGTTTACTATATTATTTATATTACTTGATAAAGATATTTTTCAATTCTTTACTATTTACATATGTATATATATTTTTATTCATTTCATCGTAAACATCATCGTCCAAGCACTTTTCATTGTGTGTATGTTGTTCCTGTGTAGTTTTCTTTAAATATTGTGGTTTACTGAATGGTACTGTGTGATATTATTTTGCTAAATGATATTGTATGATATTGGTATGCTAAATGATTTGCTTAATTGTGTTTCTAAATGGTTTGCTGAATGATGTTTCTGAACACATTATTCATTGGTTTGCTGATGGTGTTTCTGTACATAGTATGGTATTGGTTGTATTTAATTACGTACAGTGTTAAATTTAGACAATCAATTTGGTGTATTTTGTATAATTATGATCAAAATCGTAGGTATTATAGACTCTGAACAACATAATTCTCCTTCTATTGAACATACACAAGACATACTTGTAGGCCAAAAAAGAAAATGAAGGGGAGGAAATAAATAAATTAAAGTGAGTGACACAAAAATTCACATTGACTTCAATCGAAGTGGGTAACTTGTATCTGAAAGAGCTGCTAAGTTGGCTACTCATATTGGTGTTATCGTTCATAGTAGCATTTCAATTACATACACCAATTGGTGACAAGTTCTTGATGATCTAAAGGATGGTATATGACAGTCAATTGTGGTATGTTTATTCAGTTATTTCGTAAATTTTATTAAATAATTATTTAATTATAATTCAATGTGTTCATACAAATTGTGTTAAAATTTAAGAATAGTTCGACGACCAATTGACTATAAAAAGATTATATTGCAATCAGCTAGGAAAGCATTCGAAGACTTTAAAAATAGATTGACAACCTAATATATTTTACAACTAGCTGATCAAGGTGATGTATTGGCTATTCCACCTACATTGTATACAGATATAATAAGTGTTGAAGATTGGAGAAATTTTGTTAGAGATCGCCTATCAAAAGATTTTTCAGTATGCAAACCTATTACCTAAAAAATTGTTTTATAATATTTTATGCAATATATTCAATATCTTCATATGTGATTAACGTAATTTTTTTTGTAGAAAATCAAAGAAACCAACAAAACATTCGGGCCAAACAAATATATCACCAGCAGATAGCGAGAAAAGGATATACAAATATCAAGTATGAACTTGTAAGTATTCGCACACTTATTTTATACTCATTAATGAATATTTATGAACATTCATTTCATAGATTTTGATTCTTATATTATGGTAATTTAATAGGAATCAGCGAGCTCTGGCACCAAAGTTTTCAGATGAGATGTCTAAAAATAAGGACATCTACATAAGAATGATCTTTTACAGATGAACTAACATAAAAAAATGGCTAAAAAGATTGTATGTATAACTGCTTGTTTAATATCATGTATGATTGGCATTATGGTTATATGCATGACTTTATACTAGCTTGTATAGATTTGTTGTTACAGCCAATCTTATTATTATTTTTCAGGATGATTATGCTACCAAAGTTAAATCCGATGAACTAGCAACCCAGTATGGTGAAGATCCTTTGTTTTTAGCATTATGAGCTAAAGAAAGGATTAGTCGAGTTCGTGGGGTTGGTGAATTTATGTTGCCATTAAAGTTTTTTAGTAATCAACCCAAAATCTTACGAATTACAAACGCACAATATGAAGTAATCATTGAGCAACAATAGCAATGACTTGATGACCAGGAGCAACGCCTCAATGAACAACAGTAAAGATTCGCTGCTTTGGAGGCCATGTTAGCAGCAATGTAGCATAGCATACCTCTAGGCCAGTCGGATAGCATCGTCCACGTAGGACAAGCTTTCATTACAAGTCAAACAGGGAACCCAACCTCCGTTACCCAACCATAAAGTATGATTTTGTTTATAAGTTTAATATTAATTTGTTTATTATATTTATTGATTTGGTTTTAATACTTATATTTCATTATACATTGTAGCAAGATGTTGGGACTTAGAGTATGACCCTTGCTCAGGCTACCATGGATGAGTTATCTAATTATTTGCTCGATCATTTATCTGAAGGAAACTGCATAACCATTGAGTCTGAAGAAGAATTATTTGATAAACCATCATTTTCTTACATTGGTGTGGATGAGGTTAAAGAATTTTGTGAACTGGATGAAATATCAACTGTTGATATTATTGCTTATATGAGGTTAGCTTATAAATACAAATATGCACACTTAATATGTATTAATCTATATTATAATGTAATACTAACTAGTATTATTGATTGTTATCATGTAGCTTCCTATATAGAGAGGTCAAGGCAAGATAGTTGACCCATAGATTTAGATTCGTTAACCCCAACTTCATTAGTGAGCAGAGTGACACGTCGCTTTTTCATGCTAAACATGTGATTGACTGCATGCAAAAATTGACTGATTATTATTTACCTCTGTATAATGCTCAATAAGTTACATTCATACAAATAATTATTCCAACCTTACCCGAATTGATATGATGGCTAATCTGAGTATATCATTCTTATTATTTTACAGTCGTCATTGGGTGCTTATTGTGATTGATATAAAATCCTTAATGTCATACTTATTTAATTCAGTTAATCCAATAACGGTGCCTAACCCCAAAATTCAAACTTTTGTAAAAGAGGTATTACATGTTATTATGTTATATATCTTCTATTTCTTCATAAGTAATTTTATTTATGTATTAAGTAATTTTTTTCTTTTCAATTTAGGGTAATATCTGCATTCGATAAGAAGGTAAAAAAAAGGGTGTAATTACCAGTAAATGTGAAATTTATTTTTTTATGCTAAGTTTATGTAGATAAATGTTTCCTAAACCCACTCGATTTAATTTTCAAGTACCTCATCAACCTGAAAATACTGAATGTAGATATTATGTCTTTCGTTTTTTGCAGGAGATAGGTTTATATGATTTTATGACCACACCATTCAAGGTTAGTATAAATTTCATAAAGTCATTATATCTTCAAAAAAATAAAAAGTTAAATTATGTTCTAGTTTATTAATATTTACTTTTGATTTTTTTTAGTGAGAGAGTTAAGAAAGCTTCATGGTAGAAGAACTTGATGAAGTCCGTAAAGAATGGTGTGAGTATGTATTATCATTTATTGATAAACCTTAAGGTTGGACATTGTTGGTTGAATGTAAATATATGAGGATCATTTGTTATAACGTTTTTAACATGCCATGTTGAATGGATAATTTAAGTTAGTAGATTGGGTTATTGGTTTAATATTATTGTTATATATTTGTTTTATATGAATACACATATATTGAGTACGATTAGTTGAGAAAAGTATATTAATATGGCAACGTTATCAGTTTTAAATTCGGATATATGGTCAATTTATTGAAAACAACAATGTTCATAATGTAAATTTCAAAATATAATTCGTAGTATCACATATATAAACCAAACATTTTCTCGGCATAAACTTACAATTAACTTCAAATGTTTTCTTGGCATAAACCTACAACTAACTTCACATATATAATTAAATAAAAAAATTTTGATGGGATTACTGAAGGCATTTTTAGCAACAAAACACCTTGGATAATCCCTAACAAAATGTTATTAAAGGCATTTTTTACCCAAACTGCCTTCAATAATCTCACCTAAAAATTTATTGTCTAGATTATTAAAGATGTCTTGGGTCAAAAACGTCTTTAAGAATTCGTTGTAACTTTTTTGTATGGATTATTAAAAGCGTATTTAATAAAAACCACCTTCAATAATCCCCTAAAAATTTATTGATTGACAATTGAAGGCATTTATCGACCAAAAACACCTTCAAGAATCTATTCCATATTTTTCCTATGGATTATTAAGGGCGTTTTTCTGCCAAAAATGCCTTCAATATTCCTTTCCAAAATTTGTAAATCGATTGGTGAAGGCATTTTTGCCCAAAAATGCATAGAATAATCCATTATAAATAATCCCTGCAAAAACCCAAAAAAGCTAAAGGAATGGATCAAACCTACCACCTATGGTTAACAACCATATGATCCTTAAATTTTGATAGGATATTTATTGAAGATATTTTTGACCAAAAAATGCTTTAATAATCCTGTGAAATTTTTTTGTGTATTTATTAAAGGTGTTTCTTATAAAAAATGCCTTTAATAATCGTATACATTTTCTTATGAGGGGATTATTTAAGGTATTGTTTGTAAAAAATGCCTTCAGTAATCCCTTATCAATTTTTTTAACTGAATTATTCAAGCCATTTTCTACCAAAAATGCCTTTACTATTCATTTAAAATTTTAAGACAAGATTATTGAAGGCGTTTGACTCTATAAACGTCACTAATATCAAGTCTTGGGTAGCATTTATAAGTAAAAAAATCATTATTTGAATAAAAGCCTTAGGTTTTATAAAAATACGGAAGCTAACAGCATTTATAAGTAAAACGCCGTTACAAAATTACCACTAATCTTCCATTTTTTGTAGTGGCAGTTGTACTTCGCTAACTTGTATGAAAATGCATTCACTAATCATTGAATCAAATCATTAATAAAGTTTATCTTAATATCTATTACTTTACTATGAACTAAAATTTTTTTAAAAAATCTTAAAAATAATGACTTAATAAATATTTTATTTATTTATTTATTTTAGTTTTAATACTTGCATTAGTATTAAAAAAAAAAAAACTATGATTTTAACATATTATTAAGCTTTAAACTACAAATGGCAAATTAAAAGCTTTTACCCATCACTTTTCATGTCATCTACACTTAAAACGTTTTCTTACTTTCTTTCTCTACCTAATAAATTACATTATCTATCATATATTGTAGTTACTTTTTTTTGGATATAAGAAAATTAATGATAACATAATAGTAGATGATTGATAACTTAGCGATAAATAATTAAAAACTTAAAAGTAATCAATATAACTTAATAGTAGTCATGGATAATTAATGATATCTTAATAGTAAATAAATAATAATTTAGTAGTCAATAATTGATAATTTAGTAATAAATAAGTAATAACATAATAGTAAATACATAATAATTTAATAGTAAATTAATTATAATATAGTTATAAATGCATAACAACATAGTAGTAAATTAAGGATATTTTAATAAAAATAATTGATAATTTAATAATAAATCAATGTAATAGTAAATTATTGATAACTTAATAGTAAATCAATTTCAGTTTAATAATACTTAATAATGGATAGTAGTTTATCATAAATAACTTGGTAATAAATCATTGATAATTTTGTACTAAATAATTGAGAATTTAATAGTTAATCATTAATAATAAATCATTGATAACTTAATAGTAAATCCGTTATAACTTGGTAATGAATCATAGATAATTTAGTAGTAAATTGATGATAATTTTGTAGTAAATAATCAGAAATTAAGTAGTAGACCAATGATAATATAATAGTAAATATATAGTAATATAATAATAGATCATTGATAATTTAGTAGTAAATTATTGATAACTTAAAAGTAAACACTAATAATGTAGTAATAAATTACTCATAACTTAGTTGTAAATCAATGATAATTAGTAGTAAATTTATTAATCATTGATAATTTTATAATAAATCAATGATAAATTAGTAGTAAATCAGTTGTAATTTTATAATAAATCATAAAAAACTTAATAGTAAATTACCAACAATTTAATAGTAAATCATTCATAAATTAATAGTAAGTTACTAAACCTACCATTAATCTATTCAATGAAAAAATTTAGTAAAAAATTTTTAAATTTGAATGAGTTAATAATGTTATTATATAAAAAGATAATTATCACATATATTGTTAGTGGACCTTTTAAACTACATATTTCATAGTTGTAAATATATAACAACACTTTAGTAAATCAAGAATATGTTAACAAAAATAAGTGATAACTTAATATTTAAGCATTGATAACTTAGTAATAAATCAATGATAACTTAATAGTAAGTTAGTGATAACTTAATAATAAATCAATTTCAGTTTAATAATAATTAATTGATAAACTTAATAATAAATCATAAATAACTTAGTAGTACATCAATGACAATGTAGTAGTTAATCATAGAAAACTTAAAAATAAATCAATATAATTTGGTAGTAAATTATTGATAACTTAATAGCTTTTTAATAATCGATAATTTAATAGTTAATGAATGATAACTTTATAGTAAATTATGGATAATTTAATATAAATCAGTAATAACTTGATAGTAAATCATGGATAATTTAATAATAAATATTTGATAATTTTGTAATAAATAATCAAAAAGTAAATTATAAATCAATAATAACCCAGTAATAAATACAAAATAACATAACAAAAAATTATTGATAATTTAGTAGTCAATTGCTAATAACATAGTAATAAATCACTAATAACTTAATTATAAATCAATGATAATTTAATTGTAAATTAGTGATAATTTAAGAGTTAACTTTGTAGTAAATTATCGATAAATTATTAGTAAATCAATTATAATTTTATAACAAATAATTAGTAACTTAGTCTTAAATCATCAACAATTTAGTAATAAATAATTAAGAATCTAGTGATAAATCATTTATAAATTAGTAGTAAATCAATACTGGTTTAGTAGCAAATCATCACTCTTTTAAAAAACAAAGTAATAAATCATTAATAGTTTAGTAATAAATTATTAATAATATAGTAGTAAATCAATGATAACTTAATTGTCAATTATTGATAACTTTTTTTTTATACTTGAAGTTGTTAAAGATCGAACCATGATTATTAGCATAAACAAAACTAGAACTTTAATCTTAAGAGGCTAGGATAAATCTACCATGAATATATTTGATAAAAAAATTTTCTAAAACAATTCTAAATTTGAATAAAGTAATAATGTTACTATATAAAAAGAGAAGTATCTTATACTAAAATAAAACTATATTTGTTGGAGGAATTCATTGTTAAATATAAAATGACATAAATTTTATTAATGATTACAAAAAGTATATCATAAAGGTTACCAAAAATTTATCAAAGAAAACCCAAATTGTACCAATACTTACCAAAATTATATCATAAATTATCAAATTAAAATATAAAAATTTATCAAAATTTTATCAAGGGTTATCAAACTTCTAACAAATGTTGCCAAAACAAATCAAAAGTTATCAAAAATCAAAATTATATCAAAATTTATCAAATTTTACTATATTATACCAAAATCAAAATTAAACTATTAATATTTGTCATAGTATCCAAAAAAATTTGTTTATTAAATTGAATTTTTAGATATAAACTACATGTGCATCACGCGCATACAAAGTATTAGTCGTATTAAGTATCAAATTAAAATCAATTGACAATAGATAAAAAGATTCAATCTAAATATAAAATCACAAAAAATAAAAACTTAGCACATCTATGATAATTAAAGGATTAAATACAAAAATGACCTTTATATTATAAACTTTTAGTCAACTTGGTACCCAAAGAAATAAAATTCAGAATTAGGTATCAAAGTTTTAATTCTGTCATACATTTTGATACCTTAGACTAATGTCATTAATCAAGTTACTAATGTGACAAGAAAAACTAATAAAATCATGAAATGTGTCAAAAACGTCCAATTATTGTCACATTATCCATTACCACATTAGTATTAGAAAAAAAATTTCAAAAAAATCCAACCATTATTCTAAAAATTAAAAAATTCAAAAAATCTAAGAAATTTATAAATATGCTAAAAATTTACTCAAATCCAAAAAATTACCCAAAAAAAAACCCAAATTTTTCTAAAAATCTAATTTTTTTTAAAATTCCAAAAAATTGAAAAAAATAATATAAAAATAAAAAATTCAAAAACCAATTCTAAAAAACAAAAAAGTTAAAAAAAAGTTCCCAAAAATTCAAAAAAAATGAAAAACTTTTAACATTTCTTAAAAAATAAAAAAAATTAAAAATTTTAAAATATTCTAAAAAATAAGAAAAAGCTAAAAAAAAATTAAAAAAAAAACAATATGAAAAATTAAGCAACCCTAAAAAATTCAAAAGCATTTGAAAATTAAAAACACCCCCAAAAATTTCAAAAATCAATTTGAAATATTTTTAAAAAATCCAAAAATTTCAAAAAGTCAAAAAAAATTTTAAGTAAGAACAAATTAAAAAAAAGAAAATAATAAAAATTGAAATATTTAAAAAAATTAAAATAAATAAAAAATAGAAAAGAATTTGACAAAAATTATATATAAAGGTGAAAAATAAAAGTCAGTGTGTGCAATTTTTTTATTTTTTTATTTTGATTTACATATATTTTTAATTTTAACATTTTAATTTTTTTAAATTTTGGTACTTTTTATTTTTTAAAATCTTTTTAATTTTTCAAAATATGTTTTCTAAATTTTTTTGGATTTTTTAGAATTTCTCTTTTTTTTTCCTTTTTCAACTTGTTTTTAAAATGTTTAGATTTTTTAAATTTTTTTGAATTTGTTAATTGTTTAGATTTTGGAAATTTTAAAACTTTAAATAAATTGTTTTGATTTTTTAAGATATTTTAAAATAATTTTCACATTTTTTTCTTTTGCTTTTCATTGTTGTTGGAAGTTTTCAAAACATTTTGGATTTTTTGAATTGTTGGAAAACTTTTTTAGTTTTTTTTGGAATATTTATGATTTTTAACTTTTTTAGATTTTTTTGGAATTATTCTATTTTTTTTTATTTTCTGGTTTTTTTTAATTTTTCATACTTTTTTCCTTTTTCGGATTCTTTTCAGAAAAATTTTAGATTTTTAAAATTTTTTTAGAATTTTCTTAAAAGTTTTTAGTTTTTTAGAAACTTTTAAGATTTTTTCAATTGTCCTATTTTCATAATTTTTTGAATTTTACAGATTTTGTTGAAATTTTATTTTAAGACTGACCTACAAATTGATGATTTAACAATGATTAGATATTTTTTACTTGTGTTATGATTTTATTATATGTTCATGCCCAAATCAGCAATTTAACTAATGATAATAGTATTAGGGGTCAAAGTATAGTTGTCAATTTTGTTTCAGTATCGATTATATCAAGCGGTACGCTTCAGTTGTATCAAATTCGATACATTTAAAGATGATTTTTCGGATCGATTTTGATATTGGATAATATCAATTGTTTTCACTAGTTTCGGTATTCATTGAATTAATTTATTTCGATCAATACGTGAATATGAAATATATTTTATAACTTTTAACTTGTTTTTTCATTTAACTATTTTTAATTTAATAAAAATAAAATTAATTGATAAAACAATCCTTCAAAGTTGAATTTCTTTATTTTTTATTGTAACTTGTTTTCTTTTATACTTTATTTTTTCAAACCAAAATCATAAATATTTCAATCTCTTTCAAGAAAGTAATTGTGTTCCCTTTCTAAAGTTTATCAATCATGAAATTAATGTTAATTTTTTCTTCTCTTTATTTTCATCTTAATATTTACATGAAAAAAATACTTATTTAAATATTATATAATCAGATTAAGTATTTAAAAATATTATAAAAAATGTATGATATTAATTCTTATGTTTTTAAACTTATTTATTTGATTTTTGAAGATATTGCATATTTATTTTATAGATTATTAATAGTATTATAATATATAAGTTTGTGTATATTTATAAATATATTTATATTAAATTAAAAAATCTGAAATGATATGCTGAAACAACAGATACTAGCATATACCATATCTAAAAAAAAAAATCAAAATGTTATTCGGCACAATTAACAATCTTGAGTCAAAGTACTCACGAAATAACAGCGACATTTAATTACAAAGACATTTTATAAAGCATAATTGAGGAAGGTTTTTATTAAAAATTTACCGAAAAGCTTAATAGCATAAATATTTATTTTAATTGATGGTTGTTAATAGTTATGTTGTTGATAAAGTGTTAAATTTTTAATTTTAAATTAAATTTTGATAATTTTAATTATAAAAAAAATTTCTGATTGGCAGTTGGTTGCTTAAACTTCTCTAATTTTAGCCGCTTGACGAGGGTCTTAAAAATTCTTTTCAATAATACATTCAACATTTACCGGCCTTCTGTACTTGCTATCCTAAAAAATTGTGTATTTATAAACATTAATTAGCATTATTAATGGCGCAGTTTTTAATAAAAATTTATTTCCACGTGGATTGAAGAAAGTAGGCGTGAATGATATTATAATATAAATGAAGATATAACAAATGAAAAAAAAAAAGCTAGTATAATGAAAGAAAGGATAAAACTTTGCATGCCCATTAAAAAAGTGTAATAGTAAATCATTGCAATATTCACTAAAAAGTTGCAGCTAGCTAGAGGATAAGGTCAGAGAAAAAATATATTGTCGGGCACAGGGGTCACCAACTCACCATTGCCAGATGCATTTGTCTCCTCGGAATTCACAGATTTTCTACCTTTCTTCAACGACTTTTACTATTCTTAATTTCTTCTAATTCCCCTAACGGCTAACGATTAATTTCAAATCCAAATCCATTGCACTTTCGATTACGCCGTATAAACAGTGATAAAATATATAAATTTGCATGTTAACAGTAAATAGGAAGAAAAAAAAAAAAGAAAGAAGTAAAGAGATTCTAAAGAATTAAAAATCTAGTTAATTAAATTAATTATTATGGGTACGTTGAAGTCATGCAAATGGGAATGCTTTAAAATTATCCAGTAATTTGGAAGTATTGTGAGCTTTCTAATGCAGCAAATTAGAGGTATTTTATAGTGGGATTTGACTCATAATCAAGCTGACATAATAATAGTTAATGGAATTTGATTAAGACTTTGGTGACCACATTGTAGGTGAAGACTTCGTGTTGAGCAATTGAGCCAACAAAAAGAAAAATTAATGGAAGTCGAAGAACGAGAGACTAACGTCATGACCCCATCATCTAAATCAATTCTTACGTTTCATACATCATAAGTACCATCTAATGATAACATTATAATATTCTAACATCATGAGTACTGTCCTTAGAAAATATATACTAGCAAAAATGAAACATATAAGAAAGGCTAGTCTTTTCAATTAATTCGATTATATATGAAGTTTTGATAGTAACAATATTTTATGGGAAATGAAATGAAACGAAGGTATTCTTTGTTTGGCGAATTTAATTATCATGTCGAGAAGTGTGGAGCAATAAATAAGCAAGTAGAAGTTTGTTGGAGAAAATTTATAAATGCTGCAGCCAACAAGTGTTGTTTTTCATGCTGTATATAAAAATCAGGTGGTTTCCTTGACGGCCAAGAAGCCGTTGACATTAATGCGGTTTTAATAATTTGGTCCCTCAATGTACATGTGTCACGGGTTAAAAATCAATTTTTAAATTCACACGGTTTTCAAAATTTATACATATATTCATCCGACATTTCAAATCAATTTATTTATCACAATTTACACTTTTATGAGATGTTATTATTCTAATCTCTCTGACTTTGTAGTTTTATTTTATAAAAAATACATCACAATGAAAAAAATATGTGAACACTTATATTTCAAGATTAACTCTAGTATATAGTTGATATAGGATTCATGACTCTTTCCTAAGACCGTGACATCTTCCTTCACTCCAATAAAGGCTTACCATCATCGGTGGTACATCGCTAGTATCTTTAGACTAGCTCTAATACCACTTGTTATAGGTTAAGACTCAATTTCTAGATCTATACAGCTTTAGGACCCGAGCATACACTCATCCGATATCTTAGATCAACTTATCTATTACGGTTCACACACTTGTGAGTTATTATCTATTCTGACCCTTCTAGCTTCACAATTTTATTTTACAAAACACACCTCACAAAGAGAAAAATGTATGAACTTTTATATCTCAATACTAACTCTAATACATAATCGATGTAAATTTCATAACTCCTCTTTAAAATGATGACACATGTACTGGTTGTGGCTGTGACTATGACTATTTAATGTGCTTGATGATGTGCTCATCCATCTCCCTCCTTGTGTGTTTGTATTCAATTCTTTTCTAATATTTTATAATTAATTAGAAGATGTTTAATTATTATTGATTTGGTGCTCATGCTTGATCTTAAATTTATATGCATCAAGTGTGAAGTTCTATGTATCATATGTTGAAAATAAGTTGTATGAAACTACTTTAGGTTATTTAATTACTCAAAAGTTTATCAATTTAAATTTAAATTTTAAGATTTTACTAGGTAGAAAGAATAAAATTGGATAAGGATGAAATTTTTTTTAATTTAATGATTAAGTTTCATAATCAAAGAATCACTTTTATATTTTGTAAGTTAAACATTGATTCTATCATTTATCTTTTTTTTTTATTTATCTTTCTTACACATCAAACAAATCTTAAAAGTGATGAGACGATGTTTATATAATGAAATATAAAGGTATATCTCATGACCTAATGGTTATTATGCCTTTTAGAAAGGATTGTGTTCAACCAAAATTAATTATAAACCTCTTCTATCCTTGTTGGAGTCGGACATGTTAGTTTTTAAATAGAATTAAATTTTTATATATTATTCATAAAAGTTTAAAAATTTTACAGATGATATTAAAATATTTTCATATATCTCGTTATTGTATAAATGAATTTATTAATTTTTAAAAATATATCTTAATAAAATATGTGTCAGCTCTTCAAAACTTATTTGATAGAATTTTTAAATTTCATCAAAGATTAGACGAGATAATTTCCTTTCAGATGTTTAAAGTAAAAAAAAAGAATGAAGTTGGACCTAAATATGTCATTGTATTTGCTGGTTTTGCCTGCAAAGGCTTTAGGTCATGAACCAAACTGGTCCAGTCCACTGAAAAAAACAAGAGCAAGCCCAGTAGTAGTGTCGGTGAATTTCAATCCGAGCGCTGGGAGGGCAAGTACAAGGAAGAGTTTGGGTTAGCGTGGGAGAGAAGTCAGTGTGGAACGCGTAGCATGGAAAGTCCAATTGTTGACCAGATCTGCCTTGTTTACATATAGTCAAACCCTGACGTGTTTCCTTTCACTCGTCCTATTTCTTCTTCTCTTTCTTTCCTTCCCCACTCTCCATTTCGCACGCGATCCACCCCCCCCATTCCATGTCATTTTCCCGTAATTACGGGTCTATTACCTTGAACTTGCTTTTTTGACTCTATTAATGTCAGTTGTGGCATGTTTTGCCTCAAAGATTTAGAAAAATATTGAGCATTTTTTGTAAATTTAGGAATTAAAATATCACCAAGTCTTAATAATATATATATATATAAATGTTGTTGTTTAGAACCTAATCTAATTAAATCATTGAGTTGCAATTGAAAGTCAATTAAAGTAATTTACTAAAAAATTATTGGTAAATTCAAAGTAGTTATAATCAATCAAAAAACTCAACACAATAATAAAAAATTTTAATAAAAAAAGAACATAAACGATGTACATAGTTTGAGAACCCATATTTTACATTCACCAGATACTAAAAATATCATTATAAAAATTTAATGTTACAATTATCAAACTCTTCTCAAAACTTTTTTTTAATTTGTTAAATCAATTTTTTATATAAAAAATTACAACTTAAGGATAAAAAAATTATAAATTTTGAAATTTAAATCATGAATTTATTAAATATCACATTTTAAAGATAATTATATCATAAATTAAATTAAGTTTTGAATTTAAATATTTTTTCAATAAACTATTAAATCACTTGAAATTAGTAGTAAATGATATTTAATTATTATGATAATATATGAAACCTTTTAAACTAAAGTTAATTGAATTTGGCTTAAAAATAATGAGTATTTATTATATATTTTTTAACCACTTTGAAATGACTACTCACAGATGCATTAATAAATTTTTTTACAAAAAATTATTATTTACAATTAAAATGTTAATCATATTACCATTAAATTATAAGTTTAATGATACTGAAATTGATTCTAAAATTAAGGTTCTTAGTTGGAATCAAATCATAATTCAAAATAAAAATGTGTTAATTATATTCCACGTTCCAAATCAAAATGAAATAAAAGAATTAAAAAAATATAAAGTCAAGTAGCGTGTAGAAGCAGCGCAGCGCGTAAACTCAAAACCCAAACTGACTTTGTCAACTAAAGACAACGATTTCATTTCATGCGTGTATAAAAGAGCCTAAGAAACCGCAAACTGTCAATCCCAAAGCCAAAAGCACAAAATTTACTGTTAACTCCCTCACTTATTCTCCGAAAATTTCACTAAACTTCCCTCTCAAAACCGTTAATGACTACATACCGTAAAACCCGCCAGCTCGCAGCTGTTTTATTCTTCTTAATCGTCTTCACGTCTTCATCACTGTCTTCAGCTAGGCTTTTGAATTACTTTCAGTCACATGGCCTTGCAGTTACAGAGCCAACCTTGAACCTCGCTCTTCCCGTCGACGGCAGCAACAACAACGACGTTTTCGACAAAACAGAGCAAGATCCTAAGCCGCAAGTTCTGCCATGTGGCCATACGGTTCCCATCAAGAACTCCCTGGTGGGGATTCTGAGGTCTCCAACTCCAAGACTCACCGAAAAGTATGGACCCATGATCCTCAGTATGCTTCCAAGGGACCCTTGCCACCGTCTGGACCTAGCAAAGGAACCAACGACGTCAAAAACTAGCCAGCTAAAGGAGCAGACCTCAGAGCTTTGGGTGTTCCAGCTGCCCCTTGCTCTCTTATATGAATTTGTTATTCATTTTTTCTTTCTTTTTGGTCGTCATATACTCATAGTTAATTATTACCTTCGAATTTTTTATCTTTTCCTGTTTTTGGATAAGTTAGTCTTTATACTTCAATGAATATAGTCTCAGAAATTAAGGACTTTTGTATTTTACTGATTCTATCATTAAAAATAGATATGTAATCAATTTCTATACTTTCTCTTTTTTAAACATGTTGAAAATTCAATGAAGTGATCAGGCATCACATTATTTAGCAAAAAAAATAGTACTTGAGTGAGTTAAGAAAAATAATTAGTTTAAATAAGAATAATTCGATTAGTTTATACAATTATTTTTAAAATATAATATTAAATATATTTTAATTTAAATTTTAATATCTACAATTTACTTTTTAATCTATAGATAAAGTCCTTCTTTGTAAAAGAAAAAAAAAAAAAAACAGCTAACAAACTTTTTATTGTGATGATAATATATATATATATATATATATGGTGATCTCTCAAAGTTATAACTTTTTCATGTTGTGAGATTTTTATATTCCAAAGTAAATGAACAATTTTCTTTTATAACTAACTAATAAAGAGAATTTTGTCATTAATGATAATTGAAGGAACCTAGGAGAAAATATTCTATCTTTAGATGAAGTCCTTCTTTGTAAAAAAAAAAAAATCAACTAACAAACTTTTTATTGTGATGATATAATACATATATATATATATATATATGGTGATCTCTCAAAGTTATATTTTTTTTATGTTGTGAGATTTTTATATTCCAAATTAAATGAATAATTTTCTTTTATAACTAATTAATAAAGAGATTTTGTTATTAATGATGATTGAAGGAACCAAGGAGAGAATATCTTATCTTTAGATGAAGTCTTTCTTTGTAAAAGAAAAAAAAAAAAACAACTAACAAGCTTTTTATTGTGATGATATAATATATATATATATATATGGTGATCTCTCAAAGTTATATTTTTTTTATGTTGTGAGATATTTTTATATTCCAAATTAAATGAACAAATTTCTTTTATAACTAATTAATAAAGATAATTTCTGTCATTAATGATAATTGAAGGAAGCGAGGAAAGAATATCTTATCTTTAGATGAAGTCATTTGTAAAAGAAAAAAAAAAAACAACTTTGTGATGATATAATATATATACATATATATGGTGATCTCTCAGAGTTATATTTATTTTATGTTGTGAGATTTTTATATTCCAAATCAAATGAACAATTTTTTTTTATAACTAATTAATAAAGAGAATTTTTGTCATTAATGATCATTGGAGGAACCAAGGAGAGAATAAATGGAAGAATTTGGGATAGATGGTGACCAAAATATAGGTCTTACTCTAATTAACATATATTTTTCTTTATGCTTTTATTATCTTTAAATAAATAAATAGAATGAAAAATGTTGAATTTTTTCATCAATGACTTTTGATTTCAGCAAAAAAGAAGTCTAAACTTTGAAATTTAGAATTCAAGTATCTTAATGTATAAATTTATCTATTTCGTTAATTTTTTTTATAAATTGTAGTACTTATATATAATTATTATAATTATAATTACTGTATGTATCCTAAATATTATCAATTTTTGAGTCACTCAAATGAGTGTGATATTGTCAATCTGGAATGCTCCCATTTAGATAATCCTAGAGGCCAGATATCTTGGTCAAGCAAATATAGCTAAGGTCATGGTCTTCACAACCCATTGAGGCTGCTCTCAAAATTAGGTCATTTAGCTTGAACGGCTAAAAGTCTTATATGACCATTCCACCAAAAATGTCTTTCTTAACTCTCAAGTAAACTTAAGTCTAAAGCACAAGTCAAAAATCAACCCTTGTTGTAAAGGTCATTGCCGTCCCAATATGGGCTACCTCATCATCTTTCCACGAATCGTTATCCTTCAATTTTTATCAACAACAACAGTAAATCAGACTTTTTTTTTTCTTTTTATAATAAACTTTGATTATCATCCAAATCAACGTTTACCCCAAGTTCCATTGACTCATATGGGTGATAAGTTGGGCCACCTCTTATTGGACAGCGCAGCCTTTTAAGATTTTCCAGGGAATTCCAAGCCCAGAAATTGTTCCTACAAGGGTCCTCTTTCTTCAGCCCAGCCCTTGACCCTTATTTTTCTTCAGCCCAGAAATATATGTATCCGTTTTGAATGCGAAGTAATAGTTGTAAGTATAAGAAGAATAAACATTTTTTTCCTTTAGACTTGTAGTTGAGTTAGGTAAAAATACACAAAAGCATCCCAACACAGAAAAGTTGGAGAACAACTAATGAAAGAAAAGTTCAGAACAAATTAAAGAGGGAAATAGTAAAAATTACAAAGATATTTTCACCAATGATTTATAGCTCCCATGTAAACTAAACTAATAGGCATATTAATTTCAAATATTTCTATATGGTTGATATAGCAAATTATCATCCTAATTTTTTTTTGGGTTGACTATCAATTTATATCTTCATCTTTTAATTTGAGTGGTTTCCATCTTGAATGTAGGCACCCTGAAAATATGAGTCCATCCGTTAGAATATTCCTTGGAATTTTAAGATATTCTATTTGCTGAAGTCATTTATGATTTATATGTTGAAATTTATCTAATATATATGGAATGCTAAAATAGGGTGCAAAACTGACAATAAATATTTAAGATTAAGTTGATTAATGATTATTGATCAACTTAAAAATTCAAATGGCATACTGACAATCAACTAAAATCTTAGGGCTGATATTTAATTGAATCATAAAAAAAAAATATTTTTTGTATTTTTTTTATAAAAATTAAATTAATAAAATCAAATTAAAAATCATATTTACAATTAATAGAACTGTAATAAATATTAAATTAATTTTAAGTAATTTTTAAAAATATAAAACTATATTTTAATATAAAAAATTATATTTGTAATCAAGTTTACGTAGCCCATATCTTAAAACCATTATCCAAACCCATAAAGGATAGTATTTTAATTGTCCAAACCCTATTTGTACTTGATTATAATATATTTTAATCCTTTAGAATTTTTTTTAAGTATTCTCTTATAATATATATGAAATTGTAAATAAATTTATTAATTTTATTTATAAATAATGTGTCTAGGAAAAAATTTAGAAAATGTTTAAGAAAAATTTTCTTTAAAATTTTTTATTTTTTAATTTTTGAGATATTCATAAATACTTTACTGTTTCATTTGAATCCGTCTCTAACTATAAAATATCTACTCCATCTTAAACTTATAAAAGTGTATTACGTATATAAGATAATGACAATTATTCTATATATCAAATAACGGTGTATAAAAGAAATATTCATAATATAAAACTATTTTAATGCTTATAGTTCATTTTTTTTCTCACAAGGAATATAGTTTTGTATTTTTTTGATAAAAGAGAACAAGAGTTTCGTGACCATTTTTAGCATACATGAGGAAATTGAAAATTAGGGTTAAAGATAAATATGTAATAATATATTTAATCGATCGAAATGATAACAATTTATTAATTTGATTTGCTTTATTGGATTTCGATGTTAATTAATTAGAAAAATTGATATATATAATTAAATTAAATGATTTATTTTTAAAATTGATAATCAAATAAATTAAAATAACTGATTTTATTAATATTACAGCATAATTTACATAATATTTTAAAATTATAAGTATAATATAATATATCATTTTTTTGTATTATAGAATATAAAATGTCTATAATATATTAAATATAAAATAAATTTTAGTAATAATATAAATTATATATTTTTTAAATAATTAAAATCAAAACTAAATTTGATAAATTTAAATCGAATTTATTACCATTTTGATTAATCATTTTAATTTAATTTAATTTAATCAATTAATTCGAATGAAATCAGTTAATTCGATTTTCAAATTCTAAAAACCGAACTGATGGAACGATCAAATGCTCCGTGATAAAAATTGAGTAATTGAGTAATTGAGTAATTGAGTAAGAGAAGAGAGTAGGGATAGATGATGCGAAGGCGGAATAAGGAATGATGAGAATGCATGCACAAATTCATTGAAACAAAACAAAACAAAACACGTGTATAGATTACGAATGTTAAAGGGTCCCATTTATCTAATCAGTAATGAGACAGCGAGTCAATCAGACAAAAAAAATATGCTTATATCTCTCACCTGTCATGTTGAACAAAATGGATAAACTGAAATTAAAATAAAAAAAAAATCATAAATTTGCTTGTCCCGTCGGTTTTCTCTTGCTTAGCTTACATAAAACCGATAAAGTTTCAACTTCTAACAGAGGTGATTCAGGTGAAGAAAGAAAAGGGCATGGGGAAGATGAAGAAGAAAAGTATTTTCAGTGTTTATATTGCAACAGTTCTTATTGTGTGGTTGACTGATGTCGGAACTGAAGGAAGAGAAGTGGCTGTCTTGGAAAAACATGAAAAACCCAGTTCAGGCTTTGGCTTTGGTTTCACCAAATCTTTCAATTCCATTTATGATACTTCAAAATATGGGATTTTTCAACTCAACAATGGCTTGGCTCTAACTCCTCAAATGGGGTAATGCTGAAAAAGCTTGAATTTTGATTTGTTACATTCACTGGTTGCTTACTGATTGTTTTATTTATTTAATTAGTTTACTTCTTTTTTTCTTCTTTCTTTTTCCGGATTTTAGGATTCTAATTTGTCCATTACGTGATTGTATAAAAATGAAGGAAAAAAAAACGAATTTTAACGGTAAAAAGATAAAAATAAATTGTTCAGTGAGAGGTAAAGATGGAGAAAAACTAGAAAGAGTGAAATTTTTGTTTTCAATTATTTTAAAGTGCATTTTTTGGGGGAGAAACAATTAAAATAAAAGAAAATGAAAAAAAGAGGAATAAAGTTGTCCTGATTGAGTTGGGTGAATGGAGACTAAACTCAGTTAAAAATTTGTAAGTGGAAGGAAATTGAATGGCTTCCTTCACATATTTCAGAAGTCAAGGCATTATTGAGAGTTTATCAACTAGATATAATTTTTTTGTTCCCTGTTTCGACTAGAAAATTGAAATATGAAAATTTTTGAATTGCTGAAGTGGGTAATATGGGGAAGGCAGTGTTTAGGGTGTTAGGGTGATGGGTTTTGCTTGAAATCAAAGGCTTTGATGTTACTTTATCAAGTGACACTGCTAATGGAGGAATGAATCAGAATTTTTTTCTTTTTATTTTTTGAAAAGAAATAGTAGAATTGATTTATGTGAAAAATAAATATGATTTCTTTTAATGCATGTTTGAACATGATTTGCAGATGGAATAGCTGGAATTTCTTTGCCTGTAATATCACTGAAGATCTTATCAGGGAAACAGGTATTGCTTCTTTACCCATTTTTAATTGATCTCATGGTTCATTTGCCATTACCCTATACTTGGTATTGATCTATTCCGCCAAGACAATTCATAAATAAACGTAAACTACCCACATTCTTTTCCAATTAATCTCATGGTTCATTTACCATTTTGCTTTTCTGGTTAGTAGTATATTATGGTGAGACAAAGTCGTTAACCAACAAACATGACCCACATTTCTTGCACACTATTAACAATCCAATCAATAAAGAAAATATATACATAAATGGGTTGCCACGTACTGTGAATTCATGACAATGGCCTGCAACAAACAACTAGTCATTGTTGCAAGCTACACAACGGAGCTGTACACTTCATTCTGGTCATTATGTCTCAGTTACTGTTTTTTTTTTTTTTTTTTTTCATTATCAATTGGCTTGTGAAGTGAAATAACATTATGTTACTATTTCAGTTTCCATTTAAAATTTTTTTCTTCTTTCTTGATTAAATTTCATTTGAAATGCTAACTTTGGTTTTACCATTGACAGCGGATGCACTTATCTCAACAGGCTTGGCTGATTTAGGCTATGTGTATGTTAATATAGGTATTCTTCTGTCATATTTAAGTATTTACTTAATTACTTTAGTAATTTCATTTTGTCCTATTTGAGCCTTAATTTAATTTGATTGGATGCAGATGATTGCTGGTCTGCTACCAGTAGAAATTCAGAGGTGAGTTAAATGTTCTTGCTTTTAAAGAAACCATGACTCTTACTATCTGCATTCCATGAACCTTGACCTATCGTAATTGTCATTTCTAGTTTAATATAGTGAATAACCATTTGCATTTCTTAGTATACTAACCTACATAAAACTTGTCTGTGTTTCTAGCTTGAGGTTTATTATTTAGTTATTGTCTGTGGCTTGAACGTGCAAATGTAGTCTTGACACAAGATACAAACATTTTGGATTTAATGAAATGATTCATCTGGTTGAAGTTCTTATGTGATCACCTAAGTTAACATTTTTGTGGCTTTGTTTCACTATGCAGGGTCAATTGGTCCCTGATCCAAATGCTTTTCCATCAGGAATCAAAGCTCTTGCTGATTATGTACATAGGAAAGGCCTCAAGCTTGGTATTTATTCTGATGCTGGGTAGGATGGACTTCTAATACCTGCGCAGAATCACTGAAGTTAGATTCACAGTGAAACAATTATTTAGTTTTGCATCAAATCTGTTAATTTTGGCTTTTCCTGACTATCCCAATTGCATGTTGTAGGGCATTTACATGTCAAGTTCGACCTGGATCGCTTTTCCATGAAATTGATGATTCACAGCTGTTTGCCTCTTGGGTTAGTTTTTGCTATATGATGCCTAACTTGGTTAGAAGTCTAATCAAATATTTGAGAGTATTTGGATTCCCATTGAAACCTTGTTGTGCTTGCATATGAAGATACAAATCCATCAGTCTGGAGAACAAAGTCACCCCAATACAAATAGTAAAGTCATTGCACTTTTTTTAGAAATCAATAAAGATAATTCAAATGTTAACTAAACATTGAAAGTTTGATACTAAGAGGCTCCTATAATTGAAAGTACTGTAAAATGGACTCTGAAAACAATGAGTTATTCTTTGCAATGCCCGTCTTTCTGATTAAATCATTGGATCATTGGTCTGAAATTTCATTGAAGAATGAGGATGTGTGAATGATCTAAAATGTCTATTTAATGCTTTTATATTTTGTTAACAGGGTGTAGATTATTTGAAGTATGATAACTGTTTCAACTTGGGTATTGACCCAAAGAAAAGGTTACATCTTCTCTTCATTTCATTTAATCTAAGAATCATTATTGCTTTGCTTCAATTCACTAGATTTGGTACCATAATTTCAGATATCCTCCAATGCGTGATGCTCTAAATGCAACTGGGAGAACAATATTCTATTCTCTTTGTGAATGGTAATTAAATTTCATGATATATTTGCATTATTTTCCTGCACAATTTGCCACAACCTTGGGATCAACCATGGCTTCATCGACAGGGGTGTTGAAGACCCTGCCTTATGGGCTCGTGGGGTTGGAAATAGCTGGCGTACAACAGATGACATTAATGACACATGGGCAAGGTTAGAATTCTTGACTGAAGTAAACAGACTGAGTCGTGCAATGAATTAATTTTTCTTGCATCATTGTTCAACATGCCAAAATTACCCAAAACCGTTTAGATAAATCCTTAGATGGCTCTTTTAATTGCTCCAGAAGTTTGTTTGAACATGATTCATTTGTTATAACACTCACTGCAGGGAAGTGACAACTCAATACCTTTTATAAGATGCCCACTAATCTTTTTCTAGGGTATTTGGAGGGAGGGGGGGAGGGAGAGGGTTGGGTTTGCGTTGACTGGTGATATGTCTGCTGACCTTCAACTTGCAACGTAATATTTGAAAAGAGATTCACTTTTATTTGCTGAAGTATGACTGCGGAACACATCTGGTAGTTGCTATTCACCTATCTTTTTAACTGCCAACTAGTATCACCTTCACTATGAGAGTCAAGACTATAGAAACTAATGAATCTGAAGAAAATTGTTTCTTGGTCCACAAAAGTTTTGCCAACTAGGATCATTTACAGAGGGTAATGAGAAACACGGAAGCAATAAGAGCATTTCATTTGGAAATAGATGAAGTCTGAGTTCTAAGCTTTCTTATACATTCTAGCAACATAAGTTTGATAGGAGCAACTTCTTTGTACATTCTGGCATTATGTGTTTGATATGAAATCCAATCTTTTTGAGTTGGGTTGTGAACAGGAATTAAAGAGTATGCAGATGTGATAAACTTAAAACTTGCCCCCTCCCTCCCCAGTTATTAGCCCTTGGGAAAGTACAAGGCAATAAACTGGTTTGTAGTACCTTGTAATAAGTCTAGTGTATGATACACGAGTTTTACTGTCTAATTCATAGAGAAAAGGAAAAAGTTCTGCTCATACTTGATTTTCTTCTATTAATTGATGTATTTTCTTTTCCCTCTTGTTGGTTAGCATGACTACGATAGCTGATCTAAATAACAAGTGGGCTTCCTATGCTGGACCTGGTGGATGGAATGGTAAAAATGTCTTTCTTTTTTTTTCACATTAAGTTGTAAAAATTCTTGTGTGAAGCTGAAGCTATTGAACTCCCCATGTAATCATTTTTGGGCAGATCCTGATATGCTGGAAGTTGGCAATGGAGGCATGACTTATCCAGAATACCGTGCTCATTTTAGCATTTGGGCTTTGATGAAGGTCTTTTTCCTTTTCTCATTTCTTTCTTCCTTATCTTATCTTTGAATATCATAGGCAAGTTTATGTATTCTACTAAGTTTTACTTATTATTTTTAAATTATCAATATTACTTTGATAGAGGTACGCTGTAGATTAAGTTGAATGGCTGGCAATCTCATGTAGCCATCCCAAATATTCTGATTTTTAATTTTTTGTTAACATTAACATAATTGATGCTGAGAATTGAGAAAAGAATGTTACGTGGCTGGTTTGTGTGAACTACTTTTTCCATGAGCTTGCTTTTCCATGTTCAGACATCCATATTTTAACTGCCAGGCCTGGATTTTGATTTAGTGCTTATCTGACAAGATACAATGGTACATCTGTATTTATTTGTTGTGTCCTGTAAGTAAACTTTTATACTTCACCTTGGAGAACTTTGCTTCAGTTTCGTGTTGCATGATTGATAGCATAGACCACATCTGCTACATATGGCATTATGAATCCTTTGGTTGGCTGAAAATTTTATCCTTGATGTGTGCAGGCCCCTCTTTTGGTGGGTTGTGATGTAAGAAACATGACTGCTGAAACTTTTGAGATTCTAAGCAATATGGAGGTTATTGCTGTAAACCAAGGTGAAATTCTTTAATTTTTTGCTCCTCTTCCCCTGTCCCCATCCCACCCGGCCTTTCTTGTGTTTCTTGTATAACAAAGACAATGCTGTCTGTTATTCTTTATTAGTCCATGGATATCAATTCATATACTAGGGCAGCTGAGTAGGTAGGATGTTATTTCTTTTCACAGATTCATTAGGGGTTCAGGGAAGGAGAGTTCAAGTTGCTGGAGAAGAGAACTGCCTTCAGGTGATCTTACAGCTTGTTTAAGTACATAAATATGATAACTTCTGTGAATCTTTTCTATGAAAAAGGTAACATATTGGAATTATAGAGAACGATGGCCTCTATGACCACCCTCAAATGTGGCTTTAGATAATCATAAACTGAACTAACAATTTGTGACTGGGTCTCATGATGGTGTTATGTATGCCTTTCTTTTGCTGGCTATGGAGATGCAATCAAAAAATAAATATAAAAGAAAAGACTCAATTGCAAGGTACTGAGCTGCTAAAAGTTGTTTTAGCTGTGACGGTGTGAGTATGAGAACTATCCTTGCAGACAACAATATCTCACATTGGTTATGCCGGAGCTGTCAATCATATAGTGTATCACATTGTTTGGATTTTCAAACAAGGTGAACATTATACTATAAAGTATAAACTATCTTTTTAATTTGATTTTGTGATTTCGTTTTGCAGGTTTGGGCAGGTCCTTTGTCTGGAAATCGCTTGGTAGTTGCTTTCTGGAATCGGTGTTCAATAGCTGCAACTATTACAGCAAATTGGGAGGCCCTTGGTCTTGAATCTAGCACCAGTGTCGCAATAAGAGATTTGTGGCAGGTGAAGAAACTAACTTACATTGGATTTTCAGGTGGTGTTTAGATTGGTAGTATTGAAAGCCTGGCTTAAATCTTTTGTGAAGGTCTTAGATGTAGATTTTGCCAAAAAGTTATGGGTCCTAATAGAATTGGTTATATAACAACTTGCCCACTCCCTCCCAGGACAAATAGGGACATCTTTTTCCTTTTAAGGCCTGTTGTTTTCTTTTAATGAATTCCTTTCTTTTTCAGAAAATAATCATACCTAAGCTGAGTTTGGCATTGTGGTTGGGTTTCAAGCTGTGGTTTGGACCATGTAGCGAATCAATTTCAACAGAAGTAGTTTTTTACCATGGATTTGAAACCATAATTCTTTTACCATGATTTCTCAAATTGCAAATTTATGACCTCACCATGATTCTAAATTAAGCTCTAATAAATGACAGTTGGCAACAGCACAATGTAGCATCCTGTATCGTCCCAGGATATCTGTGCTGCTTAGGTAGTACCAGAGTGCACAGGGGAGGGAGAGGGGCATGATGATATTAAATTGTTCAAATTTTAATTGAAAACCATTCAAATCTATCAATCATTCATCCATTACAACTGGTAGAAAATTTTAGTCAAATAAATGATGATTCAGTTCTGTTTGTTTTATTATGCTTTGCTTGATTTAAATTCTTCACTTTCTATCATCCTGCTTACTTAACTTTATTGCTTGCAGCACATAGATCTTGAGGAAAATGCCGTGGCATCATTTGGTGCTAAAGTTGATTCTCATGACTGTCACATGTACATTTTCACTCCCATTGCAGCAGCTCACTCTGAAATTTAGGTTGATCATACAGGCAGACATCCAGAGTTTTGCCTTTGTTACTAAGAAAACAGTAACTGCTTCTTGAAAGTGTTTTAAATGGTGTCTATGAGAAGTGGTTGGTACATCTGAACTCTTTCCAAGTGATGCCTTAAAATACTTTCTGGAAAAACGAATAAATTCAAGTGAGATGTGGGATGGCATAAAAAAACACTGTTGCTCTGAATGCAGATATACTTTTGTGGGGTGCTTGATGTGTTACTACCATTTTTTGACAATGGAAACAGAAACTTCGCTGAATTACTGCGAATATAAAGTATATCATAACTAGGTCCATGAAAATTGATTGGAACATAAACTTTTTCGACATAAAAAGTTGGTTAGGGCAAAGAAAAAAACTAGATTTATTTAAATTGTAAAATGCAACTGTTACAGGTTGGTCATTCAAAAGTGATTAATTTTATTTTTCTGACGATTTGTTTTAGTGTCATGGCGAAAGTAAGTAACAAATTCATGCTGCTTATTTCTTGTAAGTAGTCCACCAATCAAGTTGGCGGATACTTTCAGTTACTTTTAGCATTTCTCCGCAAAAGTTGTCCTGAATGGCGTTTAAGTGTTTGAGGGATGGTAACTACGGCTGATTTCGATGCCTTCTACAATCTATAGTTGGTTCCCTGGAAAGCCGCAAAACCTGCGTGAAATGAACATGTACATGCAGGCTTGGGAGAATTAAGTATGAATGGGAACACATAGCCATGCATGTTTGATCATACATGTGATCCCTAAGCATTTGTACATGCATGGCAGTTCATTATGAATGGGCATGTGTTGTAAATGTACTTTGTGACTGTCGTCACTTGAGAGTTCTGTTCTGTGCCAGCCCTAGCTGGGCTCCAAGTCCCCAATAAGTAGCCATTGACACACCGAAGCACATCTTTGTACAGTATCAGGCATCCAGCCAAACTGCTATTCAAACTTTGTATATTGTAGATGAATAAAGAAAGAGTAATTAACGGTTGATAAAAATCACCCTAAAAGATTGTGAAAGACAAACAAAGTCTGCCATCATTGGCTATATCCCTCTAGTTTATGGGCAGGAGAGGAAAAGAGGAAAGCAAAACTGTGTCTACGACATATGGTAACGCAGGCAGCGCAATCTCATGGTAGCATGCAAACTTTGGGTATGTTGATTCTTCCTTCAGTTGATCTGCAGCCTCTCTGAAAATCGTTCACATGAATAATAAAGGGAAGTCATTATTATCACAGTTCGACAGGTTTTACAATAGCCCTGCAGTGCACGGTCAGCAATGGGAAAATGATAATTAGAGAGTGCCTCAAATTTTCTCAGAAATCTTCATTGAATATACCATGCTTTACCTTTCTTCATTAAACTCGCAAAGTTCCTTTTGCTTCTGCTTTTCAATTGTAGGCACGCATAACCTGGAGTCTGTCAGCTCAGGTGGTGGTGAATGCGTTCCTATTGGGGATGGACACTCATAAATAACATATTTAATAGCTGGTCAGGATTGACAGGGATTCTCAATCTTTGAACTTCACTGGCCTAACTAGATCGATCGGTTGTCATTCTCCTTTTAATGACTGGAAGAAGCGGTAATTCTTCTTGTGAAAGACAGCAACCATTTCCATGTTGGGCAAGGAGTTAACTTCATTGAAATTAAATCATTGAATTAAAAGAAAGAATCAATTTTGAGTAATTGTACCAACTATTTCCTAAAAGCAGGACTATTATTTCCTAAAGACCAGGACACTGAGCCGAGACATAAATTAAATTTTGGATCACTCTTCAACATTCTCCTTGATTCAAAATCACAAGACGTAACTTGAAATAGAAAAATTTCTCTTAAAAGTGCTTTGGTTAGAAGATTTGCTAGCTGCTCATCTGTTCCATAATGCTCCATTTTGATAATGCCATTTGTAGCTAAGTCATGAATAAAATGAAAGCAAATGTTGATATGCTTTGTTCTCTCATCAAATGCCAAATTCTTTGTCACAGCAATGGTTGACTTGTTACCAAAAAAATTTAGTTGCTTTATCTTGAACCTAACAAAGATTTTCAAGAAGTCTTCTAATCCAAATTGCTTGACAAGTTGTTGAAGTTGCTACTACATACTGAAGATGACAAAGCTACTGTACCTTGTTTCTTTCAACTCCAGGTGATGCCACCTAATACAAGAGTGAAAGCACTTGCCCAAGTACACTTTTTATGATCCAATGAACTTGTCAAATCATTATCTATGAACCCATATAACTTGAAGTTTGTAATTTGCCAATACCAAATCCCAAAATCACTAGTTCCAGCAATATAGCATAAGACTTTTTTGTTGCTCCAAGATGATGTTTTGTGGGACTTTGCATAAACCTAGAGATTACACCAACAAAAAATGCAATATCTGGTCTAGTATGGGTTAGAAAAATGAAACCTCCTACTAAGCTTTTAAAAGTCTTTGCATCAGCCTTTTCTGAACTATCTTCAAGTTGTAATTTCTCATTTACGTTCATAAGTGGTAGTTGGATTGCAATTGAGCAAATCTTTTGAGTAGTTCCATTGCATACTTACTTTGTGAAATGAAAATTCCATCCATACCTTGCTTTACCTCGAGCCCCAAAAAATAATGCAACAAACTCATGTCTTCCATCTCAAATTCCTTTATCATATTAGATTTAAATTCAGTAACAAGATATTCACATAAGCCTATATAAATAATATAATCAACATAATGGCAAACAATTATAAGATCATCTCTTCCTTGCTTCTTCACATACAAAGTAAGCTCATTCTCACTCCTTGTGAAGCCATTGTGACAAAAATAGCTATCAATCTTACTATACCATGCCCATAGTGTTCGTTTCAGCCCATAAAGCGCCTTCTTAAGCTTGTACACTTTTATCTCATTACCTTTGATCATGAACCCTACAAGTTGATTAACATACATCTCTTCTTTCAAGTTTTCATTTAAAAATGCAAACTTGACATCAAATTGATAAACAAGCCAATGAAGTTGTACAACCAAGGCTAAAATAATTCTCATAGTTTCAAATCGAGCAACTGGAGAAAAAGGTTTTTTTGAAATCAATACTTTGTTACTGCGAGCTTCCTTTCACCACCAACTAGGCTTTTTGCCTTTGTATGGTTTTATCAGTACGGTACTTTGTTTTGAACACCCATTTGAGGCCAATTGCATTTTTAACTATAGATCTACCATATCTTATGTTTCATTTTTTTGGATTGCCATCATCTCTTCTTACATTGCATTTTGCCATTCTTATTGGTTTGCTACTTCTTCGAAAGTTGTAGGATCTGAAATAAAGATAGCAAATTGATAAGTTTTATAAATATCCTTTAAAGGACTGAACTTTCTTAGAGGTGTTTCATTTGAAAATTCTTTCAAAAAGGTGAACTGCTATGTTGTGAAGTTAGAGGTGAAGTGTATGATGTAGAAGCCGATGAATAAGAACCGATTGGAAAGTTCGTAAGTGTTGATTCAATGCCTTCATTTGCTGCATTATTACTTGGATTGTTACTTTCACTTAAAGTTAGAATTTAAGTTATCTTGTTTGTGACATTCCATTCCCAACTTATATTTTAATTAAAGACAATATTTCTACTAATAATCACCTTGCCACTAAGAGGATTATATAGACGATATACTTTGGATTGAATGCAATATCCCACAAAAATGCATTTTTCAAATTTTTTTCTCAAGTTTCTGATGAACCTGAGAATCAACCAAAATATATGCAATACAACAAAAAACCCTCAAGTGGTTTACCGTCGGCTCTGTACCTCTCTAAGCTTCATAAGGTGTTTGATTGAGGACTGTTTTTGTAAGAAAAGAATTCAGCAAGTAAATAGTAGTTGCCACAACTTCAGCGCAAAAATGATTCGATAGTCCTCTCGCTTGCAACAAGCTCCCAGCCATTTCCACATTGGTACGATTCTTTCTTTTATCTACATCATTTTGCTCTAAAATGTATGATGCAATCAAATTCTTGAAAATATCATTTCTTTACAAAAAAAAGTTAAACTCATTAGATAAAAATTTTACTCCTCAATCAGTGCGAAGAGTCTTTATAAAAGCTCCATTTGCTTCTCCACAAGAGCCTTGAATTTTTTGAAACTTTTAAAAGTCTCTAACTTATTGGTTAGAAAATAAACTTAACTCATTCGACTACAATCATCAGAGCAAAAAATACTTACTCCCATTAAGTGATGTAGTTCTCATAAGCCCACATAGATTGGCATATATCAATTTAAGGCATTTAGAAGCTCTCCATGATTGTCCACTTGGAAACAACTTTCTTGCTTATTTCTCATAAATACATCATTCACATAAATCAAAAGATCTAATTTGAGGTAATCTAAGAACCATACATTTTTTGCTTAGTAACTACAAGCCTTTGATATTGAGATGTCTATATCACAGCTATCACAATTTTGATTCATCCTTCCTGCTAACAATAAGAGCTTGCTTTTCTACATTAGAAATTTTAAGTAAAACATATTGTTTTCTATCATATGCACATTCATCATAAGTTGCCCAAATTTATCTTTAATCACACATACTTCATTTTCAAACACAATTACATAGCCACCAACCATTAGTTGTCCAACATTCAACAAACTATATGCCAAATTAGGAACAAAGAAGAAAATAGAATATAATTTTGTCTTACCATTAGTTGCCTCCACTAAAACAATACATTTTCCTTCAATTTGCATATGCTTGTTATTCCCAAGTCTGACTTGCAACTTTTGTGACTGGTTAAGTTCCTTAAACAATGATCTATTGGGGGTTATATGGTTTGAGCACCCATTATCCATAAATCAAACATCATTTGGAACTTCATTAGTAGGAAAATGGGCCATGAATAACTTACTTTCTTTATTTTCTTCCTCTGTATAGCTTACTTAGTTCCAACAATTTACTTTTACATGCCTAAATATCTTGCAATTGTAGCATTGGATAGCGCTCCTGTTCTCTTTTTGCTCACCAATAGACTATCTCTAATGGCCATCAAAATGACCTTTTCCTCTACCTTTATCACGTCCTATCCACGAAAGCCTTCTCTGCCACATCCTCTATCAACAGACACTTTTTTTCTAGTTTTTTCTCTTTTCACTTGAAATGCTTTTCATCAATTTTTTATTGTGATTTGTTCAGCATTATCTTATGAACTTGCAAAGAACCCATTAGTTCATTAAAAAAAAAGATAGATCCTTAAACTTTTTTATTGCAGCAACTATATGATCAAACTTTGGAGTTAAATTTCGTGCGACTTTGGAAACAATAGTCTCATCAGTAATCTTATCACCATAAGATCTCAGTTGAGTAATAATAAAAATTACTCTAGAAAGAAAATCTTACACTGTTTCCTTACTTTTTCATTATCAAAGTTTCAAACTTATATCAGAGAGTTTAGAGTTTCATAGCAATAACCTTTGAAAAGCCTTGAAACTTTTTCTACAAGGTTTTCCAAGCTTCTTTTGAAGTGTTGGCCACTATAATCTTGGAGAAAAATATCTCATGAATTGCCTGTTGAATGATAAATAGTGCTTTAGAATCTTTTTTCTTATTGTCCTTCAATTATCCTTCATCGTTATCATTCTCATCATTTTGGTCTCTACAAAATCTCAAAGAGCTTAAGATTTGAAAAGTCTTCATCTTATACTTTAGAAGTTGTAATGTTTTCCATCGAACACGAGAATGAGAGGTTAAGCTACATTTGAACTACCATTAATTGCAATCATTGGCAATTCAATAGATACAAAAGATGGGTAAAGATCTTAAGGCTTTAATATAAAAAATTTGTTGGAGAAGGAAGTAAGTTCGTTGAAATTAAATAACCGAGGTAAAAGAAAGAACCAATTTTAGGTAATTGCACATAGATTGTGCTATTTTCATTAAATTCAACCAGCCTTTTAATAAGCTTATAAGATAACATAAGTAAAAACTTTACTAACCAAATAATGTGAAGTATAAAAAATTGAACAATTAATAGATAATGGTTTAGTGGAAAGATAGTGGCTATTTAGAAACACCTAGCCATGTACAATAACTAAATATTAACTATTTCCTAAAAATCAAGACATTAAGCCCAGATGTGAACTAAATTTTGGATCACTCTTCAACATTCCATGGTGGTCTATTTCAAGGAAATTTTAATGAGATTATTTTTTTTGGTGAGTTTGGCAATAGACCAGAAGTTGAAGACTCGAGATTTCTTATACTTAACCATGATTGCATCTCTCCATAAGATCTATGGGTCTGCATGAATAAATCCCTATCATTTTAGCAAAAAATGTTCAATCATCTAAGTTTCAGTCTAAGCCATTAATTTGATAGGTAAAAAAGTATATATGCTATTGAAATTAATATACCATGTTTGGAATGTAAGTGCCTATTCTTCTTGACTTTGTCATGTTGTCAATGCTATATGTAGCAATTGGTAATTGGAGAGAACAAGGATGAGAGAATGGTAGTCTTTGAATAAATACATTTGTACGCCTCTAATAAAAAATGTTTTGGTTGCACCTCACAAATCGAAGTAAGGCATCCCAAGCACTCGTCTTTTGTGCTTGAGAAAATGATGAAACAGTGCTTAGCTGGGTAAGAAAAGGCAAGGTATAGTTATGATACCATTGACAATATAGTAGACCATTATAGTGAGTGTCATAGTCTCCATTCAAATCAAACACTTCAGATCTGCCAATGCCAAAAGCATGCATAGGAATTTGTACATCTGGCTTCTGTCCTTTTCCATGTTGATAGGAAGTATTAACAAGAAAATTTTTAAATCCCACACCCATGTTTTCACTTGGTAGCGTGAGGATTTCCCTAAGCCTTTAGGCCTTATACCAAAGATCACATCTTATTCGATGAAAATTACCTAAAGAGGAAGACGTAGGCTGACGATTAGTTGCTTGTTATTTTGATGAACTTAGTATTTAAACTAAGAGATAATAAGCATCTTTTAACAAAATCCAAGAGATAAGCTTGGCCTTTAATTCATATATTACAACAAAATGATTAGATTAATAAACCTTTAATCATGATATTTAGCTATCATAAAAAGTATATATAATTTTACTAGTAGTATATCATACACTGGCTATGAGTTATGATCTCCTTTTCCCTCTCAAGTAACGATAAAAAGTTTCAATAAAATGGGAAGAAAAGATTTGCAATTTCTTAAAGTTTTTTAGAAAATTTTAAGAAATGATAAACTATAATCTCAAAACTCAAATAAACTATCAAAGAACCAGTTCATTTGTTTAAAAAAAGTCAAAATACCTTTGCTTACACTTCGGCCTAGGTTGTTGTTTTCTTTTAAAGGATCCAAGATGTTGAAATGCTTGATGGGAAAAACATGGGCCCCAATCTCAAAAGATTGCATTGGAATGGAAAACATTTCTACAAACACGCCATTTTGTTCGAGAATTGCATTTAAATTCTTGATTTTGACTTTGTCAAAACCATCGGGCTTTTGAAACTTGAAATGTTTATTTGGTCTTTTAGGCCTTAACACTACAGGGGTTTAGGTTTTTAGTGACATTTTTTTCAATGTTTAGCGGTGTTTATAAATGCCACAAAAAGATTTACGACGTTTGTAAGAAATGCCAGTCAAAGTATCGGCTACACATACGTCGGGAAAAATAATGGCATTTTCTACAAAATATCGTTATATTAGCGGCATTTGTATCTGAAAAATGCCACTATATTAGCAGCGTTTGTATCTAAAAAATGCCTCTATATTAACGGCATTTGTATTTGGAAACTATCACTATTTTAGCAACATATGTATCTTTGAAACACCATTAATTTAATAGTATATTTATCAGAAAAAATGTTGCTAATATGGTGGTGTTTATATGATAAGATGCTATAAAATTAGCAGCGTTTGTATAAAAAAATACCACTAATTTTAGTGACATTTTATGGTACAAATGCCAATAAATTATTCATTTAGTGGTATTCTTGAACGCGAACGTTACGAAATTAAGAAATTTAATTTTTTTTAAATAAAAATTTTTGTTAATATTTATTATTTTCATTAACAAGAAATGTTAAAATAAATAAAAATGAACTTAAATTCAAAAACTAAAATTAATAATACTTAATTCACGTTCAAATATGCATCTAATTTAGACAAAATTTAATAATTAGTATAATAACATTCAATTTTTTAATACATTAATAAAAAAATTAAAATGTATGAAATTGATAACTGCATAAATTTGAAAGACTACCAATTGATGAAGGAATTTTTTCACCTTGATCACTAGCGTGCTCAAGAACCTACTGAATAATACCATACAATTTTTAACACTTCATAGTAAGCTATTTTTATATTAAAAAATATAAATATTTACTAAATATAAAACCTGAGTTAGACCGTCGAGATCAGTTCTTGGAAATTATTGTTGCACAAAATTTATAAGATGATCAAATCGATCATGCAACTACTAAAATTTTGCACCATCTTATTCCATTCTAGCACATTCTTCCTCAATTTTGGCACGCTTCTGTTTTCTTTCTGCTTCCATTTGCTAAAAACGTTGTTGCATAGTTTACAACTTCTCTCTCAATATTGAAATGTCTCGCAAAGATTGACTTGCTGAGAATGTAAATTGCTGAGAGCTATGTCCATAGTAGGTAGATGGTATTGAACCCAATCCAAGGCCTCGGACTTGTCCATACCTTTCATTTCTAGTAACTTCTATGAATATCTGATTTTTTAATTCTTGTATATTGATAGAACCATCAGATGCTGCTTCAATCTCAACAATCATTTTCTCTTTCATTTTCTCTTGTAAATTAGTCATATATAACTATCAAGTTTAATGATTAATTGATAATATGTTAAAAGAGTAAATATTTAAGTTCTATTAAAATAGATGTTATAAATTACCATAATTTCTTGTGTTTTGACATTCATGTAAGATCTATCTTTTTTTTTGTGTGTTAAGTGAAAAAGTTTCATACGTCCAATTTTACCACCCATTTTAATCTCCTATACAAAAACATATGTTATTATTAAATATATATTAATTGTAACTTATTCATGCATACCAAGCATGTCAGTCAAGTTTAAAATTTTTGAATAATTTAAATATCATGTCTTTAATCTATCTAATTTGTTAAAATATAAATATAATCGTAAATTTATATTTTGGCCCCTTAACAACACAATAGTCTTAAATAGACACAAACAATAAAAGCATTTTGGCCTTTCATACGTTTTGATCATGAAAATCAAATTTAATTATTTAGACAAGTTTAATATCATGGATTGAAGTAATACAAACTGTTCAAAGTCATCCAAAAGTTTATAATGTATTTTTGCCTTTTAAAGGCAAAAATAGTCCCAAATAGACATATATGATAACTTTTTCACACATATCAACCTTAGAAACCAAGTTTAATATCAAGTATTGAAGCTATCCAAATTGTTAAAATAGAATAATAACAAAAAATTTGTATTTTTACGTAAATAGACATAAACAATAATTTTTTCATACATATCAACCGTGACAACTAAGTTTAATACTTTCAATAAGTTTAATATCATGTACTGAAACTATCAAAACTATTAAAATAGAACAATAAATGTTAATTTGCATATTTACCTTTTAACATCACAAAAAGTTCTTTCATTGAAATAAGTTTCAAATCATAAACTTACTATTTCTTTTTGCTTTCTTGCAAAACTTTTTGATCCACTTTTGTGGCTATAGTTGCTTTCTGCTACCAATCCCAATCTGTTTTCTTTCTTGTCATAAAAAATAATTGCATATATGGTAGAAATACAAATATTACTAACTTCAAGCATAAAACACTTTCATTATTTCATTCTACTATACAAAGTTATAAATTAGTACCTCTTTTTTTTTTTAGAACCAAAATCTAACTAATTATTCATATTGCCATCTAATCACATTATGGGGTAGATTTTTCATTGTCGACTTTACATTAGTATTTCGATCAAAATACTTATTCTTCAAATTATGCTTATAGTCTTTCCATTTCTTTTCCCAATGACTTAAACACAAATGAAGTTGGTATTTCAAGTACAAATCTTAGCGTAATAATACAATAAGAAAAGTTTGAATAAGTAAACAAAAAGTAAAATAATTATATTTTTATATGTAATTAATTATACTTATACCTCAATAAAGTTTAAAGTATCGACCTTAACTTCTGCTGGAGCTTTATGCCATGTTTCATAATGAATAGGCAATTTCATTCCATTACGAGCAAGCATGCCTAGAAATCCAGCCAATAGTTGAGCTTCTTCACCAATTAGTTGTCTATCAAAGTTTACAGACACTACAATACGCTCATTCGAAGGTAGTGCAAATAATTCCTTCAAAGTTATCTGGCCTTTAGTCCTCCGTTGACCATTGTTATCAACTACAAATAATAAAAAATCAATTAGTAAAATCTAATGCTTTAATCATTATAATCAAATTTTAAATATGGCGTACATGATACCTGCATTCAAATTTACAGCATAATCAATTGACGGGATACTATCTAAACCTGAACCTCCCGTATTGTCAGATCCAATAGCAATTAAAGGGTTAGAAGTGACTAAGTTAGAATTAACAGTACATTTATTCCCCTCCAAAGGATTCAATCCATAGCCAATATCAACAAGTGCCGCATTGTAACTTACCTACATCACAAAAGTGAATATATAAAATATATTAGTTTTGAACATATATAAAGACATTGAGAAGTTAAGAAATCATAACCTACGATATATAAAGAACATATCGCTTTAATTAAATCAAAAGATAATGCATGATTTAGAATACAATAAATATACAATAGCAAATGCGACATTAATTACGTACAAGCATTTATTACATTATGTCTTAAACACTCGAATTATAAAATATAGATGATTCATCATGGTTCATAAATGTCTTCATTAACATCTTCGCGGACCCACCGAGCGTAGGTACTAGAGATATTTTCATCAAGTTTTGTTCAGCAAAAGGATAACATTCAATTTCATGTTCAACATCATCTCTGGTGTCTAACCCCATATCAAATAAGTCTCTAGGTGTGTTTTGAAGAATAACAAACCAACCCAATTCTTTGGAATCTTCAGAATAAAAAACTTGTTTGACTTGAGATGAAAAAAACATAAGATTCATTGATGAGCTATTGTCCAGTGTGAATTAATAGAGAAAAATTCACAAGCGTAAATCCATACTGATCTTTCTTAATACCCACACACTATTTACATCAGCCAAATCACACCAAAATAAGACCACTTTCTACTTGCCATAATAATCCAACTCAATGATGTCATTAATCATGCCATCATAGTTAACATTTTTCTCTAAAGGGTTTGTGTCCCTAACAATAGCATAGTTAGTAGTTGATAAAGTAACAATAATTTCTAAATTTTGTATACTTCTAAATCTCTCACAAAATTTAGTGTGAAATCTAAATCTATTGATGATGAACCCTTTGTACTATTTCACAATCCTGTTTGGACCTTATGAAAGATATTCACCTCTTCACTAATAAGCTTTCCACTCTAAACCTATAAAGGTGGAATAAATATATATATTTTATTAATGTTAGTTATACCATAAGCATTTTATGTAGATTTCTCATAATGAGAAGTATGACATTACTTACAGTTGCTCATAACCATTCATGAAAGTTTTCGAAGAACAACTTATCAAGCTCTCGAGGGTTTGATCATCGATAACGTACAAGAGCTCTCAAATTATTTCTATACTCACTACAAAACATCATGGTAAAGTATTAACAATAAGAAAAATGCAATAATCTATGCTTAATGGAATGAATTATTTCCTTGCAAGAAAACTTATGTTCGAAATGATTTAATTGAGTCATGATAGAAAAGAACATATCGATGTGCTTATGTCCCAGATTTATCATCTAACTCTACCATGTCAGCTTTGCCTATTGACTGTCCAAAACTTTTAAAAAGATAAATGCAGGCAAAGTCAGTATGCTACATACCAATATTTCTCAATGGTCTATTAAATCTTATTTCAACATCATCCAAATAACGATAACAGAATGGCATACATTCTTTTGCTAAATATCCTTTAGCAATAGAACCCTTTGGATAGCGTTTGATGCAATAATAAGAGTTTAACCTCCTCAAAAACCTATTGCATAAAACATTAGTCATATATTTTTTTAACTAGAATGGCATGATCATTAATAACAACCTAATCAATCTATTAACAAATAATACCTTTCGATAGGATACATCTATCGATAATAAACCAGCCTACTGATTTTTGCTTTATATGGAAGATGGATAACCAAATGCATCATAATAGTGAAAAAGTTTGAAGGAAAAATCTTCTTTAAATGGCATAAAGTAATCATGACTCGATCTTGAAATTTGTTAAGCTCTTCCACATTCATACATTTCCCATATAGAGATTTAAATATGTTACTCAATTCAATTATTACAAAAGTGACTTGCTTTGACATTGATGAATGTAAAGCAATTGGAAGTAAGTCTTGCATCAAAATGTGATAATCATGTGACTTCAATGAAAAAAGTTTTCACTCTTTCATATTCACACATCTCGATATATTTAATGCATAGCCATCCAAAACTTTGACATTTTTTAAAACTTTGCAAAATACACCTTTTTCAACTTTAGAAATCTCAAAACAGGTAGGAAACAATCGATATTTATCATTAGGAAGCAACTTTGGATGAAGATCAGGCGAATCCCCATATCAACTAGGTCAAGCTGACTTTTTAAGTCATCTTTTGATTTTTTATTCACATTGAAAATTATTTTGATAAAATTTTTGTAAACATTCTTCTCTATGTGCATCAAATCAAGGTTATGACGTAATAAATTATCCTCCTAATAAGGTAACTCAAAAAAGATACTCTTTTTTTTCACAATTTAAACTTATTGGGGTTATCTTCTTCATCGTCCTCTTCATCACTTTGAACATTAAGATCGTAAACTTGAGTGTCAGTATCACCAACTTGCATAATATAAGGTCAGACACCTTTAAAGATATCCTTCACTATTTTCTTTGATAGAGTCATTTTTTCATAAGTAAAATTAATATCTTTTAACTTTGACAAGATATTAGACCCACTAATTGGTAAAAGCAATCTCCTCAACTCTTCAGTTCCATCAAAGAGATGTTTTTGAAATCTAAATCGATGATTATCATCTAACCATTATTGATGTCTCATATAACAGAACTTCTTACTATTAGGTAACCACTTCGAACATGTCTGTATAGCACAACATGGACAAGCATAATGACCTTTTGCACTCTAACTAGATAAATTCACATAAGTAAAAAAATCGTTGATAGTCCATAATAAAGCAACACGTATATTGAAGTTCTTTTTTTTTGTTGCATCATAAGTCTTAACTTTTTCTCATAATTACTTTAACTCTTTAATAAGAGATTGTAAGTAGATGTTTATATCATTATCCGAACTTTTTTTCTTATGAATTATCATTAACAATATAAATGACTGCTGTTTCATAACAATTCATGGTGACAAATTATAAAGAATCAATACAACTGACCAAGTACTATAAAAAGTATCCATAATTTTAAACGGGTTGAATCCATCAAATGCTAGTCTAAGCATAACATTTTGAAGATCAAATGCAAAGTTTGAAAACTTAGAATAAAATGATTTCCATGCCAAAGAATTTACAGGATGCCTCAATGATTTATTATCTGTTCACTTTTCATAATGTCACCTTATTGAATCTACAATTTTGGAAGACATGAAGAGTCGTTGAAGTCTTGGTATTAATGGAAAATAGTGTAAAAACATAACAAGCTTCTTTTTGACATAGATCTCATCACCATCCCCATTCAAACTTTTATCGAGATTTTTGTCCACCTAACGAGAAATACCACACAAATGACATGATTCTTGATGTGTTCTATCACCCTAATACAATATGCAATCATTAGGATAACTATGAATGCTTTTATATCTGAGACTCAAATCCTTGTCATCTTCTTTGATTCCTCACAAGATTTAAGGATTTTTGCAAAAGAAAACATTTCTTTTATAAACTCTAATAATAAAGTCAAAGAGTTTTTCGTCCGTCCACATAAGTATTTCAAGTGACAAATATGAACATAGAAAGATAACATTGAATGCTTCGATCCTTTATAAAGTTATTCATTCATATCCTCAAACAACCTATAAAACTTTGATGCTTTTCCTCTAGGTTGTTGGTCACCTACACATATCCCAGGTTCACCAAATATATTCATTTCAATATTTAACTAATTAAATTCATCATTTTGGGAAACGAATTATGAAAATATTGGTTATGAATATTAAAAGCATATCATAATATGCCTTCAATGTCATCTGTTATAAAAGGATTATGTTGGTATTAAGAGAACCTTAAAGTTGAAAGAACTCTAGTAAAAGATCTTAACAATACATACTTTCCATGAAAATACTAATTAACATATCCCGAGACATATCCAATATAAATTAAATGTTAAAAAACAACTTCACATATTTGCTAATTGATATTAGCACACTTCACACATGGACATAATATCATACTATCTTCACTTGTATTCTCAAATGCAAAATTAAAAAAAAATTTCCTTCATCCTTGTACTCTTGACTTAATCTTGATTTTTGCATCCAACTCTTATCCATTTAGTACTTGCTAGTTTATCAGACCAAATGTATATAAATAATTTATATGAAAACAAACATGTAAAATACTTAAATTTACTATGTTTTAAATAAAAGATAATAATAAGACTAGTACTTACAGAAGATCAGAACTCTTTATTGTGAAGTATTTTATCAGCTACCTGATATTAAGTATTTAAAACTCAGTTGCTAACGTAGACAGTACCCTACAGTATTCGTAGTTGAGGTTGAAATAAGGTAAAATAGGTACAGAAAAACCCAAAAATGAAGAAAATGAAAGGGAAAAAGAAGTGGATGATGGTTCCAAATGGGTATTTACGGAAGGTGGGTTTTGAAAAAAAATTATTTAAACCAAAAGAATATCATGAATTGCAAAAGCTATAGGAATAGTAGAATGAAGTAAAAGCTAAAGTAAATAACTAATGAATAGTCAAAATATGGTTCTAAAAGATAAAGCTTGAATACTAAAAGCTGAAGAAAAAGAAAGTAAATTGTAGTTGATCTGAAAAGAGAAATAGTAGAATAATGAAAATGAAGCTTAAAGTTGGTGATTGGATGCATTAAGTTTGGGGATAATTTAATTGGATTGGATTATTGAAGGCGTTTACTAAGAAAAACACCTTCAATAATTTCCTCTCAAATAGTTTTTTAGGTATATTATAGGTGCCTTTAATAAAGTTATATTAAAATTTTAAGGCGATTATTAAAGGTGTTTATGCCCCAAAATGCCTTCACTACTTTCATCTAATTTTTATGATGTATTTATTGAAAGTATTTTTTGCATAATACACCTTCAATAATTCCTTCATTTTTATCAGTGAATATCAGTGAATGCGATTTTCTACTAAAAATTTCTTTAATAATTCACTCCAATTTCTAAGAGAAAATTATTAAAGGTGTTTTCTAAAAAAAATCGCCTTCAATAATTTTTTTTTAAAAATTGTTTGAGATTATTAAAGGCATCTTCTATAAAAAATGCCTTTAATATTCCACTACTAAAATTTAAGGGGTTATTGAATGTGTTTATCTAAGAAAAAAATGCCTTCAATAAATTTTTTTTAAAAATTGTTTGAGATTATTAGAGGTATCTTCTCATAGAAAATGCTTTTAATATTTCAGTAATAAAATTTTAAGAGAGTTATTGAAGGCATTTATTCCAGAAAAATGCCTTCACTAATTCGTTCTAATTTTTGAAGTAATTTATTAAAGGTATTTTTTGCATTATACGCCTTCAATATTCCACTATTAAAATTTTAAGACAGTTATTAAAGGTGTTTATTCCAACAAAATGCCTTCACTAATTCATTCTAATTTTTTAAAAAATTTATTAAAGAGGTTTTTTGCATTATACGCCTTCAATAATTTTATTTTAAAAATTATTTGAGATTATTAAAGGCGTCTTTTAGTAGAACACACCTTCAATATTTCAATAATAAAATTTTAAAGAAGTTATTGAAGGCATTTATTTCAAAAAAATGCTTTCACTAATTCATTCTAATTTTTGAAGAAATTTATTGAATGCATTTTTTGCATTATACACCTTCAATATTTCACTACTAAAATTTTAAGACGGTTATTGAAAGCGTTTATTCCAGAAAAATACCTTCACTATTTCATTCTAATTTTTAAAAAATTTATTTAAGGTATTTTTTGCATTATACGCCTTCAAAGTCATTTTGTATATAATTATTGAAGGCATTTTTTTGGAACAAATGCCTTCAATAATTTCCTTTTAAAAATTATTTGAAATTATTAAAGATGTTTTCTAGTGAAAAACGATTTTAATATTTCACTACTAAAATTTTAAGATGGTTAGTGAAGGCGTTTATTCCAGAAAAATGCCTTTATTAGTTCATTCTAATTTATGAAAGAATTTATTAAAGGCATTTTTTTAGAACAAACGCCTTCAATAATTTCCTTTTAGAAATTATTTAGAATTATTAAAGGCGTCTTCCAGTAAAAAACGTCTTCAATATTTTATTACTAAAATTTTAAAGGGGTTATTAAAGGCATTTATTCCAGAGAAACGCCTTCACTAATTGGTTCTAATTTTTGAAAGAATTTATTGAAGGCATTTTTTGCATTATATGCCTTCAATAATTTTCTTTGAAAATTTGTTTGGGATTATTAAAGGCATCTTTTAGTATAAAATGCCTTCAATAACTTTAAGGAGATTATTGAAGGTATTTTTTCTAGAAATATGCCTTTACTAATTTGCTATAATTTTTTAAAGTAATTTATTGAAGGTATTTTCTACATCATATGCCATCAATAATTTCCTCCATTCTTATTACAGGAATATCAGTGAAGGTGATTTTCTACGAAAAACCCCTTCAATAATTTTTGTTCAGAATTATCGAAGGCATTTCTTGAGGAAAAACACCTTTAATAATTTCATTTGAAAAATTATTTTGGGATTATTAAAGACGTCTTTTAGTAAAAAATACCTTCAATAATCTCTAGTTTACAATTTTAAGGATTATTGCCTTCACTTATAATTTTTATATTCATTCTCCTGTCTTAAACATCAAAATCACAAACTGCTAGTACAAAAAATGATTAAAAACTGCATTAATCAACCAAACCAAACCCATAAACACATTTCTATAAGACTTTTGGTTTCTTTATCTTTGCGTCACCATCGACCTTCAACAAATCATCGGTGCGCACCTCTCTATTTATCGATATGTCTTTATTTTTTTTGTTTATTATATTATTTATATTTTTCGATAGAGGTATTTTTTTTTGTTCCTTACTATTTACATACGCATATATATTTTTATTCATTTCATCGTAAGCATAGTCGTCCAAACACCTTTCATTTTATATATACTGTTTATGTATAGTTTTCTTTAAATATTGTAGTTTGTTGAATGCTATTGTGTGATATTGTTTTGCTGAATGGTATTGTATGATATTGGTATATTGAATCATATGCCGAACGGTTTACTGAATGGTGTTTCTGAATGATTTGCTAAAGAGTATTTTTGAACACATTGTTGATTGGTTTGTTGAATGGTGTTTTTATACGTAGTATGGTATTGGTTGTATTTAATTACGTAAGTGTTAAATTTAGACTATCATTTTGGTGTATTTCGTATAATTATGATTAAAATCATAGGTATTATGGACTCCAAACAACATAATTCTCCTTCTATTTAATATGCACAAGACACACTTGTAGGCCAAAAAAGAAAAAGAATGGGACAAAATAAATAAATTAAAGTGAGTGACACAAAAATACACGTTAACTTCAATCAAAGTGGGTAGCTTGCGTCTGAAGAAGCTGCCAAGTTGGCTACTCATATTGGTACCGTCGTCTGTAGTATGATTTCAATTACGTACACCAATTGACAACGAGTTTCCTAATAATCTAAAGAATGGTATATGGCAGTCGATTGTGGTATGTTTATTCAACTATTTTGTAAAATTTGTTAAATGATCATTTAATTAAAATTCAATGTGTTCATACTAATTGTGTTAAATTATTTAGGAACAGTTTGACGTCCAATTGACTGTAAAAAGATTGTATTACAATCTGTTGGGAAAGCATTTAGAGACTTTGAAAGTAGATTGACAATCAATAGATTTTACCATTGGCTGATCAAGGTGATGTATTGGCTATTCCTCCTACGTCATATGCAGATGTAATAAGTGTTGAAGATTGGATAAATTTTATTCGAGATCGATTATCAGAAGATTTCTTAATACCAAACCCATTACCAAAAAGCTTGTTTATAAAATTTTATGCAATATATTCGATATCTTCATATGTGATTGACGTAATTTCTTTCTTTTGTAGAAAATCAAAGAAAACCAACGAAATATTCGAGCTAAACAACTATATCACCATCGAACAACGAGAAACGGATATGCAAATGTGAAGTATGAACTTGTATGTATTTGCACACTTGTTTTATACCCATTAATGAATATTTATGAACATTCATTTTATACATTCTTATTCTTATATTACGATAATTTAATAGGAATCAGCGAGCTCTGACACCAAAATTTTTAGATAGGATGTTTGAAAAGAATGACATCTATGGAAGGATGGATCCTTTATAGATAAAGCAACTGAAGAAATGGTTAAAAAAATTGTATGTATAACTGTTTGTTTAATAACATGTATGATTGACATTGTGGTTGTATACATGACTCTATACTAGCTTGTATAAATTTGTTGTTGCAGCCTATCTTATTATTATATTTGAGGATGATTATGCTGTCAAAGTTAAATTCGATGAACTAGCAACCCACTATGGTGAAGATCCATTGTCTTTGGCATTAGACACTAAAGAAAGGCCTGATTTGATTTTTATTTTTGACTTAGGCTCAAACCTAGTCATTTTTTACCTTGGCTCAGTCCATTCATTGTCATTTTCAACTTAGGCTCAGACTTAGTCATTTTTTATCTTGGCTCAGTCTGGTCATTTTTATTTTCAACTTACGCTCAAACCTAGTCATTTTTTACTTTAGCTCAGTTTGATCATTTTCATTTTTGACATAGGCTTAGACCTAGTCATTTTTTACTCTGGTTCAGGCCAATCACTTTTATTTTTAACCTTAGTTTAGTTTGATCACTTTCATTTTTGACCTTAGTTTAATCTGGTTATCTTTATTTTTTAATCTTAGTTAAATCCGATCACTTCTATTTTTTATCTTGGCTCAATCTGAACACTGTCATTTTTTTTATCTTGGTTCAATCTAGTTATTTTCATTTTTTGACATTGGCTCAATCCAGTCACTTTTAATTTTTATCCTGGTTTAGTTCGGTCACTTTCATTTTTCAATCTTGGTTCAATATGGTTACTTCCATTTTTGAACTTGGCTCAATCCTATCATTTTTATTTTTTTACTTTGGTTTAGTCCAATCACTTTCATTTTCGACCTTGGCTTAGTCCAATTATTTTTATTTTTCAACCTTGACTCAGTCTGCTTACCTTCATTTTTTACATCGGTTTAGGTAGGTCATCTCCATCTCTGACCTTGGCTAGTCACCTTCACATCTGACTTTGGCTCAATCTAAATTATATTATTTTTTTGACTTCAGCTATGATCAAGTCATTTTATTTTTTTGACTTCAGTTAAAACCAAGTTATTTTGTTTTTTGACTTCGACTAAAACCATGTCATCTTATTTTCTAATTATAGCTAACTCCAAGTTATCATTTTTTAACTTGTGACTTAGTTCAAGTCATCATTGTGTGACTTTTGACTTTGTCCATGTTGTTCCATCTTGGACTAATTTTACCTTCAAACTCAAATGTAATAAATGTCTATATCTTTACACAAGTCCTATTACATAGAAAATGTGTAAAAATGGGCAATTATAGACATTCAATTTAATCCAGGGTCTAAATCAACTGGGTCTAATTTAATTTCAAAGCTAAAGGCACAAATCAATTAGGCTCAGATTTGATCCAAGCCTAATTATCAAAATTGTGTTTTTACTTTGTTTATCTATATATTTTTATTTATCCTTTTTATTTTATTTTATTACTTATTTTATCTTGCTTATTTGTTGTTTATTTTTAATTGTATTTATTTAATTTACTTATATTTATATAATTTTTTAAAATTTATTTGGTTATTTAAAAAAAGATAATTGAAAAAAAGAATGAATGGCCATAAATTAAAGAGGAATGGTTGGTGATAATGTAGTTTTATCATGATTAAATTTGAAGTTAAAATTTTCAAAGATAAATTTTATTTTTTTTATGATAATCTTAATTTTTGGAGTTGGAATCAATTTGAAATTCTCCTTATTATGCCCTATAAATAACCTTTAAATCATAGAACAAAAGGTACAACAATCAGAGAGCAATTGAAAAGAAAAATGAAGGAAAAAATGAGAGCAAGAGTTTGACAGCCATTGGGCACTTTGATTCAGGTGGAAATTTTATTTTAAGAGTAGTTTTGAGTTTAATTCAAGAAAGATAGTGGATCAAACATATTCAAAAGGCTAAAGTTTGCAATAGAGGAATTTTCTTCAAAATTTCTAGAAATTTTCATAAATTGGTTGAATTTTTCAGCCAAATTTATATTTTTTAATGAAATTCTAGCATAATTATCTAGATTCTAATAGCCAATCCCAAGATCTAACAACACACACCTAAGCTGAGCCAAGTCACTTCCTAAGTCTTTTCAACCAATTTTGTGCCTATAGTCGAGCTCTACTCCAACCACCAAGTCGAGTCATGGTGTTTTGGTATTATTTTTTTTCACTATTTTATTTATTTATTTTTTATGAGTTTTGTTTATTTAATTTTTATTTTTTATTTATTTGTGATATATTTCATTTGATTTTTTTAGAATAATTGTTAGGGAAGTTAGTTTTAAATTATTATAAATAAAAATTAAAATTTTGAGAATAAATAATAATTATCCAATAATGAAATTTTATAAATTACAAATAATTAATTTTTAGAAAATTTTAAGGTGAATTTTTTTAAAAATTTGACCTAAATTGAGGAAAATTTTAGATAAAGTTTCAATAACAACAATTAAATTTTTTTTCAAATTTAAATAAAAAATTAAATAAATTTAATAAAATTCTTAGAAATGAATTAACAATTATTCCAATGATGAGATTTTTAAAAATTTTAAATGATAAATTTTTTAAGAAATCTCTAGGTGAGGAATTTTTTTAAATTTAACTAAAATGGTGAAATAATTTAAATGAAATTTTAATGAAAGTAATTGTATTTCTTTCTATATTAAAAATTAAAAATATGACTTTAAAACATTTTGGTGTGAAAATATATGATGATTATCCAAATATGAAATATTAAGAAAAATCACAAATGGTTGAATTTCATAAGATTTTTAAGTAAAAATTTTTTTCTAAATTCCACCCAAATAATGGAATGAGTTAGATGAGACTTCAAAAAATAATTGTATGTTATTTTTCTTTTTTAAAGGATAAATAATGAATAAATGAAGACTAAATTTTATGAAAGACATTTCTAAATTTGACCCTAACGGTGGAAAATTTATAAATGAAACCTATTAGATATTTCTAAATTAGACCTAAATGGTAGAAAATTTAGAAATAAAACTTGTAAAATAAAAAAATAAATTTCAAAGATAAAATTCTTAGTAATAGCAAATTGGTGATTATCTAAGAAATTTCTAGTTATGAAAATATTTTTAATTCTGGCCCAAATGATGAAAGAATTTGGTGTATTTTCAATAAAATAAAAATTAAAAAAAAATGATTAAGTTTTTTCGACGATGGAGCATCTTCAAGAAAATAAATAAGATTATTGAATACTCTCAAGGTAATGAAGTATTTTTAATTTTGTCAGATTGATGAAAAATTTAAAAAAATATTTTCAATATTAGATTTAAGACCATTAGAACTATAAACTTTTAGGATAATTTAAAATTAAATAGTACCATCTTTTAGGATGGGCATTGTAGATGTGTTACAACATTCCCTGCAAATAACCGAACTACCAAACTTAATTCTATTCAGAAGGTCAAAACTTATTTTTTAAGGATCTTTAATCAAGTTCGGAATCTCCTTAAAAGAATAGATTCACAATATCACCAATCACACTTTAAAAAAATATTGATGACGATTCTTTAAGTTGTATCTAGCTATATATTTATAGATCTATATGTTATGATAAATACATCAAATGGATGAGGTCCCTCACATGGTTTTTTAGGGTTTTTTTTTTTCACTTAAATATCCTGATATTAGTTGATGATTTTTGCTTCAAACTTTGTTAGGTGGCAAGTCATGCACAAACAAATATTCCTTTCTTAAAGATTATCGTGGACACCCTTTATAAGGTATTTTACTTCTATGTGCATTCTCTAAATTTAAATTGCGATCATGTTTGCATTTTATATTGCTTTGCATTTATTGCAATTATGATTATAACGGATAAAATAGTAGTAATTACTATTTTATGTTATTTTATGATAGCAGTAATTAAAGTATAAAATTTATTTTATGATATTTAAAATAATTTTTATAGTTTAATTCTTTCATTTATATGTTAAAATAAAATTTTTAGTTATGATTCTTAAATCAATTAAAGTATCTAACATGTTGTTCATTAATATATTAATGAATTTAATAAACATAAATGCTATAAATACATATTTAATCTAATTAAGAAGAGTAATGATGAAAATTTAAATCTTTCATAAAATAGATTATTGGGATAAAGGGATTAAACTCTAATTCCTTGAGTACAATTTCTAGTATTTTATCATTAAATCAAAGTGCAACATTTTAAATAATTAATTAACTAAAATAATGTAATAGTTAATAACATAAGCATAGTCAAACTCAAAAAATTCAATAAATAATAACATTAATAATATCATTATTTCAAAATTATATAATAAAATTAATTCTAAATTAAATGATTGTGCTTCATTAAATTGTAAAAAATTAAATTCATGAATTAGGAGCTAACATCCCTCTTAAATCTTCATTTAAAACACTAAATTTTTTTCTCAAATAGTCCATTTCCCACCCATATTTTATCTTTCCTAAAAAAATTTCACCCAAACAAAAAGAAACAAAACCAATTTTGAGTTGTAACGGCTATGTGGCATGAGCCTCACGTGCTCCATAAATCTTTAATCCCTTTCACTTCGCTCTTCCTTCCATTACCTTCAATGCCAAATTCTCTTCAAATTCTATAATTAAACCCATTTTCTTCTCCTCGTCTCTTCCTGTTCGAAAATCAACTCGCAGGTCTTCAGCCTTCCACATTGCCCTCTGTTTCTCATCCCTCCTCTGTCTCCACTTTCCTTTTCCATCTCGCAACAGGGCCACCATGACCCAACACAACCAACAACCCTCATATCTTGCCAAAATTGTCACGTCCTCTCCCAAAAGAAGTCTTATCTGTCTATCCTTGTCAAGAATCAAAATTGGAGAAGATAACGCAGAGCATACACCTTGAAGCCAAGGGGGATGAAGGCAATATGAGAGCTCTCACTCTAAATTATCCAGAACTGAGATTTGAAAAAATGGGTATTTGTTTCTTGCCATGAATGAATTCCGTTTTTATTTTGATTGAGACTTAAATTTGTTGGATTTTGACTTAATTGATTGAAGTGGATTTTTTTCTCTGGTTTCATTCGGTTTATTATTTGATTTGATTAAAAAAAATACGTCCCGTTACGCTGGTATTTGCGTTCACAAAGCGCTGTAGTGATTGTGAATGCCATTCACACCCCTATTGCAGGTGAATAGCGGTGGTGGAAGGCGTCGCTACCGCTAAATAGCCGACGCTACACCGCAACGCGGGCGTTACTTATATTCTCAAGCATTTGAACTGCAATTAGGCAGAAAATAATGTGCTTTGCCTCTTATAGACTTGAGACAATCATGCAAGCTAGAATAATACTTGCTTTAAGATAGGGAGGGTGTTTAGCAAGTAAAAACAAATTCAGAATAAGGCTGGACTTAGTGTTAGAATGACCAGCAAGAGTGTTTAGCAGAATGGATCCCTGATTTTCGTTTGGTTTTTGCTTGATTCGATATTCCCAAGCTGTTAAATTAGTTGATTGAGCTGTCTCTAAAGGTGATTTTTGTAAGGTAGGACAATACTGAATAATTCTAGGAGTACGAGAATGTGTCTCATTGCTCAAAACCGGTAGTCAGATGAGTGTTCTTGTTGCAGGAGGGATATGCTGCAAGTAGATAACACATTGCCTCCAATCCAATCAAGACCGACTGGTCTATGGTAGAACGCATCATGATTGCCAAGGAATTACAGATGCTGAAATTTTCAAGTTTTGAAGGCGTTAACCTTAAGTCTCTAACAGCTCCTGAACTGTAAGCCGCACCTAGCTCCTTTACTAGCAGTTCACAAGTATGATCGTGGATGCTCATTTTAAAGAAGAAAAGCACATTGCAATTCAGCCTTGAACCTCGGAAGCTTTTGACGAGACATTTCTAATTGGAAGGCTTAAGTTGTTCAAGCTTGTTTTAATTTGGATCAGATTTTGCGACTCTTACTTTGTTAGAGGTGGGAATCAAGTAGGTAAAAGGAAAAACTGATTTCTAATCATTTTACAGTGGGAATAATTGAATCGAAATTGTCGAATTGAAGTTAACTTGAATAAGTTTGTGTTAGACACTTTGTTCACATCTAATCAGCTTTTGCACGCCGTATGTGCTGCTTTTCGAAAGTGAAACACTTTTGAATTTAACCAATGGACTCCGGTCTACTGTTCCAATAATGGTCGAAGCTAAGCTATTTTCAGTTATCAACCTCGCATATTCCGACACTAAAGTTGTGAATATTAGAAATTTCGAATTCATAATTGTATAACGATTAGTCCTCTTTGATACTTTAATTTAGGAGTGAGGAAAAAAAATCAAAAAATTAAAAATTGATTTAAAATTTTAATATTTAATTTGATTTGATTTTTTTTTTTTTCGGTTTGAATCAAAATCGGATATTGAATATATATATTAAATTAAGATCAAATTTCGAAGTGAATGTGAAAAATTAAAAAAAAAATCGATTTGAATCGAATTATATATTTTTATTAGTTTAATTTTTTTTAAATTTTTATAAAATAAAAATAATTAATACATATATAAATCTATTTAAATATCTTAAAATTTTATTAAAATAATATATAAAAAAATAAATTTTAAAAATCAATAAATTAAATTGAATTGGCAAAATTCAATTTAAATCAAATCAATTAAAAAATTTGAATCAAATTTTAAAAAATATAATATTATATATTATTTAAAAATAATTAAATCAAATTTAATTCTATTCAAACAATTATCATTTTTTTTTCAACATAACATGTTATTGATAAACCCGTTAACTACTAAAAACAAACTTCACAACTCATGCACCTCGATCAAGCTTTTCACTTTAGAATGTTATTTAATACAAAAAATTATCAATTTATATTAGTGTAAAATTTTTTAATTTTATATTTTTTTATTCATTAATTTTAATAGATTTAAAAATAAAAAAAACAAATAAAAAATAATTTAATCTTATCTTTTAAATCATTTAAATCAATGATTAAAATTTTTTGATTAAATCAATGATTAGAAAAATATATATAATTAAAAAATTTTACATTGATGTAGATTATCCTCTCTCTCTCTCTCTCTCTCTCTCTCTCTCTCTCTCTATATATATATATATATATATATATATATATACATACATACATATGAAGAGATATCCACTTGTACTAATATAAATGTTAACATATATTTTTTACTATTAGATCAAAATAACTAAATAAAAATATTATAAATTTAATTTTGATCTAAGAGTAAAAAAAATACATAATACTTATATTAGTATAAATCTTTACTTTTCTCTCCATAGATATAGAAAGAGATTTACTTGCACTAATATTACTGGTATACATCTTTTAGATTAATAGATCAAAATTATAAAATTTAAAAATATTATTATGATTTAAATAAATTATGAATTTAATTTTAATTTAAAAGTCTAAAAAAATGTAACAGTTGCATCACTATAATTAATGTAAGTGAATCTTTACTTCTATATCAAAATATTTTCACACAAGGGACTGTGACCGACCCACACTTCATTGGAAAAACAGTTTTATGTAAAATAATAAGCAATGTCTCAAACCGCAAGTGATTTGGATAACCATAAGCAACTAAATATAAATTATGAGAATCCAACTAGTATTCTCCACCATTCATAGCTTCCAAATTAACAAAAAAGTGTCAAATGCCTATTAAACTTTAACCAATCAAAGCCTTCATGCAGCCATTTTAAAGCAAAATCAAAAAATAGAAATTCATCTTAAACTTCAAGGGCCTTAAGCACGAGGAGGATTGGCAACACCTGGACGTGCAGCTTGACCTGGTTGACCAGGCTTTGGCATATCATCCTGAAAGAATTAATGAAGCTTCTGTACGTGAGAAAAAATTTAAGAAAAATGAATACAAAACCATAAACACAGAAGAGGCAATGACTATCACAGATGCTAACCTCTCAGAAACCTAAGCCGATAGAACAATAACAACTATTTCTGTTTGATTCATGAATTCATTGCTACAACATAAAGAGAAAAAAAAAAATGCAATTGCACGTATATTCCCACAGTCACAATCTGAAAAGTAGGAGTCTCTAAGTTTCAGGTGTAGCTAAATTTTAATATCTCTCTGGATGACCTCCATATATCACTTATAGTTCTAAGGCATTTTACATCCCATGATGATCAATAAGCCACCAAAAAAGGCCACTGAAAAAGTGATTTAGATGGATAATGAGTATGAGGGTTTGTTCATCCCTAAAGCACTAAAAAATTCTGCAGAAGGGGCGGACACGTCCCTAAAGAATTGCATCCTACATAACATTGTAGAGAGAATCATTCTAATGACAGTCATGAATCACAATCAGCAAAATGCTGCCAAAATTCTACTAATCTTATGGATGACTTCCATGTATCAGTTATACTAGATTCAAAGCATTTTCTATCCCATAATGATCAATAGGCCACAATAAAAGGCAGAAGAAAAAGTGATTCAGATAGCTATTGGGTATTTGGGATTAGTTCATGCTTAGGGGGGCATATGTGCAGTCTCTTCAGAATTGCCAAAATACCCTTCTATCATTCTACATAATATAGTAAGAAAAGAACAACTCTAATGACGGTCAGGTCACAAAATTGACAAAGGTGTTCAATACCTCAAATTCCATTCACAACCCTACAATAGGTGATAACAAAAACATGATATACAAGAAAATGATAATAAAGCCATAATAAACAGAGACGTTTTCAAAACTTTTATCATAATAAAACCATGATATAAAAGAAAATGATAAACAATCAAAGCAAGGCAAGAAGAATCACACTTCATTCACATCACAATATAGATCATTGAAATACTTCTTAGCAACACATGAGAAGCATCAAATCAAGCATTATAAAAAAAAGTACCCTGCGTCTGATGAAGCGCTGGGGTGGGTCACGCTTCCTCCTGTCAGTGCGGGATCGGACCCTCACAACGTGCGAGTGGATCGCGCATGAAACACAGTATTGCATTTTCACGTAGAGCTTAGGCAGAGTGTATGCTAAACATCATTAACCAAACAATAAATCCAAATATAAGCACTAGAACGAGAAAGTTCGTATATAACTGAGAAATTAAATGAAAATTACTGTCATAGACGCAGGCTTCCTGGACATCCCTTACAGCGGCTTGCTCCACAATGTTCCTCACAAGAAACCTCTTGATTGACTTATCCTATTATATCCCAAACAAAGAAAAACCAAATGAAAAAAGAAAAAATCCTTCAACATAAATTAAAAACAAAGAAAAAAACCCCTAGACCCAGTCAGAAAAACAGATGAAAACTACCTTGGGACAGCATTTGCCACAGTTAGAGCAGCGAATGAACTTGACATGGCCACGGCCATGCTTGTTGCGGCCACCATTCCTACGCTTGAAAGTCTACAAAACGATAAAGATCCATTCAGAGTGATCAAATTTGTGAAAAAGATTAAGTTTTGATAAGGAGCCATATGCAATAAAGAGTTGAAACGAAGATCTGACCATGGTTTGGGAAAAAAGTGTGGATTTTGGAGGCTCTCTGCTTCTGCCGACTAATAACTAGGGTTTTCGCTTGTATGAGGAAGTGTAGGTTTTTGGATTAAAAAAAAGTGCTTTTATATTTGGGGGAATGTGTCTACTGAAACCCTAAATTTTCAATAGAAAGTTTTAAATACACCTTATAATTTTTTCAAATAAAATTACTTAAATACACTTATTACAAATTTTTAAATATTCGTCGTGTTCAAAAAATTATAACATTTGAAAATATATTTTTAAAAAATCATAACATTTTTTGAAAATATAGTTTTAAAAATGAAAAAGTGAAAATTAATGAAAACTTACAAAAAAAATTATTAAAATCATTTATAAATTAATATAATAGAAAGGTATGATTAAAAAATCATAAATTTTAAAATTAATAAAAATTACTTTTACTATTTTAATTTTAAAGAAAAATAAAACTTATAAGGTTTTAATTAAATATTTTATTTTTTATTGTTACCTAAGATGATAAAAAGATTATCAAATCTAATCAATATATAAAAGTTAAAATTCCTTAAAATTGTATAAGCAATATTACATAAATTTGTCAAAATGTTACAAAATCACTATTGTCATATCCTCGATCTCATATAAAATTGAGAACCCATAGAAAACATGTTGAAAGAATTAGAATTAATTCAAAATTGAATATTTTCTTGGCCAACATTACATGTTTATGAATAAAAAGATATTATAAATATTATTTTTTCTCTAAGATGAAAATAATAAAAGAATTTTTTTATTAATTTTAAAATTTATGATTTTTTAATAATATTTTTTTCATTACACTTATTTACAAATAATTTTAATAAAATTTTCTTTTTCATAATTTTTCATAAAATTTCAATTTCAACATTGAATTCTTGGAATTGCATTTTCGAGATGTATTATAATTTTAAAAAAATAGATTTTCGAAAATTATAAAATTTATAAGATAAGTATTTTAGTAATTTTATTTACAAATTTTAAAAAAAAAATGTAGTGTACAGAGCAAAAACGTAAATTGCATTTGAAACTTCACATTTTCGTTTACAATACTTTTTATGTTTTCAATTGTACCTCAAAATTTTGAATTATTTACGGTTTTATTTTTTGACCAAGAGTATTTCAGTTTAATTAGAATTAATTTTTGGAGCATACTTTTCATCAAAATCCAATTTCAAATAATGAGAAATTTTTCCTCAATTCTTTTAAATAAGATAGATGTGCTGTCTACGAGTTAAGTAATGTATAATCTCAAACTGCTCCTCTTTAGTTAAAAAAAAAAAAAAATCACACACAACACAGAATTAAATGCAAATTTTGAATTATTTTTAATTGATTCCATAGCAAAAATATATATTTATATAAAAATAAAAATTAAATTATTAAGTAAATTTTATCATTGACTTGTAATTTTTTCACTTTCAATTTTATCAAAGTGAAAGAGTAAAAAAAATTTAATAATAATTCAATAATTATCTAAATACATAATGTTGTATTGTAATTAATCATATCTTTAATTTTTTATTTTAGATAAATTGAACTCGAAAAATAAGCACTCTGATCATGTGACAGTGACTGCCGTTAAATTAATGAACATGTGGATTTATTTTAACACGTCTCATGTGAGGTGGCAAAAAAATTCCACTGTGGCACATGACGACTTTGGCAGGATTGTTCTCCCACATGGCATTATTTTATTGGTGCAAAATAAAAAAATAAATCACTAAAATTCATCTGCATCCCTCGAAAGTTAACATCAATTTAGAAAACAAAAAGCCCCAATTATCTGATGGAGAACCAAAATGTATCTCAAGCTGATTTAAAAAACCTAATAGCACTTGCTTAAATTCTGGCCAAATCTCTGAAGCAAAACTAATTGGAAAGAACCGATGAGGTGTTCGAATACATAGAGTCATATTTAATGTATAAAATTATTGATATAATAAAATAATAATCATCATATATTATATTTAATTTATATTTAAAAAATAAAATAAAAATTATAAAAAAATTAATATTCTTTTAGTAAAAAGTTATTTAATCTTTTTCAAATAAAAATAATTATTTTTAATTCATAAATTTAATTTATATATTTAATTATATTTTTAAAAATTATATTAATAATTTAAATTATATAAAATTTTAAAAAATAATTTTAATAAATAAATAAATTATCTTATTTTAATTTTTATATAATCAAATATAAAAAAATAATATTATTTAATTTAATATTATTTATAATACCATCATATTTTTCTCATTATAACTTGAGCATAATTCCATCACATTAACCTATCGAGGGACTTTCAAGAGGTCAAGAAATTGTAACTTATTGAACTGGAATTTAAAAGAGAGATGATCTATGGAAAAATGCTAATGAAATCCTTTCTAGACAGGATTTAAATTTAAGAATTCACATCATAAAAGGAACATGGCCACTTAGTAAAAAATCTAACACAGAAAAACAACCACCACAAGCCAAGAACATACAATCCAGTATCATCCGTCATGAAGTAACATAAAACACCCAAAAACCAAAAATTAAAAAAAAATGAAAAGAGAGAAAAAACGGTTTCGTTACGGTTTCAATTAGGCTTGCTCTATGAGATTTCGAGACTCGGTTTTCCAAGGAGAGGAAGGCTTTGGGGAGAAGAACAACATATTAAAAGATGGAGACTTTTGGCGAGACGATGGAGGGGTATTTTGGTTCTAGACGCCGCGACATTAAGCTTAGATCTAGGCAATTACGGGGTGCTTTTGAGAAATCCATCGAGGCAAGTGGAAAGAGGAGAAAGAGACGAATCTTTGACTGTACTTTGAACGAACCGGACACTGTTGCATGACCATCAGCGACAGAGGACAACGAAAAACCGTCAGTTTGTGGGTTTACGGAGGGTTGATGATTGTTTGGGGTTGAGAGAAAGAGAGAGTAATTTAGAGAGAAAAGAAAGGATATAATTATAAATGAAGAAGCGGAGTCAATTTCCAGTTTTTATTGTCTAATACGTGGTTCCGAAATTTTCATAAATTTAACATAAATATTTTTTCATTTTATTTTATTTTTTCTTTGCTCAAATAAACAAATGCCATGGTAAATTTTTTGCCATGTCACGTGACACAATTTAATGTCCAGATGTCAATTAAGTTAACAACAGTTTAGTTTCCATCCAAATTGGGATTTACTTAATTCAAAATAAAAAATAAAAAATTTAATTAATTGTAATAAAATGTTAAAAATTTTAATTATTATTGAATCATTGTTTGACGATTTTTTTTTACCTTTATGTCTTTTAACAACTATTTAAAATTTTTATTTTTATCCACAATTTTAAGTTATTTTAAAAATCAATCATCTATCATAAAATCTTAACAAAATTTATCTCATATATATATATATATATATATATACATATATATATATATAGGGATGATAACAGATCAAATCGGGATGAATTTGTACTCACTTCGAATTCGACTAAACTTTATATATATAAAATTCGAATTCAATAATTTTTTTAATTTTTTTCACACTCAAATCCGACCTTAATCGATATTATATAAAATCATATTCAATCAAACTCAATCCGAAATTAATAAAATTTTATTTTTTTAATATAAAATATTATTTTTTAATATAAATATAAAATTAATTAATTAAAAAATAATTTTTTATAATTATCGGATCAGATTTACTTAAAACTCGATCCTGACTTAACTTCGATTTTTTTTTTACTATTACCTGACTTGACTCGACCTGATATCCAATTTTTTAAAAAAAAAAAAATTAACTTTAAAAGATTGGATTGAATCGAAATTCATCGGATTCAAATTTGACTACCTTTTTCTACGTATGTCTACCAAAGCATCATGTGACTAAATTTTTGTCCAATCTATTATCTATCCAATTTTTAAAGAAATATTAATTAATATATGAATTTAAAATAAATTCAAAATACATCATATGAAAATAACATAATACAAAAATGTTAATGATTAGTGAAATAATTTACTATAAATTATTGTTTTATATCCTATTTGGATTTCGATGAATCTAAAGATATCAATTTTATTTATACCCAATGAAAGAAAGATTTTTTATCCAAATAAAAATATGGGTATTATATTTTGACAGTAAGAATAGATATGATTTTAAATTTTTTATCAGATATAAAAATTTTTCATATCCATTATATACATATAAAAATAAAAATAAATTTAATATATTTATAAAAATATAGATACGATGATAGATATAATATAAAAATTTAAAAATAAAAATAAAAGAATATTCTAATCGTCCCATAGCTTATCCATTAATATTCTTAATTGAACCTTCAGTTCAGTGCGTTTCAGCTCCATTTTTAAAGTAATCTCACCATAATCAATGTTTGGGTAACATGAAAATGGTGCGATTGAATCATTTAACTGCATCGAAGAACTTAAAAACTTAATGGAGAGAAAAGGATCCAGTGTACTACATGGCCCTAATTTGAACACTTTTATCCTTTTCATTAGTGTTTCTTAAAATACCTTTAATTTTAAAACCCTATCATTAGTTTATTTACATGACATCCATTCAATTATTTGTAACAAAAGTATTACTATAAAAATAATTTTAATAGTTTTAAATTATTTTTTATCATCATAAATATTAAATAAATTTATTATATTTAAAATTTAATCTAATGTCTTTAATAACATTTTCTTTTTTCACTACACTTAATCTCACCACTATCATTATTTTTTATCTAAATACATGTCACACCACTTATTTTCATCTCTTCACTACATTAACTAATCTTACTTCTACCGTCATTTTAATTTTATCAAAAATAATCTCACCCCTAATCCAAATGAACCCTAAAAAAATTGATTACTGTCACTAATTTACATATATGATCTACACTAACATATACGCATGTGTCACTAGTTGAGACTCACACACAACTCACATGGGCTTGGACTCGGACGGGAATCATGAAACATGCATACACATTAATACATACATATAATAAGTGTGAATTAAGTAAAACAAGCATAGTTAGTAATGAAGAGTAAATTATCAAATGTGTGCACTCTTTCTTTCTTTGTTTTTCAAACCATTAATGGCAAGAATGAAACAAAAAAACAATAAATAAGATTTCTAGAAGAATGTCTAGTGTAAATAATATATCAACAATTTTCTTTTTCTTCAATCTTCAATTATTGATATTTTTATTTATTTTCAAAAGATAATTTATATAATAAAAGCAAAAATCAAACAAGTCTAAATTAAAAATAGTTTTCTCCTTGCTTTTACCCTTAAAACTGCAAGTATATATATCTATACATACAATTAAAGCTATCTCCTTATTTCAATTTAGAGCCAAATCAGTTTTGATTTTAAAAATGATTTGAGATTAATTTTGTATTTTACTGCCATCTCTTTTTCTTTTCCTGGCTTCACTCTGTCTTCCTCTATTTGATCTTTTGGCTAACATTGGATTTCTTTTATAAAATTAAAAGCATAATTGTAAAAAAATAGAGAAAGAGAATCAGGAGAAAGATTGCAGACGAAGAGAAAAAAAACAAAAAAAAGGAAAGAGATGAAAAAGAAAAAGTTAAAGGATAATGACTAGTGAGGAGGGAGAAGAGAAGAGAGATAGCAATTAAAGAGGGCAATTTGGCTTTCTCATCGGCACAACTTGCCCTTGGTAGGATTGGATAGTTGTAGTCACTCTAGATGGGGTCACAAGAGTTATGTGTCGATCTCTTTGCCGATCACTCGATCTATATTTAGTTCACGATTTTTATCAAACACTTTCTGTGCAATACCAATTTACTTCAATTGGACACACGCCATCGTAAATTTTGGAGAAATGTATTGTTTTTGGTCAACGCCATGAGTTAAAACTTGACTTTGGATTTGGAAGAGATGTTTTAAGGTCTTACATGATTGTAAGAGATAAATGAACTTCTCTAGCCTATTGAAATTAGAGCAAGTGTGAAAGAAGGTGGTGCTAATTTCAACGCAAAAAATTATTATTTGGATTATTGGATAATGACGAGTTCAATTTTTTTTATTTATTAAATAATGGATTAAGGTCATTTTGATGTATAGAATTATACATAGGATAACATGATAATTATTTTATATTATATTTAGTTTGTATATAATTGAAAGAGATATGATTACAAAGATGATTATCATCATCTTGGTTTAAGATGATTTAATCATCCCAAAGTGAAGAAAATTATTTTTAATCTATGATATTAAACTTACATATTATATTATATCTTAAAAAATTATATCAATAATTTAAATTGTATAAACTTAGAGAAAAAATAATTTTGATCAATAAATAAATTATTTTATTTTAATTATTGCATACATAAAATACAAAATAAAATGATATTATTTAATCTAATGTTATTCAGAATATCATCTTATCATATCTTATTTAATGACAAAATAGATTATATCCCTGAAATGGTTTTAGGGTACTTATTTTATGTTTATTCACAGTGCTTAATTGATGGCTTTACCATGGCTTTCTATATAAATTTATTTATATAAACAACAAAAATCTAGAAGTAAGGTATATGATCAAAGCTCCTAAAAATGTTTGCTTTCCTTATGCTTCATTCTTTCTTCTATAGGACAAAGAAGAAAATTGCTTACGGCTAAGTACTAAATTAGCAATCAACAATTTTTTTTCCTTTATTTAAGTGATGGATTATGTTTTAAAGTACTTTTAGTAATTGAGGATTAGGTATGTGAATGGACCACACTTGTCTCATTATATGCTTAATCTTTCTTTTTTTTTTTTTTTAATTCCGATATATTTTATTCAAGGTTGGTCACACGATTGATTTAAATTTCAATAAACTTGATTAAAGGTTGATCACAATTCACAACAAAACTGGACCACCATTTATAGGTTCAATATTATAAAGTGCTTACTCATTAAAGGTCGATATATTATATTACTTAATTTTTTGTCTATATTTAATTATTGAATGTAACATTACCTAATGGATGAGACATTAAGTGCTTTTAGCTCTTTTATCACAAAGCACAATCATGCCAAAACTAGTATCTATTGTTGATTCTTCTACTATTATTTCCCTTATTAATTTTTTTTTCTTTTTATTGATCTCTTCTTTTATCATAATATTAGATATTGATATTATTTCGTTTTCATTTTAATTTCTAAATCTTTTATTATATTTTTTATTATTGATTATTATATTGTTTATTAATTTTTATTTGTGAATTATAATATGTTAGTTTTTTCAGTTTCATGATTATTTTATAGTATTCTTATTTGGCTTTCTTAGTTTCGAGCTAATTTGAAAAGATTTTGCTATCTTGTTTAAATATAATTATTTTTTTTAACTATATTTAAAATGTATTTCTTCCTACTTTATATGGTAGAAATTCTTTTATTACAAAATAGATTATATGCCTTAATGGTGTTTAGGATACTTTAAGTTTATTCATACTATCTAATTTATAGCTTTATAATGGTTGCTTTTATAAATTTATCTATATAAAAGAAAAAAAATTAAAAGCAAGGATTATAATCAAAACTTATAGTGATGTTTGTTATTAATTATTAGAAAGAATCAAATTGTTATTATTAAAATAATAAAATTTGATGTTATTTGTATTTCTTTTATGGATGTTATTTTATCGTTACTTAATTTATAACCTAATTGTTTTTAATGGTTTCTAATCATTTAATTGTTATTGTAAGGTTATCATGTTTAAAAGTTTGAAGTTTGTTGTATGGGTGTTCAATAAGATGCTAAGTTCATTTGCACTTTTATCTTTTATCTTGGTTTATGGATTTTTTCATAACTTTATTATTTATATTTTGGTTTACTAATTCTTCCTTTTTGAAATTGCTATCATAATTGTTATTATGAAATTTTTATAAATTTTAAATTCATTGATTATATTATTTATATTTTCATTGCAATCTTTCCGCGAATTCTAATATCTTTCTATTGTTAATAAGAATGTAATGAATTGTCAATAGGTTTAAAATTTTGCCATTAATAATAAGCATATCATCAAATTTAGATTTTATGGATGAAAGTCGTTTAGATCATATATATATATATATATATATATATATATATTAAAAAGAAGGCTAATAGACTAGAATTTCTTGAATTATTATAAGATTTGTTATTTTAATGGGGTTGTGTTCGGTGTTTAAAATGTCACCTTGGTATAAGGTTTAATTTTGGATTGTGTTGAAGTATGAATTTGTATTAACCATTTTAATTTACATATGAATTAGTATTTACATATGAGATTATATTAATTTTACTTTTTTTTATTTAGAGTCAAAATTTTTATGGTTGATCTTCAAATTAATCGAGTGATTTAAGTTGATATTTGTATAGTTTTTATCTAACTTTACGTATGTAAATTACAAGTTTGATGGAAATTATATGCAATTAGAAACGGTTGTACTATTGAACGTGACTATAAATTAGTATTGTTTTTTCAAAGATATGCTAATTTATTTATCTTTGAAATTTAATTATTTTAATTTTTTGTGAGTGTTTCAAATTATAAACTAAGTTATGTGATTATATTTACCTTTGAATTTATATTGAAGATGAGATTTCATATATGAACTGTCGTAACGGTTTTGTGTTTGTCCGACGAATTTGAAAATGAAATAAAAAAAATAACGAAGTCGCCACAAATCTTTTTTGCTAGGTGCGATTGGTCACCTATTAAAACATATCATTTTAATGAAATCTTAAAATTAATTAAAATTTATTAAAAGAATAATTTTAGGGTCTGCGCAATAGTCTGAGTTCAGGAGTCGGTTACGTATAGGGAAGGATTAACACCCTCATATCGCCTATTTAAAATGGTACTAATTAACTATGTGTTATCTTTAATTTTGATAAAAAATAGTCCCATTTTCGGTGTTTGAAAAATAAATTTCTTGATTTTTTTTATTTATTAAAAATTTTTTTTATTTTTTATTTATTGTTTCATTTTTATTCGAGAAAAATAAATTAGAACATTTTTATTGAAATAATTCTTAAAATGTTTCAGTACGTTGAACATTAGAAGAACTTTTTCTCACCTAGAGATTTCTTAGGCATCGCTTCTCAGAATACCTTAGAATCTCATCCTTGGAGCTCAAATTTATTTTTCATAAAAAAATTTATGTCATGCATGCAATGCAGAATGTTACCATGTTGATGCACACATTTTATTTTTTTAAAAATTTTATTAATTGTTTTATTAATTTTTTAATTTAAATTTTTGAAAGAAAAAGGAATTTTCATTATATTGAAGTTTTTATATAAATATTCCAATACACTGGTAATATTTAAAAAATCTTCTCACATAGAAATTTTGTAAAGCATCACTACTTGAATACTTTTAGAGTCTCATCATTGGATAAATTTTTTTTCATTTATATTATTATTATTATTATTATTTATAAATTAATTTTTATTTTTTTATTAACAAAAAGATAAATTTTATTGTATTGAAAACTTTTTATAAATACTCCAATACACTGATAGTATTTTAAAAAAATCTTCTCACTTAGAGATTTCGTAAGCATTACTACTCGAAATACCTTTGAATCTCATCGTCGGATAAAAAATTTCCTTTTCTTACATTTTTATTATTTTTGTATTATTATTAAGTTTATTTTTTATTTTAAAAATTAACAAAATTATAAAAAATTTAACTAAATATTTATCAATTAATCTAACAAATATAAATATTTTAATATGCATAAATATTAATAAAATAATATATAAAAAAATTTAAAAATTTTAAAAAAATTTTGTTTTACTTGAATCGGGCTGGTCAACAGTCCAGTCAATGTGGGTCCGATCGGATTGGCAGCTCGGTCCAGTCTGGTTTTGTCTGACGGTTTGGGGACATTTGCTTGGGGACGATCTGGTTCGGTCTAGGTCGGTTCGGTTGGATCAATTAGATGTTGAAGAGACGTGGGTCATTTGGTCGGTTGCGCAGACCTCGGTCGGGTCGACGGGTTGACGCGTTGATCTTGGGTGCTTAAAACGATGTCATTTTGGTATTTATTGAAATAACATTTTGGTTTTGACAGTTTATACAAAAGGTCCAAAATTTTTTTTAGTCATTTTTCCTTCTCTAAAAAAAAAATCCCTTTCTCCCTTTTTTTTTTTTTTCAGGCCAATTAGGGTGGTGACTGTCCGCCTTGACGGCCACCGTGTTCCTCACCGCTAGTGAGCTCCAGTCGCTGTTGTTGTGTCAAAAATTCAAAAATCTCCCAAAACATCCTCTTGATCCCTTGAATACAGATTCAACCTCATTTCCACTGAAAGAAACCTAAACAACCTAGATCTGCTTTTGAAGTTTCGGTTAAACCTTTTTTATATTATTTCTGATTTTGATTTTTTTTATTGACTTTTCCTCTTTTTTTGTTCATAGGAGCTCTCGGCGTTAGGTTCCTCCTGCGGGGAGGACTGTGTTGATTTTTTTTTTGTTTTTGTTTGCAGAAAGCTTTTCCCTTTCTTTTTTTTGGTAGGATCTCCTCCTCCTATCTTTTTGGTTCTGCCAGGAGCTCTATTTATAGAGCTCATCGTGTCCTGTGCCTGAGTGAGTGGCACAGGGCATGGCATGGGGTGCAAGCGTGAGCTCCTTGCCCCTTTTATTCTTTGTCTTATTTGACAAGTTAGGAGTATAGATAAAGTGGATAAGGTTTGCAGGTATGGGTGATCAGAGGGTAGGGTATGGTGGCCAGTGGTACTGGCAAGGCACCACTACCATCATTCCCCCCTTTTTTTTTTTTTTTTTTTTTTGTATTTTTTTTTTGTATTTTTTGCATTTTGTATTTTTTAATTTAATAAAACAAAGAAAATAAAAGGCAGGTTGGGCTTAAAGAACAAAATGGACTTCGAGCCCAATCGAAATCAATATTTTTTTTGCATTTTGTATTTTTTAATTTAATAAAACAAAGAAAATAAAAGGCATGCTGGGCTTAAAGAACAAAATGGGCTTCGAGCCCAATAAAAATCAAATTTTAGGCCAAGTCGAATTAAAATCGGGCCTGAAGGCTAATTGAATTGAAATCGAGCCTGAAGCCCAGTTGAATTAAAATCGGGTATCGACCTGATAGCTCGAGAATTATTAATTAAAATTCGGACAAATTTGGTTGCTACAGTTACCTTTCTTTACGCATTACTGAGAATCAGGAATAAGGCAAAGACAAAGACAATAATTTTGTCCGGTATCCAAAGGGATTTTTTTTTCTTTTCTTTTCTTTTTTTCTAAGCATAAACTACTCAGAAAGTTTTTCTCGTCAAATCGAAAATGCTTATCTCACTTGAGGCTTGACCACTTTTGAAAATTTAAAATCTGAAAAAGACTCTTTTCAGCAGAGGCTCAATAACTTTAAAATTTTATCTTGAAAAAATTCTTCTAAGAAGATGCTCAATAACTTTAAAAGTCTCATCTAGAAAAAGCTCATCTCAGTAGAAGCTCAACAACTTTAAAAATTCTCATCTTTAAAAAGGTCATCTTAGTAGAGGCTTAAAATTTTTTCTCGAAAAGGCTCATCTCAACAGAAGCTCAACAACTTTAAAAATTCTCATCTTGAAAAAGCTCCTCTCAGCAGAGGCTCAACAACTTTAAAAATTCATCTGTTCTCAAAATTGAGTTCTCATCTTTAAACAAGTAAATTTCTCTCTTTTGAAATCTTTTGTTTGATTATTATCTTCATCCGAATATCAAAATCTTATTTTTTATTAAGAAATGGAAAGTCTCTATCCTTATTATAATTGCTCATGGATGTATGTACTGAGTGCTCTAAATGCAATGCATATAGTGCAATCAAAATTATTCGTTGTAGTAAAAAAGTTTTCAAAATCTCTCACTTTTTAGATTCTTTTATCAGAATTCTCCACCAATTGTCATATGACCAATCTGTTCTTAACATTTGACCATTGTATTATTCCTTAACAATATTTATCTTTTTCAAAAGTCTGCAACATCAATGTCTTGTCATGCTTTTCTCATCCTTTTTCATTTGCCTTTGTCAACTTTTTTAAAAAAAAGTAATGCTGAAATCTTTCATGTTTGTGTTTCTTTTCATCATTTTAAGTTCAAGACAAACAAAATGCAATCACACATTTCTTTTATTTGTACGGTGAACAAAAATATCAAATAAGAATAAAGGAATGGATAGGTGTTATTTCCAAAAGAAATATAGCATATTTCATTAGACTGATAATAAGTGTATGGCAACAAAAGTGTTTGAGTTGAAACAAAGGTGCCCAAGTAATGATCACAAGATAATCACGAGCAAAATATTCCCATATTCTTTTTCTAAAACTAAATCAGATGATTTCCTTGATTCTTCAAAGTTTGTCAAACTACACTTGCCCCGGTGTTATAGGATCTTCTCTTGATGATGCTTCTCCTTCATATCCAAGTCATCTTTTTAGGTTTTCAGCTTAGATAAGTCATCATTTTTTTTTTAAGCAAAATTTTTTTACAGCATCTGAATTTATTATAGTAGGTAAATCACCTCTATCCATCTCTGCCAAAATCAATACCCCAGCAGAAAAGACCTTTTTCACCACGTACGGGCCCTTCCAATTTGGTGTCCATTTTCCTCGATTGTCATGTTGATTTGGAATGATCTTTTTCAGCACTAAGTCTCCTTCCTTAAAGTGATGGGGATGGATTTTCTTGTAATGTGCTCTCATCATCCTTTTTTGATATAATTGATCATGACAAAGTGCTGTAAGTCTTTTCTCTTCAATGAGGTTCAACTGCTCGTAATGATTTTAAACCCATTCTGCTTCCTCTAACTCTACCTCCATCAGGACTCTCAGCGAGGGAATTTTCACTTCGACTGGCACCACAACTTTCATTCCATATACCAAAGAGAATAGGGTGGCCCCAATAGATGTTCGGACTAAAGTTCTATAAGCATGCAAAGTAAAAGGTAACTTCTCATGTCAATCTTTATAAGTATCAGTCATTTTCTCCAAAATTCTTTTGATATTCTTGTTTGCAGCTCCATTGCCCCATTCATCTTTGGCGATATGGTATCGAATTACGATGATGGATCTTGAATTAAGTGCACACATTCATCATTTTACTGTTCAAATTTTTGGTATTATCCAAAATAATTATTTTGAAAGCCATATCTACATATTATCTCTTTTTTTATGAACTTGCATACCACTGATCGGGTCACACTAGCATATGATGCAGCTTCTACCCACTTGGTAAAGTAATCAATCATCACAAAGATGAATCTATCCCATTCGAAGCTTTTAGAGTAATGGGATCGATGACATCCATGCCCTACATAGAGAATGGCCATAGAATAACCAAAATATGCAATGTTGTTGGAGAAGCGTGGATCTTGTCACATAGATCTGACACTTATGACATTTTTTAGTATAATTAATACAGTCACTCTTTATTGTCAACTAATAGTAACTAGCCTTCATAATTTGCCTAGCCATCATATGACCATTTGCATGTGCCTCATAAATTTCATCATGTATTTTTTTAATAATTCTTTTTGCTTCAACTACATTCACACACCTTAAGAGTACTTGATCTCGATCCCTTTTATAGAGGACATCTCCATCAAGAAATAAACTCATAACCAACCTTCTAATAGTCCTCTTATCATTTTTTGTTACATGTTTTGGGTATTACTGGCTTTTAATGTATTACATAATATTATGATACCATGGCTTCCCATCGACTTCTTCTTCAACGCTTGAACGTGCTGGTTCATTTTTCACATCCAACTTGATGGGTTAAATTTTAGTATTTGCATATATTTTAATCATTGCGGCTAGAGTAGCTAGTGCATCAGTAATTTGGTTCTCCTCTTTAGACAGATGCTCAAACTAAACTTCTTCAAATTGCTTAACCAATTCAAAAATGTACTTATGGTACTGTATCAACTTGGAATCTCTCGTTTCCCATTCTCCTCACAATTGATAGATGATTGAAATTGAATCTCCAAACATATCAACACTTTGATTTTCTTTTCAATCGTCGCTTGCAAACCATAACACAGGCTTCATATTCAGTCACATTATTTGCACAATTGAAATTCAACCTAGCCGTGATGGGATAATAATACCCATAAGGAGATATTAAGATTGCTCCAACACCATGGCCTAACGCATTTACGCTCCATCAAAATACATTCTCCAAGATTCTTGATAGGTTTATTTTTTTCAATAGTCATCACATCCTCATAGGGAAATCTAGGTTCATTGGTTCATAATTTTTGGCAGCGATCGCAAGGAACTCAGCTACTACACTTCTCTTTATAGTTTTTTGAGTCACATAAATAATATCATATTATGAAAGCATAACTTATCACCGCGCTATTCTTCTTAATGAAGGCTTCTCGAAGATATATTTAATAAGATCCAACTTTGCTATAAGTCAAGTGGTATGATAAAGCATGTATTATCAGAACCTTCGAGCTATCCAGGCCAATGCATAACACATCTTCTTTAATGGTGAATACTTGGACTCATAATCAATGAATTTTTTGCTTAAGTAGTAAATTAGTTGTTCTTCCTTTAGTTTCATCTTTTTACCCCAGCACACATCTCATTAAATTTTCATACACTGTTAAGTACATAATCAAAGGTTTCTCCAAGATTGGTGGCACCAACACAGGTGAATTTAACAAGTATTCTTTAATCTTATCAAAAGCTTCTTGGTATTCATCATTTCCATTCTCTTGGATCATGTTTTCTAAAAGCTTGAAAATAGGATCACACTTGTAGGTGAGTTGAGAGATGAAATGAGCAATATAGTTCAATCTCTCTAGGAAACCTTGCATTTTTTTTGGGTAAGGAGGAGATAAGTTCTGGATGGCTTGTATCTTATCGGTCCACTTCAATTCCTCTTTCACTAACCACAAAGCCAATAGTTTTTCTGATTTAGCACCAAATGTGCATTTAGTAGGATTCAACTTCAGTTGAAATCTTCTCAACCTATCAAACTACTTTTTGAAGTTGACTACATGATCCTCTCTTTCACGAGATTTCACAATTATATTATCCACATATACCTCTATTTCTTTATGCATCATGTCATGAAAGAGAGTCACCATTACTCTTTGATAAGTGGCACCAGTATTTTTTAGCCCAAAAGACATGACTTTGTAATAGAATATCCCTTACATGGTTACAAATGTAGTTTTTTCTATATCATTTCGATCCATCTTGATCTGATTATAGCCTGAAAAGCCATCCATAAAGAAAAACATCGAATGCCTGACAGTATTATCCACTAGAGTATTGATGTGAGGTAGAGGAAAATTATCCTTAGGGCTTGTCCTATTCAGATCTCGATAATCGACACACATTCTCATTTTTCCATTCTTTTTAGGAACTGACACTATGTTGGCTACCCATTTGGGATATTTTTCCACCTCCAAAAATCTAGCATCAAATTACTTTTTTTTTTTAATTTTCAACAGCATCTTCAGCTTTATACGTCTTAGCTCTTGTTGCACTGGCTTACATTCTAGTTTTAAAAAGAACTTGTGCTATATAATATCAATATTGAGTCCTGGCATACCTGGTAAGTTCACACAAACACATCTACATATTGTCAGAGTAGCTCTTCTAGCTTATGCCTTTCAACTGATAAAATGGATGTATCAACTTTGACCTCTTTTTTATTTTCATCGTCTTTTAAATTTACTAATTCGATAATTTTTTGGTGGGGTTCAATTAGCTTATCTTCATGTTTTATTAATTTAAACAAATTAAGAGGTAATGTGTAGTTATCTGAATCTTCTTTATTATCAAGTTCATCAACATGAATTAAGTTTTCAAAATCAAATCTGAGATTATTGTCATGATTATTTTCATATTCATTATTTGGGACCTTGCAAAGGGTAAGATGAAAAGAATATTGGCACACAAAAATGGAATGGTAAAAAAATGATGGAAAAAGAAAATGTAAAGTAAAATGAAGATGAAAATAATAAAAGAAATGCAAATGCATCTTCTAAGTCTTTTGTTAAAACGACAAACATAAAAATACCACAAAAGATCACACAATGCTCATAAAAGTAATTAGGGATTTAAAGTTTCACAATACATTACTTTTCAAAAGTTTTAAAGATAACAGGTAGTGCTATGACTTTCCAATTATCTTGTTTAAAATATGAAGGACAAGAGTGCACGAACAGCTCTTTATCTTGACTTTTTTTTCTTTGTCATGCATCATTTGAATGGTCAGCTCTGAAAATTCTTCCACGAATCTTGCACTTAGGGCTCTAGGCAAATCTAGGTAAATATATCCTCTTGAACAAAAAGAATTATAGAGCTATGGAATAACCATAGGCTTTGATTCTGGGTCATATCCCTCAAGATTAGCCATCGTCTTATTTTTATTTTCATTCACCATTTTCATTCTGTCTCCTCTTATTGGCTTATATCTTAAGTCGAATCTATCTTTCTTGTCATATACTACTGGTGGCTTTATAATTCCTTACAGATTCTTCCTTAATAGTTTTAGGTCGCCATCTCATTTTGGTAAGTTGTTTGACAACCATTTTAGTTGTCATAGACAAGTACGACGAATACAATTTAGATCTTTCAACCATATAGTTATGTTAGCAATCTCGAAAGATCTATATGAGCATTCTAGCACTTCATATGCTAATTCTACATAAGGAGTATTTATCGATTGAGTTACCAATAAATCTTTTTCTCCTGCCACACATGTTAGCTTTTCTTTAACAATGAATTTGACTTTCTAATGTAATAAGAATGGAACAACACCTACCATATAGATCTATGGCCCATCCAATAGGTAACTGTATGAGAGAGAGATATCCATAACTTAGAATTTCATGTTAAAAGTGCATTGGCCAATCTGTAATGACATTTTTATATCTCCTAGCACCTCTTTTTGGGTTCCATTGAAGGTTCAAACTATCATATGACTAGGCTTCATACAAGATCCATCAACAGGGAGTTTTTTAGAGTAGTCATAGGTATAACATTGATGGATGAGTTATTATTAATCAAAACCTTAGCCATTATATGACTTTTATATTTACAGTAATGTGAAGAGCCTTGGTACTTCCTCGACCTTCAGGAGAAATCTTTTTATCACTAAAAAAGATATAATTTGAAATTATCAAACTGCCAACAAGTTGTTTTACATACTCAACAGATATATTATGAGACACATATACTTGATTGAGCAATTTCAGTAGAGCATTACGGTGTGACTGTCTAACTGGCTGGCATCTTGTTAAACTGTTCTACCATACTTACTCACTATGTTTTATTAACTTTAGAAATTCACAAGTTTACTCTCAGAGATCGATTTTTGACATTATTTTTTCGGGACTACAACATGATTATTCTGACTTTTTTCATTTTCTGTGACCTTTACTTTCTCTTTTTTAACTTTTTTTAGAGCATCTAGGGTATAACACCTTCCACTTCGAGTCATGCCTCTTATGTCTATTATGTTCGTAGTATATGGGTTGACTATGATATCACAATCATACTTCTACGATACTGTTTTGTCATTCTTATTTGAAAAAAAACCAAGAACTTTAATTGTCACTATTGATCGAGATATGAGTTTTTTTGACCTCGATGTTGACTTTTTATCATAATAAATTGTTATTGGTCTATACATAAACTTATTCTTTGGATTAATGGTAGACACTTTAGTTTCCATCAACTCTTTTCTTTCTTCATAAAACTCTATCTGACCCATATCCATCAACTTCTGCACCTCTTAACGAAATTGGTGATAACTCTTAATAGAATACCCTAAAGCACCTTTGTGATAATTACAGCTTTCAGTGGGGTTAATCGCTTTAGAGCAATACTGAGGTTCTATTGATTTCAACATATCAACCTTAACCAAAGCTTCAAAAACCTTAACCATCAGAGTTTTAACTTTTTCTATCCTTTTCTTCATATAGCTTGCTTGCCTATCAATTAAAGTATTTATTGATGGTCTGGTATGGTTCGGTAGAAGGTTTTCATTAACATTTGGAGTCTCTCGTTGGCTGGTTTCAAAATTTAACACCATTTTATTGATTAATCCTTATACTTTGTGCTCCAAGGTAGTACAATTTTTAGTAGAATGGCCTGAGTTTCCATAATAATAATCACAATGTGCATTAGGGTCATACCATTTATGAAACGGAGGTTTCAAAGGCTCAATAATAACAGGGGCTAGTAAATATTTCTCGACAAGTTGAGGGTACAGATTCGTATATGTCATAGGCATAGGATAAAAATGATTTTTTCTTGGGTAGTTCTCGGGGCTCTTAGACCACTATTAGGATTAGGCCTCCATTTTGGTCTGATGGATGTAGTAGGACTGTTGTAGGTGGGTATTTGAAAGGATGGCTGAAAATTAAATGGATAAGCTGGTGGTTGTAATGGCTGGTATGGTTGATATGGACGAGGGGTGGATATAACACTGTTTACGAAAGGGTAATGAGTTTGGTAGATTGGTGCAAGGTAGGGCGTTCAACCTTTAAACTGTTATCCCATATAGTTCACCGCTTGAGCTTCATTTTTTTTCTTTTAAAAACTCTACCTTTCTTTATTACACTCATCTCTCTACATCAAGCTTGCCATTTTTTATGAAATTTTTGATAATCTCACCCGATATCACCATATCTGTAAAGTTTTTGGTTGCATTGCCTATCAATCTCTCATAGTACGATACTTTCAAAGTGTTCACAAATAAGACAGTTATCTCTTTCTCAATAAGAGGAGGTTGAACTTGTGTAGCCACATCTCTTTATCTTTGTGCATATTTTTTGAAGCTCTCAATTACTTTTTTTTTCATACCTTGTAAAGATAGACGATCTGGAGCTAGATCCCTGACATGCTGATATTGTATTAAAAATGTCCTTGTGAGCTTTTGCCAGAAATGAATACGAGTTCTGTCTAATTAAACATACCATCTGACTGTAAATCTTGTAAGGTTATCTTAAAATACGTACATCAATAATTTTTTATCACGAGCATGTGCTGACATCTTACGACAATACATAGTGATATGAGTTATTGGGTATTTCATGCAATCATATTTTTTAAATTTAGAGACCTTAAATTTTGATGAAATGACCACATCTTGGACTAAATAAAGGTCAGTTGCATCCATGAAGCCATAAAAATTCATTCCCTCTATGATGACCTAAGTCTTTCTTCCAATAACTTCATCTTCTCCCCGGTACTGATATCTTCCACTTTTTTAGGTATCTTTATCCCTAGTTTTTCTCTCTCATTAGGATCATCCAAATCAAGAATTAAGATCGACTCAAGTGGTTTTTCCATCATAATAGGATTAACAAAATTTTGAAATTATCTTAGAGTAGGTGTGGATGTCATTCCTAGATAAGGATTGGGATATCCATTAGGAGTAGGAATTTGTACTCTAGCTCTTTGAAAAAGTTGGGTTGGTCGTGGTTCAAACCCTAAAAGGTAAACAAGATCTACCATATATGATAATTGCTCTTGAAAGCTAGGATTTTTTTCCACTATTTTTCCCTTATTAAGTTTCTTGAGCATATCCTTTATTGTATTGAGATCCCTTCTTAGTTTTTATTAAACTTTCTTGATTCTCTCAAATCGATTGGCCTATTCTTGCTCCATGATTCTTATTTGAGTCTTATATTGTATGAATGACGAATAGGTTAGGTCAAAATTTTTGATGGGCGAGTTATTCTTAAACCTTTATTACCACAAAGTTTTTTTTTTTGAAAAAAAAATCAGAATACCATATGTTGAAAATTTTATTTTTTCACGTATTTTATGATGTATATGATGCATGAATGTAAGTGGGAGATATTTACTCTTGGATGAATTTCAACACTAGAAATTTTATTAATTTCATACAACTTTTATTACATGAGATTTACCATCCTAGAATTATATCTATAAAAGCGTTTAACTTGTTCATAATGGTATTTCGTCTTATCTAAAAAATTCACTAGATGCTGTCCACATTCTCTTATGGGATTGACTTTTTTTCTTAACGCTTATACCTTTTCAACCATTTCCCATGCTTTTTTCACTGTCTTGCAAACTTGATTAGTCATGTGCTTTATGTACTCTTGCCTTTATAAGCTTTCTGCTTTCCACCTTATGTGAGCATCCCTTTCTAAATCATATGTGAAGATCCAATCTTTTTTTCTTTTATGTCACTCATCTATTATTGCCAAAATATGGTCTTACAGTTGCGTGTCTAACTCTTGGATCACTTGGTGAAGTGATTCTTTTTCATTCAAAACTTCAAAGTATTTTTTCTCTCTTTTGCGAGCATGGCTTTCAATCTTTCATTTTATTTTTGGTATTCCACCAATCTTGTCGAAACTGTAGAATGTTACCCCTTCTAATTCTAGCATTCTTAAGAAATTCTGGTGGCCTCCTTTCGCTTTTCTTGAGCTTTGCCCTTCCATTGGTTCATTTCCTCTCGGAGCTCATCTATTTCACGTTACTGACTAAGGTAAGACTTAGTGACTTTCTCAGTTTTAAATTGGACTCGTAACCTTTTTTTTTGGTATAGATCTTTCAAATCACTATTAGCCACATCTCATTCTTTTATGACTTTTTCTAATCTGCTCCATTGTATCTCTGCTTCATATCTCAATTGTCCTACCTTTTCGCGAAGTCTCAAATTTTCTCTTTTTATATTTTTTTTTAGCTTCTAATTCTTTCTTGACAAGTTCAACTTCTGATAATTGTACCTCTTTTAAAAAATTAACTAATTGATATGAGCTATCATCAGGAGGAAGTATTCGTCTCTAAGTCACTTTACCTTCTAAAGTTGATAATCAGGAGTGACTTTATCGATGAAAGGCCCTAACCTCATTCTTTATGTTCTATTTCATACTTGGATCAACTGTTCTAAGGTTCTTGATGGATTCAGTTCTCTATAAATGAATTCTACTTGGATCAGGCCATGAGTGGCAGGAATAAACTGCTTTGCACCAAATTGCCTAAGCACCATTAATGGAGCATAACTTACAACACCCCAAAGCCCTAACAACGGTATCCACAGCTCGTTTCCTCTATGATACAACAAGGGCACCCAAGGCATCCAAGGTGCCATCCATTCAATTTCATCCTCGGTAAGCCTTCGCAAGAATAAAACCTACTATTTTTTGGTCTTTAATGTCAGCCATTGACTTTTGCAAAACTCTTCGATTGGTGTCTTATTTCGAAGATATAACTTTGAAAATGCACTTTTTGTGTACTTGAAATGACTTCTAACCCACACATATAATAGCGATGCACATCTTATGAACCGTCTTTTTCTATTTCGTTTACAAAAATTCAATGGCTTGATGGTTTTAGCTAGAACTACTGGAACGTGATTAATTGCTTGGATTTTAATTTGCTTAAAAAAATCTACTATAGTTATCTCAATGTAACCCAAAGTCTTCAGAAATATTACTATACCATATAATGCTAGAGCAAACACAGCCATACCTTGATCATAATTTAAATGCCCCTGAATGAAGTTTCAAAGAAAGTCTCAACGGACGTTAAAATGTTCACCTTTATGCTTCGTAAAAGAATCAATGGTTTCTACTTTAACCCCTATAAGCTTGGCCAACTTTTTACGATAACCTGATTTTAACTTTCGGATAAATACTTTATCTGGGCACTGTAGTTCTATTTCAAACAAAATTGAATACTCTTCAATAGTTGGTACTAAATTCTCTTGATTAAAAGTGAAGCATTTATAGGATGGATCCCAAAACTGTATAGCTACCCTGATTAACTATTCATCAATCACTATCGAAATGAAGGATGCAATTTGCCTGTACTTTTTGTAAAAGCTTTCTTTTTTTTCTTCATTTAACTGACTCTAGATGGTGGCTAAGTCTTCTAAATCATTCTGTATGAGATCTAAATGCACTTTCTTGAGTAACTCAGACACATAATCGATAGGCAAACAATCTCTACTCTTTTGTTGGGCTTTTTTTTACCAAACATGTACTTCATTATACGACTCACGTGGGACACTAACTGAGGATGAGCAAATCTGTAGTTCTATGGGATCCATGAAAACTTCTTAGGAGAAATATATCCTAGAGCAAATATCTCGATGCAGAACTGAATGATATGATTAATTAAAAAAAAAAGCGAAACAAAATTGAGTTAGGTGAGAATGCAGTTTAAGAAAAAAAAAATTTTTTTTAGTTTTGAGGATTTTTAGTTTAGTTTTGTTTTGTATTACACATAACTTTTATTCTTGGGTATTTCCTACAAGAAGGTGGACGAGGTTGTACCTAAGGTTGGTTTCTTAGGCTTATTACATGTTAGGCTTGGATTGACACGTGTCTAAAGGTTCTCAAATTATTCCTCACTGTCGTCCACGCTGGACTAGTGAGGGACCCCGATCCTCACTCATTATAGGCTACGAACGAAAAGGGTTCAATTTGAGTGAAAGTATTTCACTTGCCATTACGAAGATTATCACCTCACAAGGGCATAGGTACTCTACTTCCTCTTGTAAGAGATGGAGCCCGGGTATAGACATTATATATGAAATGCATTGTGTTATTATGTGTACAAGTATACCTAATTTATTAAGAGTAATATATACAGAAAAATAAAACATAAGAGTCGCCAAGCTTTCATAACAGTTTTGTGTCCGTTCGACGAATTTGGGAACGAAATAAAAAAATAAAAGAGTTGCCACCAATCTTTTTCGATTAGGTGCGATTGGCCACTTATTAAAACATATCCTTTTAATGAAATCTTAAAATTAATTAAAATTTATTAAAAGAATAATTTTAGGGTCTCCGCAACAGTCTGAGTTTGAGAATCAGTTACGTGTGGGAAATGATCAGCACGATAACAATTAAGTATGTGTTATCCTTTGATTTTGATAAAAAAAAGTCTCATTTTCAGTGTTTGAAAAATAATTTTCTTGATTTTTTTTATTTATTAGAATTTTTTTTATTTTATTTATTGTTTCATTTTTATTCGAGAAAAATAAATTAGAACCTTTTTATTGAAATAATTCTTAAAATGTTCCAATACGTTGGTAACATTAGAAGAATTTTTTCTCACCTAGAGATTTTTTAGACATCGCTTCTCAGAATACCTTAGAATTTCATTCTTTGAGGCTTAAATTTATTTTTCGTAAAAAAATTTTTGTCGTGCATGCAATGCAGAATGTTACCATGTTGATGCACACATTTTATTTTTTAAAAATTTTATTAATTGTTTTATTAATTTTTAATTTAAATTTTGAAGGAAAAAGAAATTTTCATTATATTGAAGTTTTTATATAAATATTTCAATACACTGGTAATATTTAAAAAAATCTTTTATCTAGGGATTTTGTAAAGCATCACTACTCAAAATACTTTTAAAGTCCCATCATTAGATAAAATTTCCTTTTTTCTCATTTATATTATTATTTTTATTTTTTATAAATTAATTTTTATTTTTTTATTAACAAAAATATAAATTTTATTGTATTGAAAATTTTTTATAAATACTTCAATACACTGGTAGTATTTAAAAAAAATCTTCTCACTTAGGGATTTCGTAGGTATCACTACTCGGAGTATCTTTAAATCTTATTGTTGGATAAAAAATTTTCTTTTCTTACATTTTTATTATTTTTGTATTATTATTAAGTTTATTTTTTATTTTATTTTTTATTTTAAAAATTAACAAAATTATAAAAAATTTAACTACATATTTATTAGTTAATCTAACAAATATAAATATTTTAATATGCATAAATATTAATAAAATAATATATAAAAAAATTCAAAAAATTTTTTTTACCTAAATCGGATTGATCAATGGTCCGATTAACGCGAGTTTGGTCGGATCGACGACTCGGTCTGATCTAGTTTTGTCTGACGGTTTGGAGATGGTTTGGTTTGTCTAAGCCGGTTCGGTTGGACCAGTCAGAAGCTGAAGGAGACACGGGTCACCGGATCGATTGCGTGAACCCCGGGTTAGGTCAAAGGGTTTGACGCGCGGATCTTAAGTGTTTAAAACGACGTCGTTTTGAACATTTATTGAAACAATGTCGTTTTAGTTTTAGCAGTTTATATAAAAGGTCCCAAAATTTTTTTCGGTCATTTCTCTTTCTTTAAAAAAAATTTCTTTTTTTTTACAGGTCGATTAGAGCCGATGCCCATCCGCCTTGATGGCTATCGTGTTCCTCACCTCTGGCGAGCTTCGACCGCCGTCGTCGGTGTCGAAAAATTCATAAATCTCTCAAAATGCTCTTCTTGATCCATTAAATACAGATCCAACCTTCTGTTCCAGCCGGAAAAAAACCCTGAACGAACCTAGGATTTGCTTTTGGAAGTTTCAAGTCAAATAATTTTTTATTAGTATTTTTTCTACTTTTGGATTTTTTACTGACTTTTCCTCTTTTTTTGTCTACAGGGAGCTCTCGGAGCTAAGTTCCTCCATGCGAAGAGGACTGTGTTGATTTTTTTTTTATTTTTTTGTTTACAGAAAGCTTTTCCTTTTTTTTTTGGCAGAATTTCCTCCTCCTGTCTTTTTGGTTCGACCAGGAGCTCTATTTATAGAGCTCCAGTCATGCCTTGTGCCTGAGTGAATGGCATAGGACACGGCATAAGGTGCATGCGCGAGCTCTTTACCCTTTTTTATTTCTTCTATCTTATTCGACAGTTAGGAGTACAGATGGGGTGGATAAAGTTTGCAGGGTATAGGTGATCAGAGGGTAGGGTATGTTGGCCAATGGGATGGGTGATCAGAGGGCAAGGTATGGTGGCTAATGGTGCCGGGCAAGGCACCACTGCCATCATCCCCTATTTTTTTTTTTTTTGTATTTTGTATTTTTATATTTTTTTGATATTTTGTATTTTTATATTTTATATTTTTTAATTTAATAAAACAAAAAAAATAAAAAACAAGTTGGGCTTAAACAACAAAATGAGCTTTGGGCCCAATTGAATTGAAATCGGGTCTAAAGTCCAATTAAATTGAAATCAAGCTTGAAGTCCAATTGAATTGAAATTGAGTATCAACCCAATAACTCGAAAATTATTAATTAAAATTTGGATAAATTTGATGTCTACATGAACATTTTTATTTTTCTCGCAATTTGTAAGTTAGATTTATATTAGAAAACAAAAAAATTAAAACAAAGTAAACAAGTCCCATAGCAAAGCGTGCGTAAGGTATTAGTAATGATATTAATTTTACTAATGTACTGTGATAAGTACATTTCTCTTAAGATACAACGTGGCAGCTTCATGTTATTTCTTTTTTAAGATTTTCTTTTAAAATAATTAAGCAATATTTTTTAAATTACTATTGCCTTTTTCTTTTTAAAAACAATAATTTTTTAAATTATAAAAAATATATATTTATAAAGATTGTATTTTTTATGTGTGGGATCCATTTATATCAATTTTTTTTGTTTTTCCTATTTTACCTCTTTTTTATTTTTTAAATAAAAAAGGTAATTAAGATTTTTTTATTCTTTTAGAACACACTTGAATTATTTACAGTTTACAATCCTATTTCCTTTCTATTACGCATCATTTTTTTAGTTTTACTTTTTTTAGTTTTTTCTTTACTATTCTTTAAATTTATTTAATAAAAACTTTTAAAATTATAAAATTATATCATTTTAAAAAAAATTTTATGTTTGAAACTTACTTATATAATTTTTTTTCATTTTTTTCTAACTTTTTTACTAAATCCACTGAGTATTAAAATTTAACATCGATACAATAATTTGAAATTAATTCGAAATGATCATAATTTTCTTTTAATTACTTGAAAATTAAATTGCATATATCTAAATTGATTATAATGCCCATCTTTCTATGATTAACTAAAATTATTATAATTCTTCTCTTAATATAATTACTAAAATACCTTTCTTAATATAATTAGAAGTTACTATATTCAGCTACAACCATAATTACGAAAATATCCTTCTACCATCATTGGCTAAAATTATTATAATATTTTTTTACCATAATTACAAAAATACACTAGATATTATAATTATCCAAAATTATTATAATACCATCTAACTATAATTACAAAAATACATCTTATCGTAATTATAAAAATACCCCTCATATTATATTCATTAAAATTACTATATTACACTCTAATCATGAACACAAAAGACCCTTTTCATTGCTTCATATAATGCCTTTCCAACTATAATTACAAAAATGCCCCTTATATTATGATTTGTCAAAATTATTAATACCCTCTAAGCATAATTACAAAAATATCTTTATGATTGTTTTATAATTATGCATGAAATTTTAACATCTATACCATAATATGAAATTAATCTCTTTAGAAATTATTATACTATCTTTTTAATTATTTGATAATTGAATTTCATGTATCTTACTTTACTTTTATGCCTTTCCTTCTATTATTATCTGAAATTATTATAATGCCTTCGATTAGCTTAATTATTGAACTACTTTTTTTACTATAAATGGCTAAAGTTATTATAATGGTCCAACACCTATAATTACAAAAATACCCTCCTACCATTATTGTTGAAATTACTATAATGCCCCTCTTACCATAATTATGAAAATATCCCCCATATTATAATTTGCTAAAATTGCTATAACACCTTTTAATCATAATTACAAAAATACCCTCTTACCATAATTAAGAAAATGCCTATATTATTATAATTGGCTAAAATTGCTAAAATTGCTATAACACCTTTTAATCATAATTACGAAAATACCTTCTTACCATAATTAAGAAAATGCCTATATTATTATAATTGGCTAAAATTGCTATAATACCCTCTAACCATTATTAAAAAAAAATTCCCTATTTAATCGTTTCATATAATGCCTCTGTTATCATAATTACAAAAATACTCTTTATATTATAATTATTTAAAATTACTATAATACTTTCTCAACTTAATTACAAAAATACCATTTTGATTGCTTTATAATTACGTATTAAATTTTAACATCTATACAATAATATGAAATTACTTGATAATAATTACTTGATAATTGAATTACATGCATCCAAACCTATTTTAATACCCATATTTCTATAATTAACTCAAATTACTGTAATACTCATTTTAACATAACTATTGAAATACCCCTATTACCAAATTGACCAAAGGTCCTATAATGCTCCTATAACCATAATTATGAAAATACTCTTATACCATCATTTGCCATAATTACTATAATAACCCTTTTTAACATAATTATGAAAATACCCCTCATATTATAATTTGCTAAAATAACTATAATACTCTAAAGTCATAATTATGAAAATGCCTTTTTATCATAATTACACAAATAACATGTATATTATGATTAGCTAAAATTATTATAATACCCTCTAATTATAACTACAAAAAAGAAAAAAACACTTTTGATTACTTTATATAATATCTCTCCTATCATAATTATGAAAATATCTCTCATATTATAATTGATCAAAATTACTATAATACACTCTAAGTATAATTGCAAAAATATTTTTTTGATAGCCTCATAATTACATATTAAATTTTAACATCCATACAATAATATAAATTTAATATACTTAGAAATAACCATAATACTCTTTTAATTATTTTACAATTGAATTAAATGCATCTAAATTAATTGTAAAGCTCATATTTCTATGATTATCTAAAATTACTATAATAACCATCTTAACATATTAACTAAAATACCCCTCTTCTCATAATTGACCAAAGTTAATATTATGCCCTTACAATCATAATTACAAAAATATCATCCCACCATCATCTGCCGAAATTATTGTAATTTTTCTTGCACCATAATTATGAAAATACTCTTATATTATAATTTACCAAAATTACTATAACACCTTTAATTATAATTACTAAAATATCCTCCAACCATAATAACGAAAATACCTTCTTATTATTATAATTGACTAAAATTACTATAATAGTCTCTAATCATAAATATAAAAATACCTTTTTTATTGATTCATATAATACCTTTCATGTTATAATTACAAAAGTACCCCTCATATTATAATTGACCAAAATTACTATAATACTTTTTAAGCATAATGATGAAAATACCTTTTTAATTACTTCATAATTACATATTAAATTTTAATATCCATACACTAATATGAAATTAATCTCTTTATAAATAATCATAATGCCTTTTTAATTATTTGACGATTAAATTATATACATCCAAATTGACTGTAATGCCTATTTTTCTATGATAAATAAAATTACTATAATGTCTCTCTCAACATGTTTGCTAAAATACCACATTTTATCATGATTGGCCAAAGTTAATATAATATTCGTATAACCATAATTACAAAAATGTCTTCCTACCATTTTTTGTCAAAATTATTATAATGCCCATTCTATTATAATTATGAAAATACCTTCATATTATAAGTGATCAAAATTACTATAATACTCACTTACCATAATTACAAAAATATTTTTTTTATTACTTTATAATTTCATGTTAATTTTAACATCCATACAATTATATGAAAATAATTCCCTTAGAAATAATCATAATATCTTTCTAATTATTTGACAGTTAAATGATAGGCATCTAAATTGATTGTAATGCTCTTCCTTTTATAATTAACTAAAATTGTTATAATATCGTTTTTATTATAATTACTAAAATACATCTTTTATCATAATTATCCAAAAATAATATATATTATATTAATAAATTAATTATTTTATACCTTAATTGAAGAAATTAATATTTTTAGTTTAATGAAAGTGTTTGTATGACATCTTTTATGAGTTTTTTTTTTTAATTTCTTTGTTTTTTCCTTTAATTTTTTTGGTTTTTTTTTATCTTTTCACTTATTTTATTTTTTAAAATTATATAATTTGTGTGAAAAAAAGAAGTCCAATCCAAATAATCACATCTTATCATCATTTGTTTTTTTTTTTTTTGGTTATCTTTCGCCTTTTTACTTTTGGATTAACTGAATTTTGCAACAAATCAATTAAGTACATATAACAAAATAAAAGCCCCGATAATGTACGGTATTTCACTAATAAATAAACATATTAAAATTTATTTTGACAAATATTTGGTGACGTCAATCTTGTAGTTTGACTATTTTTTTTTTTTTTCAAAATTAAATTGAATCAGACGGAAAAAAACAAAGAAGCGAACTTTCTTTTCTTCCCAAATAAAATAAATTGAAAAGAACGGCCTTTTTTTTTTTTTTTTTTTAAGTTTTCCCCAAGTTTGTTAATTCTGTGACAGATCTGGGACCCTGCAATTTGGCTTCAAAGAGAGAAAACTTGGTGAAAAATTCCAAATTTGTGAGTTTTTCATTTCTGGGTTGCAAATTAAAAACTGAAAAAAGGACGTTGATTGCAATTAATGGAGGATTCGAGTAACACTGATGGAGGAGAGACACGAAATCAGACAATACCTTCCACTTCTTCAACAATAACCTCCGATGGTTACCGTTTGTTTGGTCGTCAAGGTTCACTTCACCAGTTTTTGCGTGGTGGTAAAGGCAAGAAAATTAAAACAAGAAAGACCCATCTTTTATTTTCTTTTCCATTTTTGTTCTCTCGTGTTTGATCTTGTTTTTCAATGTAATCAACTTATCTTTGGGTGCTTTGATATAAATATTGCTTGGCAAAAGATTTGGTTGCTGCCCTTTAGAAATTGGAACGAAATGTCAGACAAATAGGAGAATAATGAGAACTAAATTTTGTGAACAAGAAGTCATTATTTATAGCAGTTACTCATTTGTTCATAGGGAAAACGATATGCAACTCTTACAATCTGAGATACATGTTTTTTGTTTTCTACTACTGTAGAGAGAGAGATGCAGTTGTTCTTTTATTTTGTTTAGCTGTCTATGACTTGCTTGCACAAATTTTTTGCTCCGACCTGTTTCTTTTTTCACATATTGGTGTGGTAATACCGTTTTTCGATGGACAGGACTCCCTGGAATATCCTTTCTTTTGAAGGGTCTCTGAGTTTCCTGGTGGATAAGAAACGATGCTGATGATCTTTACCTCTTTGCTCTAAAATTTGGATGTAACATAAAATAGAAACTGAATCCTTTGCTGAGTTTTCCCTGTTGGGATACTATCCTTGGAAGCCAACTTTTCTTTTTGATCTGTGCTCGTTCAGTATTTATCTTTGATCTTTATTGGGGTTCTAACTTTTTTATTAAAGTTAGCCTAATGTTGGGGTAATTCTGTTGTTGAGTATGATATCATTGCTGTAACATCACCTTGTCACTCTGACTCATTATCTTTGTCACCCTTATAATAGTAGTGCATTTGTTCTGTGTGATAAATTAACTAATTTTTTTTTTTCATTTCATAGGGGCTGATATTCTCTCATGGAAGCAGCAGCATGTTTCTTTTGGTGTCATTGTTGTTGCTACTGTTGCTTGGTTCATATTTGAGTGGTCTGGCTTACCATTCTTATCCATTTGTTCAAATGTCTTGCTGATATTAATTGTATTGTTGTTTGTTAATGCCAACTATGCTGCTTATAGAATCAGGTATGACTAATACTACCTCTATATTTGTTGATTTCTGTTTAATACTGAAGCTGTTTTTGACAATGTTGTCTATTTTATTATTTAAGCAGACAACTACAAACATTACCCGAACTTGTATTGTCAGAAGAACTGGTTAATAATGCTGCAGCGTCATTTCGTGTTAAAATCAATAGTGTGCTTCTTATGGCTCGTGATAGAACTCTTGGCAAGGATTTTCGAGTTTTTTTCAAGGTCAGTTTAGATCTGTTGTATTGCAAGTATTCTGTGCTGCTTGACAATCTGCTCTTCCAGCAACCACTCTTCTGTTCATTCTTACCTATCCTGTTTATTTCCCAGATTTTGCTTCATTAGTTTGCTTCAGGTCTCTATTTTCTTCATGCCCTATGGAACTTCATGCTGTTTGTATAGGTTCCTGGGTTCGACCCCACTTTTGCAATCTCACTAAACCTGTTCCACTCTACCCACTTTTCTGTCCTTATTTATTTGTTTGTTGGGGAGGGGGTGGGGAAAGCTGGTGCTTGATAATGTTTCTTACTTGTAGTTCATTTGGCAGGTTGTGATTTGTCTATGGCTTTTGTCTGCCATTGGTAGCTATTGCTCTTTCTTCACACTTGCCTATATTGGTAAGTTCATCGTCAACTGAATGTTCATTCATTCTTCTTTTTGATTTGTGGATATAATTACTATATATATTTTGGTTTGACTGATATAACATTAAATGTAACTAAATTAACTTAGTTGTTTAATCATGACCTCTCTTGGTTTATTTCTACTAAACAACCATGAATTTATGTTGTTAAAAATTCAAAAACCTGATATCAAGCTCCTGTCACAAACTTTCTAGCTTGCTTGACCTCATGGGATCTTTTGCATATCTGTGCCTGTTTTTACAAATCAATACTGAAATGGGAGGCATTTGTTCAATGAACTTTCTGTCTTTATATGTATAAGGAATCTTAAATGATGTACTTATTTACATACAATGTATTTGTCATTTGCTGATGACAGGAGCCATTTTATCTATTACTCTTCCTGCCTTCTACAGCAAATATGAAGAACATGTGGATAAATGCTGTGGAATTATCCACCGAAAATTTTCCCAAAACTATAAGATAGTTGATGACAGTGTGATTAACAGAATCCCCCAGTTTTTATCCAAAGATAAAGACGTCTAAGTCACACAGATTACATAGAGGTTACAACTGAAAATGCTGGCTCTTTAGCTTTCAGTGACTGATACAAACACGCTAATGTTTTGCTTCACTTTAAATGAAAGAGGATTTTTATCTGTTATGTTATCTACATGTTTCACTATCAATTGAGCTGCAACTGTCTGCCAAGTGCTTCTTCATATTAGAGTGAAAAGAAAAAGAAGGTTCAGGGGTTTCTACTGATCTGCTATTCCAAGATTCTGCCAGACTCATTTCTTGTTATTGATTCTTGAAAGAGCCTTTATGGTCTGTGTGGAGCTACTACTTTTGTTGGGTATGTAGAATTAGTAAATGGTAGGGGAGTTGAGCCGATTGTCATTAAAAGTTTAAGGTAATGAGACACCAACTTTATGTGTTCCCTCAGAAGAGCATAGCACATCGGTTTATTTTGGGATCTATTTTTACTAAATAAATTTGAAAGGGCATAGCTATCGTTTCTTGTTTTATATCTTTCAGTTTCCTTGGTGGGTTTTGGATCGATGCAACGATTTGGAAATCCTGAAATCTCTTATGACTTGTAAAAACCTTGTCAATGTAGGCTGGATGGTTTGTCTCCTCAACTCCTTCTGTTGCTTAATGTCTATTCCTCAAGAAATGAAGCCCCAGACATTAGTCAAAACGATGAGGAAAATCAATGAAACCAGAATTTAGTGCATTTTTACCGTCACATTTTTCTGTTCACAGTTTTTCAATCCAAAAGCAAGGAGAAAGGAGGGAACTATACGTTGAGAACAACCATCAATACCATCTATAAAACAGGTACACCAACATCACCATTTATTCTGTCTACAATGAAGCATAGATGCCTCTAATTCATCTAAAGTTATGCACCCTCACAAACCAAATGAAAGCAATTCACTCGTAGTTGCATTCATGCCTCCAAGTCAATGGAGATATATACATCTCAAGTTCTGCAAGTTCAAGGTTCAGGTAGGGCACCTTCATTGTAGCTGCTGTCTTCCACTAAGCCTGGAGTATGAAGGAACTCCTGTGCCTTGTTCAACCAAACGTCGTAGATTTGATCCGAGAACAGAACAAAATGCACCTGCAACCAGCATTTAAAGTGAGTGTCAACAAATTTTTTAATTAAACTTTTACCGACAAGTTTAAATCAGATGGTAAGCCAACTTGAAGCTTTTCTGTCATCTGGACAATAATATACGGTTATAGATCTAAGATCATGCAAAAGCCTTCAAAGTTTCAATCATCATAGAAAGTAATGCTTTCATTATATTACATATATGTGAGAAAAAAATATAGGAAGATCTAATTGGTAAGGGAGACCACATGTTTCTTTGAGCTAATCCTAGTGAAATTATCTTAAAATAAAAGTAAAAAGAAAAATGTAAAATGGGATTTAAACTAGTGAAATGGTGGAATCAATCAACAATCCTGGACTGCAAGTTTATGAAGCCCAGTAAAAACAAACATTACCTCTCTAATATCATCTGCAAATTCTTTGACAGTAGATATAGCGATTGTAGCAGCTTCTTCAAAAGGATATCTGGAAAATTTTCAGAAAGGAAAAAAGAAATTAAATACCAGCTGCTCACACTTTTTCTACAAACACTGAACGTACAAAATCCGTAGTCATACAAGGTTTCATTATTTAGTGAAATCAGAATTTTGCAGAAGACTAGAATGTTTCTCCATATATGCCACAAGAAATGGCATTTCTTACCCATATACACCACAAGAAATGGCAGTAAAAGCAATGTATTTAATATTGTTCTCTTTAGCCACAATCAAGCAGTTCCTGCAACCAATTTAGGAAGAAAACAAGTTTTATTAATTAGAATGATGAACAAATTAGCAATTAATTATTAATGGTCGTGATAAAAATCATAATTGATAGCATATAGATACTTGTATGCACTTGTCAAGGAGGCTTTGGGGTCTTCATCAGAATCATAAATAGGACCAACAGTGTGAATCACACGAGATGCAGGCAGTTTAAAACCTCTGCAAAATACATCAACATGTTTAAGGTTAAGATGAAAGAAGTAATAATGTAGTAAGCTATACATATTTAATTAGGAAAAGATCAATCATTTACGGGGTAATCCTTGCTTCTCCTATGGGACAGCGTACATCAGGTCGAACTTCTGGGACTTTATAGCATGCTTCAACGAGTTCTGGTCCAGCAGCCCTATGTATGGCTATTATATATCAATGCATCAATATTGGTCCTTGAAGGGTTCTTTGATAAGCAAAATTCGTAGTAGGAAGGACAAGAAAATATATACACACCTCCATCTGCGCCACCACCTCCAAGCATTTTCTCATTTGCTGGATTCACCTGTAAAAGCTTATATATCCTTACTGTGCTCAATGAATAAAGTGTATGTGTATGTGCAGAATAATCCCAAGAAGGAAACATGATCAATCCTCAATGCAGAAAAGGAGTTCAGGTTCATTTGGATATGCGATGTAATTGAAAACAACGATGAAAGTAAAATAAATTATTGTAGTGAGAGATTAGTTGCTGGAATAGTAAGATTAAAATCTAATAAAATGTGTTTAGATGAAAAACAGTTATATTGATAAAATGAATCGTAATAAGAAAAATAATTATTAAAAATATTATATTAAAAAGTATATAATGAAAATTTTAAATTATTTAATATTTATAAAAATAATAAATAATTAAAAATAATAAATTATTTTTATATTAAATAATAATTTATTAATAAATAATTAAAAATTAATGAAATTATAATAATATATCAAATAATATTTTTATTATTTATGTTAATATCTATTTTTAATTAACTCATATAAATTATATAATAATAAAATTTATTTATTTGTTTGTTCATAATATAATAATAAAATTTATTTGAAAAGGAACGGATGCAGAGAAAAGGAAAAAAGAAACAGATGCTAAGGTTTTAGTAAATAACAATTCAATTAAGAGCATAATGGAAATACAAAAATTTCGATGGGGATAAGAAGGTCCAATTGAAGCATTGGTGGTCCACTGGATCATATTTATCCAGTTCACCGCTGGAATTTCAGTGCGGGTGAGAAAGCCAACCGCACCACAAATCATGTTATGCAAACATGATTATGGTGCCGATTGAGCCTATAAGTTGCCCAAATCACTCACCCCTAACTGGAGGTCCGGTTAATTCCAAATGGCCTCTTCATTTTCTTCTTGTTTTTGTGACTTACTTTTTGCTATTTCTTTAATTAATTGGGACAAAATTTTAAACATTTTTGTATCATTTAAGGATCTCAGTGAATCATTTACCCTTTAAAAAAAATTGATTTTGAATCAAATTTCTTTTATTTTTTTTATTAAAATTTTATCTTTTTGATGTAATTGAAAAAAAAAAAAACTATCTCCCAAATATAGATTTGCCCTTAAATTATACTTGTGGAAGATAAAGATTTTTAGTATTTCACCAAAAAAAAAAAAAACAGCTAATCCCTCGTTAAAGATCCATTCTTGTTTTTATTCAAACGGAATACTTCAATTTTTTTTGAATATTTAATTCAAATAATGGATATATGTATTCATACGCTTAAAGAATTTGATTCATATTTTTTAAATACAAAAATAATTAAATGAAAAGAGAAAATTGAGAAACACTGACAATAGCGTCGGAAGAGCCGTCAACGAACCACTGAGTGATGTCACCTTTCTGGATCTTAAGCTCGGTGGTTTCAGATAACTTGAAAATACCACCTTCTCCCCCAGTTGCTGACGCCATCCTCAAAAATCCAACAACGTCGAAAGCGAGTTTAAAGATGTTTCGGAGCGTACGATGATTGGTTGTTGAGATTTTGTAACAACTGAGTTTTGGGTTAGCCGAGGAAACACTGACAACCTTTGAAAAAGTAGAAGCAGGAATTGCCGGAGTGGTGAATTGTTGCCCTATTAGAAACCTGACTCCTCTATCTCTAATAAAGAGAGCAGAATTTCTTGACATCTGTTATTGGTTTGTTTGAGACGAATTCTTGGACGGTACATTTATCATAGAACAAAAATATCATAAACAGTTGTAATACAGAGAAACATTTTTTATGATGTTGACACTTTTGGATTTGCACATGTAAGATTGTTATTGGTCACCAAAACTCGTAACCCAAACAAAGTTTTGCTTTTTAGGATTGCTGCCCATCAAGAATGGAATTGGACAAAACTTAAGCCTGATAGCAATATTGGGCTGGGCACAGGTTTCAGACAATGTCCAGTAGCCCGACAGTGAGGAAGAGGTTGAAATGAGTTATAGAAATGTATATGGCCATGGGTAATTACATGTTAGAGGAGTCATTTTGATTGAAAATCGGCCTTTTCACTTTCATAGAATTAATCCACATTTCCTTGGAATATTGCAAAAGTAAAGTAATTTGCAATATATGTAGTAGAAAAATTTTATGACAAAAATCCTTGGAATATTTCATAACAATTGTTTATCAAGTGAAGTTTAAGTGAAACTCATCTAATTAAGAAAAACTTGTAAGATAATTATGTACTCAAAGCATGTTTTTCTAAAAAAATAATTGGCCATTCACAAGGTTAGGAGCTAGTTGTAGAGAGAAAGTAATAATGAAATGGTCGGCTTATTTAATAAAAATTAATAATAAATATTTGAATTACAATTCATTAATACATTGACTGATTTTATTGATGTAAACAAACACGCAAGTCATAAATATATAGAAGAAAGAAACATTTTATAAGAACTAGGTTTCAAGTCTGTGTTTTATTGTGGGAATAACACAAATATTTGTATTAATCTAAATATTATATAATATAAAGTAGAAACATAAGTGTGAAAAGAAATTGCAGATACAAAAAAGATTTGATAGTTAAATTAAATATCTTATATAAATATATAAAAGTTAAAAATTTTGACAAAAAAGAAAATTATCAAACATGGATAGCCTATATAATAGACATATGGATAATTTTAAAAAATTGTCATGTATCTTCTAATAAATTAATTACATTTATGTTTTATTCACTTTCAATTAAATTGATATTAAAGGTAATAAAACTTTAATTGCCATAATCATATATTAATTTTGTCACCTTCTTTTTTAATTGTAAATATTCAACTCTTAAATTACATTTGTGTAAAAAAAAATTCAGTTGCCAATTTTTTAACCTATGACTTATTAATTTACTCCACCATTTAAGATATGTTATATATACATACACACACGTTTAATATGTATATATATTATTTTAAAATAATTAATAGATGATTAAATTAATTAAAATTAATTTTAGTATATATAATATAAAATGAATTTCATTACCTTTATTACACTAATTTCAAAATTTTTTCTTTTCCATTTCTCCCGAACAAATTATTACACATTATGTTTGATTATTATAATTGTCAAGCATAAATTACTCTTAATTTAAAATACTATTATTAATCTTGATTTGGTTTTTGAATTCAAATTAATAAATTAGTCATTCAAAAATTACAAATCATTCCATTATTATTAATAAGGCGGTAAGATCTATCCTATAAGTAAGGGTGTTTTGAGATGCTTAAGAAATAGATTTTATCATTGCAATATTTTTTCTCATTATCTTGATATTCCTTTTGCCATGTAGTAAAAATAGCCTGGTTTTTTTTTTCTTTATAATTTATATGCAAGTGGATTAGATGCACAATTCTTTATGATGTTATATATGCTGGTGGATTAAATGCACAAAATTTAATATAATCAATTACTTTTTAAATTTTTTTATTATTTTATTTTGGTTTTGTATTATTTAGTTACTATTTTATTTTTTTTTATGTTGACTGAAGCTCTTTAAAATTCATATAATAAGTTATTTTTTGAAAAAAAAATCATTTTGAAAATACATTCCCTCTAAAACAATTTGCTTGGGTTCCAAGAAAATTAAGCAAAATTTCTTGAAAAATTAATGATTTGGATTATTATTTTTCTTTTTATGTTTTGGCTATTGCTATTAATTCTATTGTAGTTTAAATTATAAATATATTTGTACTTATTATTTTATACTTTTTTGTAAGTTTTTGTTATGATATTGATTTGTATACCGAATTTCCATTATTTTTTTCTTTTGGATCATGAAACAAGAGAGCAAGCTAGGTGGTAGATTAAAAAAAAGTGATTGCCTATCACATATCCTATCATATGTATTAATGTCATGTTTGGTACACAAGATTATGATAGGATATGATAAGATAATATTATGAATAGGATGAGACTAAATAATGTCATTATATTTTGTGTTTGATGTATGCAAATATTATGATAGGGTAATTTATTTATTTATCAAAATTATCCTTCCACAAAATTTATACACTTAAAATTATTGATGTAATTTTTAAAGGTATAATTGGACATTTTAGTTTAATCTCATTCATTAAAAATAATCCTCTTCACTTGAAAAAGATTGAATAATCTTATGTCAAGAGGATATTAATCCTCCTTGCAATCCTTATATCTCTCTTTAGATACAAATCAAACATGATATGGGATGATTATCGTCCTATCCTATCAATAATCTTATGCATTAAATATAACCTAAGTATTTTTTTTTATTTTTTTGTGTTAAATGATTTTTATTTAAGATAAGATTTTTTTTTACGTTTTAGTTGTTAGATATGTTTGTTGCTTTGATATTATCATTTTCATGATTTACCATAAAGTGGAGCTAATTACTATCCAAGCGAAAATGAAAATTGTTAAACGTAGCTTTTGATTGATTCTATTTTTTATTTACTATAAAATAGAGCTAATTATGTCCAAGTGTACACAAATTTTTTATGACTATATTATAAGTAACAATACTTGGCTTCATCCCCAATACAATGCAAAAAAGGCTTTCTTAAAGCTACAAGTGAAGTGTACATTGTTATGAGAAGAAAAAATTTTGCTTTGATGAAAAGTTCAAAAAATTTGAACCTAAGAAGCTTATTGATAAAGGGAAAAGCTTATTGATAGCATAATAATTGCTAAGAGTTTTAACACTAATAACCCAATTAAAAGGAATTCAATAATTATCAATGAAGAACAATAGAAGATGTAATACTCTGAGGACAAAATCTATATCAAAACCCAAACAACAATTCCACCAATTCACAACCCACATATTCAAATTTCAGTCACAAAAAAAAAAAATTCATGTATGAAAGCTGACATCCATCCACGACAAATAAAAAGTGAAAAGTCAAATTCAAATATCCAACTTTTTTTTAGTTAATTTTTTTCGAACACTAAAAAAATAAATGGAAAAACCAAAACAATAGAAACCTAAAATACCAAAAAAAAAAAATCAAATCACACTCATACAACCTACAGCTTCTCGTAATTTTTTTCCAAATTTACGCCATTAAATTCATGCACGCAAACCAAACAAAAAGTCAAAATCTCATTTAAAAATCAAAACAAACCCAAACAAATGAAGATGAAGTCCTGGAAATTAGATGAAACAAACCTGCTTAAAACATAATAAAACAATTCAATCGCCTTAAATGCTATGGATTGGGGAAAACCTTCCAAACACCATATAAAAAAGACATTCATAATCCACAAAAAAAAAAAAACCATGCATGAAAGAAAAAATAGATAAAGATAAAAGTAATACCTAGAGAAATCTCTATCAACACATATAAAGAAAAAAACCTTTAACAACACATGTAAAGAAGCCAATGCATAAAAACAGAGACAACAAATAGCAAAAACCAAGTCTTGCACGTCTAGAAGAGCTGAACAACCTAACCTAAAAATTAAGCTCCTTGAAAAAAAGAATAAACAAAAACTCATCTGATAAAAGAAAAAGAAAACATATCGACTTTCATAAAAAAAACCAAAAGCTAACCTGAAGAGAGGAAAAAAAATAATGTAGACAAAAAAGGGTTAAATATAAAAATAACCCCTAAACTATACACTTTTTGTAAGTTTAGTACTTAAAAAAATAAAATTATTAGTTTGGTACTCTAATTTTCATTTCATCATCCAATTTGGTACCTTAGACTGATGCTATCAGTCAACTTGATGACATGGAATTGCCATCCAATGAGATGTTGACATATGTCAAAATATCCAATTAGCATCATGTCATTAATTACCTCATCAGTATTAAAAATTTTTTTTAAAAATTTTTAAAATTTTAAAAATCTAAATATTTAAAAAATATAAAAAATTAATAACTAAAATATTTAAAAAATTAAAAATCTTAAAAAATTATTAAAAATTTAAAAATTCAAAAAAAATTTCAAAATTTTAATAAAAATAAAATTTTCTTCAAATTAAAAAAAATTCGTAAGAACTTTAAAAAATTAAAAATAAAAAAATCTATTTTATTTGAAAAAATCTAAAAATTTAAAAAAATGCAAAAAGTTTTTTAAAATTATGAAAAATTTTCATTTTTAATCTTATGATTTTAACATTTATATATTTTATGGTTTTTTTTATATTTTGGTTTTTTATTAAATTTTAAATTTTTGAGAAATTTTTTTATAAATTTCCATTTTTTAAAAAAAATTTATTTTGAAAATTTTAACAATTTTCAAAAAATTTTAAATTTTGCTATTTTCAAATTTTAAAATTTTTTGTGAATCTTTTTCTAATTTTAAGAAAAATATTTTTTTATACAATTTTTTTTTTATTTTTTGAATTTTAAACAATTTTTTAAGAATTTTCAAAATTTTTTATCTATGCTAACATAGTAATTGATGATGCGATGCTTACCGGATATTTTGACATGGGTCAATAGATCATTGGATGGTAATGCTATGTTAGCAAGAGGACTAACGATGTTTATCCAAAATATCAATATGATAATGGGATAAAAATTTAAATACCAAACAGATAATTTTATTTTTTTATGCATCAAATTGACAGAAAGTATATAATTATGAGGTCATTTTTATATTTAACTCAAAAAAGAATGTCAAAGAATGAAGAAATAAAATCAGAAATGAGCATAAAAAAGACAATTAAGTTGTCAAATATAACCATTTTTTCCTAAATTATTTCTCTAATAATTTTTTATGACACATATGATTTAGCCACTGAGTCTAAGCTAAGGACAACTTTAATTGTTTTTATAGATATTTCATTTTAACCCTTGCAAGCATTCAAGTCTTGGTCATATATGTATAATTAGCAATGATCTACAATTAAATAAAAGTGTTCATGGACAGAGTTAAGCTAGACTATTGATGCTTCTAAGATTTAATCTTAGACTTAAATTCGTTCGTTTGAACATGATTAGGCCTATTTACCATTTAAAATATTAAAAATTATTTTAGAATTAATATTAAATAAAAATATTTTTATTAATAAACTAATGATTCAAGTCTAAACTCAAACTTAAAAATCTCTATCTAAGATCCGATCTGCGTGCCTGATTGCAAAAACTATAACTTATCAAAGCCAAATGCATCCTTATTCTTAACCATTATATGTGTAGTCCAAAAGAGGTAATGAATTCTTCGAAAGAGACGGGAATTTCGGTTTATTTTTTAAAAATTGTTTTGTTATGTCATGTCAATAATGCTAACTAACATTTTTATGACATGTGGCCACTAGCATCATACATGACGCGTCAAGTTAATATTTTGTTAGAGACTTACGATCTAGTGACAAAAATTTACTCAAAACATTAGTAACAAGCATTAATTTTATAGTTGAATGATCAAAATAAAATCACCTAAAATTGAATGATTGTAGATACTTAATTTTATCTAGATAAAATTCAGCTAATTATGAAGCTTTTAGAATCCGACATGGTTCAAATTTAATTTTTTGAATTTTGACAAATTTTAAAAATTAAATTTGAGATCAATTTAACCTAAATGCCTTAAGGTCAAACTTGATCAAATTAGCTCAAATAAAGTCAAACTTAATCAAAATCAATCAAATAGAATTGAATGTGGGTCAATTTTTTAAAATTCACAATCATTTAGAATCAATATGGCTTAAAATTGAAATTTGTGAATTTAAAACGCTAAAAATCTTGATCACATTTTTGGAAAGGCAAAATTATCAAAATATCTTTAGGTGTATTTTCGTTATTTGACTTTCTTGAAGTTGGATTTTTGTGAAAAATTTTAAATCATGATTAAATATTATTTTATGATTTTTGATGCATTGAAACCCTTGATTGTATTTTGGAAGGTGTGAAATTACAAAAATATCTTTTAGGTTATTTTCGTAAATTGATCTTTTTAATGTCAGATTTTTGCGAAAGCTCCAAATCATGGTTTTATATTATTTCATGATTTTTTGTGTATTAAAAGCTTTGATCTTATCTTAGAAAATGTTAAATTATCAAAATACCCTTAGGGGTAGTTTTGCAATTTGATCTTTTAAGAGTCAGTTTTCTGTGAAACCCTTCAAATCATGTTTTTAAATTATTTGAGGAATTTTAGTGCAATAAAAATCTTGGTTGCACTTTATGAGGAGTGAAATCACTAAAATACCTTTTATGGGTAATTTCATAATTTGACTTTTTCAAGATTGGATTTTTGCGAAAATTTTTAGAACATAATTTCATATTATTTGATGATTTTTGGTGTTTTAAAAACACAAAAATAAAGAAAGGACCTTAGTTCTCCAAGAAAATTGCATATAAACCGAAAACTTTCTAATTGGGGCAGATTGATATTTTCATATAGTTCTAGTAGCATTAAAAAAACAATCTTTGGTCAGGAGCATTTTGAGCCATGGGATGATCTTGAGGGACTGGATCCAATGGTGAAAGGTGACTCTTTGCATAACAAAACAAGGGAGAAATAATGACATTAGATGGAAATTTGATCTAAAGGCTGGCATGACTTGTGCATGTTGTCATAATGTCTAGATCCAGGGATCTATCGCTAGACATTGACTTAAGGGAGTCGCCACCAATCTTTTTTATCTAGGTGCGATTGGCCACCTAAAGAATCTGTCCTTTCAGGGAACACCTAAGTTTAAGGGTCCCTAAAAGAATAGGTTCATGTCTACTAACCAGAACAGAGTTCGGGAGTTCGGTTACGTGTGAGGAAGGTTATAGTACCCTCACAACGCCCATCAAAAGATGATACCAGCATAATTTTGTGTTATCCAAAAAGCCTTAAAATTTTACCAAGTAATTAATTGTTGGAAATTATTCTCAATTGACTCTAATACTTTTAGCAAAAAATTGAGAAAATTTTCTCACCTCAAGAGTATGCAAGAAAACTACTGTTTCACTTGCAGAGGCTCCGTCGTCGAATTAATTAAGGAAAAAGCAAAATCAAAATCAAAATAGAAAGGAAGGAAAGGATGATTGTTCTTGTGTAGGAAAAATTGATACTTTCAACCTTTCTCCAAAATATTTTTTGGAAATTTTGATTTTTAAAGAAAATTGATACTTTCAACTTTTCCCTAAAAATATTTTTTTTGGAATTTTTTATTTTTATTTAAAGAAAATAGAATAATAAAAAAATAAAAAAAATAAAAAAAATAAAGAAAAGTAAAACAAAAATAAAAAATAAAATAAAGATAAAAAAATATTAAATAAACCTAATCTAATAAATAAAAAATAAAAAAACAAATAAACAAAGAAATGAAAATAAAAAAAAATTCAAAAAATAAAAAAACCTGGAGCGGCTCGGATCGCGGCTCGACTCGACTCGGCTCGGCTCAAGGGAGAGAAAACGGCTCGAGGGGCGGCTTGGGAAGCTCGGCTCGGCTCGGCTTGGCTCGGGGGGGCACGCACGGGTCAGAAGCGGGTCGACGCTCGGGTCGGGTCGGGTTTCGACAAAACGCGCGGATCCTCTAGTTACTTAAGGTCAAAACGACGTCGTTTTGAGAGGGTATAAAAGGCTCTTCCCTCTGTTTTTCGGCAGAACGCTCCTTCCTTCTCTTCTCTTCTTCCTTTTTCCTCTCCTTTCTCTCTAAAATCTGAAGAACACCGGTGGAATTTTCACCGGATTCTGGAAATTTTCACCAGAATCTGGTTTTTTTCGCTGGAAGTTCACCGGAATGTGGTCAGAAAGTTGGTTGGTTTCTGGATCTCCGTCGAAAACTGGGCACCACGCCGAAAACTTCAAATTTGGCCGAAATTTTGGTCAAAAAATTCAACCCTCGTCGGAAAAGTCACCGGAATCTGAAAATTTCCCAAAAATTTCCAAAAAATTTTTTCGTCAAAAATTTCTAAAAATTTTTTCTCACTGCCAGAACACTCCTAAACTTTTCTTAGCTTCCTATACGCCTCATTTTCTCTCAAATCAGTAGCTTTGCTTACTGTTTTCTCTATATCCCATTCTGTTCCAGAGGGGGTCCCTTTTATAGGGATTGATCAGGAGTTTCTGATCAATCTCAATTCCTCTTTTGGACGGGAATTCAATCTTTGAATCCAATCTGAACTCTTCTGATTGAATCCCCATTCCCAGTAGGATTCTTCAGCTTCAATCTCAACCTTCCAAAATAAAAATCAAATAAATATAAAAAAATAGATAATTAGAACAGATAAATCGAAAAAATAGATATATTATAGGATAAATAAAAAAATAACATATATATAATTAGATAAATAAAAATACAAAAATAAATAAAGTATAAAAATAATAATAATAATATAATAATAATAAATATATAACTATATAAATAATATACATATAAATCTATTCTAAATAAAAAAATAAATAAATATAGATATACATATATTAATACATAATAATAATAATAAATATAAAATACATGAAATACAAAAGAAAAAAAAATAATACAGGATTGAATTGGGCCTTACCCATTTGGGCCAGGCCCAATTGATCTGGGCCTGAACTCAATTGGATGTCTACAGCTGCCTCTCTTTGCACATTTTTTGTGAAACAGAAATTGCGCAAAGACGTAAACACCCAATCAAGACTCAGCTCAACATTGTCATTTTTTATTTTTTTGTGTTGTTTTTTTTTTGTTTTTGTTTTTTTACCAAAGCTCCTCTAAACAGAGGTTCCATGACTTTGAAAAAATAAATTGCTCCTCTAAACAGAGGCACCACGACTTTAGAAAGTAAATTGCTCCTCTAAACAGAGGTACCACGACTTTGGAAAGTAAATTGCTCCTCTAAACAGAGGCACCACGACTTTGAAAAAGTAAATTGCTCCTCGAAATCATGTCCCACCAGGAGTTGGAAAAGCTTGTGTTTGGAGGAATTTCCACGAGATTTAATCGCCCCAAAGGTCTAATAAAATCAATCCTGATACCAAAAGACATCCTATTTCAAAGGATTAGGAACTTACCTGACAAGCTTTTTCTTTCTCAATTTTGCAAAATATCTTTATATCTAATCTTCCATGTGGGATGTTGGAACACCCTTGTTTCTTAGATTTGATACACTATACTTTCCTTGAAAGTAGTGTATGCTATGCAAATGCATCATGAATTTCCATGCATGCTATGCCAAATGTTTGGCCCAATTAATTCCTGTTCAATGTACGGTACTCAAGTTCTCAAAGCTCTTTTCTAGGCATCAAGCCCTTTGATTCTTCAGAGAATCCATTACAACTGGCTCTTCTAAGATCGAACCAGTGTAGCTTTTAATTGTCTTTTCCACTCACATTCCTTCTTTGTCAGTTTCTCGATACTTTGGAATAAGCTTCATCAATCGATCATCACTTGACCATCATTCAATGAATTTTTTCAGCACTAACAAATTTCAAAACAGTTTCATCCATCATCACTGGGTCATTACTCATAGATGTCCCAGCATTACCATTCCAAAACAAACTCTGTCTACTGATTGTCTTCATCATTCAATCATAACTTGCAAGTCATATCGATCAATTCATCACTTTTCAAGATTTGCCCCATTATATCATATACCTTTTCAAATCATCTCTTTTAGGTTTCTACCATTTCTTCATCATGTTACCAACCATCATCTTAGATTTTTTTCAAATGAATGTAAGATTCTTTAAACACATATCATTCATTCATTATCATTTCAATCTTGACAAATACAATGCAATCAAGCATTTTCTCAATTCACTTAGGGGTGAAATAATAAGAGAACATAAGGCGAATTATCACTGAAGATCTATTTTGGTATAAAACAAATGAGAAAGGACATAAATTGGATATATGTCATTAGGATGGATGGTATGTCCAAATGATGAATATTCAGACAATTCTCAATATTAATCTAGGATTCTTTTTCAAAAACTCATTCCATTTACTGTTGAAGTCATCTTGAGCTTGGCGAACTCTGCCCCAGTCTTTGAGGGATCTTTAGATGTCTTTGATCTTCCATTCATGTGAGCCATTTGACCTGGATCTTTTTTTTTGCTACCAAAATCACCCTTTTCAGGTTTTCAATTTGAATCTCTTTTTTATTATTTTTTATATTTTCTTCATTTTTCCCTTTTTTTTATTTTTATTTTTATTTTCTTTTTCTCTGTTTATTCATCCATTGTTGATATCTTTCATGTAGCATGATTCCATTACTTCATCATGAGCATGTCTTTGCTCAACCTATGATCATTCAAGTTGAGTATTCACATTTGATTCAAATGGACTTTTCAAGTTTGTAATGTAGACCAAGGTGAAAGGTCATAAAAAAAGGATATAATAGGCTCAAAACATGTATTAAAAATGTTCAAAACCAAAGGATCATTTGATACAACTTAGCATTTTACCCCCACATCGTTTCACTATTTTCCTTTCTTCACACAAAAGATTCTCATTACTTTATCCCAAATCATGTGTGGCATTTATTTTTCTTTTGCTTTTCTTTCTCTTTCCATTTTTGGAACCTTTTTTGGTGTTTTTTTTTCTTTTTTCTTTTTTTTTCAAAATTTACCCTCCAGTGTAGAGGGTGATCCTTGGTTGGGGTTCTTCAAAAAAATGATAAGCTCAAAGGGGTAAACAATAAATGGTTTTTCAAATGGTAAAAAAGATGGCATTTTTCATTTTCAATTGTGAATACTTTTCTTGAACATCATCTATTGAACAAAGCTCAGAACTTGTAATAAAAGATTGCACACCTTCAAGACATATCTATTTTACCTTCAGTAACAGCTTACTTTTTGCTCAAATCATCTCCTCACATTAACGTGGATGAGTTCTCAAAATTAAAATCCCAAAATTATGTTATCATTGTCTTAAATATTCATCATATGAAATTTAAGAATGGGAATGTGAAGTTATGAAAGGTAACAGGGCATGGAATAATGGTCAAGTGAAAGAGAAAAATGTAATTGAAATGCATTGACTTGCCTTATTAAAATGATAACAAGCGAAGTCACATTGCAAAAAGAAATCCAACAATCACTCGAAAAAATCCTAAGAAACCTTCAACCAGTTCTTATCTCTATTTTTTAAAAATTGTCCCCCTATGCGATCAGGTGAAAATCTCTATTGACATCTTGCCCTCAATTCATTATGATTCTCCGGACCTTCTGTTATTGGACTTCACTCAGAGTGCTAACAATTAGATGTTGTTGCTTTTCTTTGATCAAAACTTACCATTCTATCATTGATCAACCGTTGCACCTTATACTTTAAAGCAGTGCAATTTTCAGTAGAATGGCCAGTAATTCCATAGTGATAGTCGCAGTGGCTGTAGGGTCATACCACTTTGGGTAGGGTGATTTAAGCGGCTCCACATGGCTGGGGGCAATCAAGTGGCTATTATAGAGTTCTTGATATAACTCTGTATAAGTCATAGGGATTGGATCAAATACAGGTTTTTCTCGAGTAGTTCGTTGTTCTCGTGAACCACTTGCTGGGTTAATAAGGCGAACTTGGGTTTTTGTAGGAGCTTAAATGTTGAGGCTGTATGTGAGATCTTGAGGGCTATAAATTGATCGGTATGTGGATGAATAAGGTGGTTGTGGAGCTAGCTAGTATGGTAGGATGAGGCATTGTTCACGGTTAAAATAGTATGAGAGTAACTTTGGGATGGATAGGGTTGATAACCCCTGAAATTGTTGTCTATCAAAGCTCACAGCTTGAGCTTGAGCTTCTTTCTTTTCTAATGTCTTCTTGGTTTCTTCTCCTTTCAACTTACCATTTTTTATGGCACTTTCAATAATTTCTCCAAAGATTACCATGTCAGCGAAATTCTTTGTTGCATTCCCTATCATCTTTTCATAATAAGGAGATTTCAAAGTGCTAACAAACAATACAGTAGTCTCTTTTTCTGTCAATAGAGGTTGTACCTGTGAAGTTATATCTCTCCATTTCTGGGCGTATTCTTTAAAAGACTCGTTTGCCTTTTTTTTTAGATTCTGTAAAGACAAACGATCAGGGGCCAAATCGATAATATGTCGATATTGATAATGAGATTATGTGCCATATCGTCCAGGAGCGAATGTGGGTCTTATCCAACTGAACATACCACACGGCAGCAGAACATTAAGGCTATCTGGAAGACATGCATCAAGAGTTTTTCATCATGTGCATGAGCTGTCATCTTTCTGCAATACATGGTGATGTGGGTTTTGGGGCACTTGTGTACCGTCATATTTTCAAACTTCGGTACTTTAAACTTTAGGGGATAACCACATCAGGAACTAGGTAGAGCTTAGCAGCATCACTGACCCATAAAAACTAAATCTTCTACAGCCCTTAGTCCTTTGCCTAGCATTCTAATCTTGGAACTTTCCTCAGCTTCCACTCTCATCTT